>CM032229.1:107845000-108445000 GCA_019009955.1 Riptortus pedestris | reverse complement strand
ACATTAAATTTACTATTAATATTGTTATATACATTTATTCTCTAGCTTGAATATTAACCGAGATATTTGCATTTATATTATGTGTGTGCACGTAACGGACGAGATGAGAAACTTTACGCGGAAAATCAGTCCCTGCGTGACGTAATTTTTAGCAGATTTCCCTTAAGGGAAATCAGCTATTGAGGTTGTACTCATGACGGAAATTTTCGACATTTTTCTTCAAATGCCCATCGATCCCACTTATTAGATGACACGAAAAAGAGGTCCGTTCAAAACTGTATATATATATATATATATATATATATATATATATATATATATATTTGTCTGTTACCGCTCTAGCGGTCGCAATTTTCGTTTGATCGTTACGAAACTCGAAATTTGGTCGTTTTATGTAAAAAGAAAGATCAAGTTCCTTAACGGCTGAAATCGGACCAGTGGGAGGGGGGTATAGAGGGGAGGATTTTCGAATATTCGAAATATCTCCGTTACTATTCGTCGGATCGAAAAATTGTGCAGAATCAATCTTATTGAAAATTAAATTTACTATAAATATTGTTATATACATTTATTCTCTATCTTGAATATTAAAAGAGATATTTGTATTTTTTGTAATGAGTTCCGCTTTCAGTAAACCCCCTCTCCTACTAGGGACATATTAATAATAAGCCGATATCTCATGAACCACCTCATTATTAGGTTAAATAAAAAATATTCTTTTCAACAAAGCTTTATTTTACTTGGTACAAACTTCTGTTGACCCCCCCCCCCTCTTTTCTTGGACTACAAAAATCTGAGTGATTGAGATAGAAATTATTTTGGTTCATTTCAAATTACTCCACTAACTATAGTTAATAGTTTCCAATAAAATTAATATTTTATATTCAGATATATTTCTTTAATTGTTTGTTTTTCCGGTCTATCTATCGATACTGGGCTACAAGGTTGGCTAACCTGTTTGTTTACAACCCAGCCGTATTACGTTGTAGGGACTATTTACTTATATTGTAAATTCACTGAAAGATTTCTCATTGCCGTTTGTAATTATTCGCTAATCTTCACGGAAGTGTTACCTGTATGTATATTTATCTATTGTAAACCTTCGCTGGCTAACCTGCTTGTTCCTTAATCATGTGAAAATCTCATAGCCGTCTGAATCGTATTTCCCCCCCCCCCCCTTTCTATTTTCTTCCCGGATTCCTAAATTTGGAAAGGTTGTTATTAAAATTATTCTGGTTTATTATTAATTACAGTACTAGATATAATAAATAGTTATGAATAAAATTTATAACTTATATTCAAATATATTTCCGTAATTGCTTTTATTTCCGGTAAAAGCTGGATAACCTGATTGTTTACAACTCAGACTGCTTGCTATCAGGAAGGTTCTTACCATTTGACTTGCTCTTTATTTGTTTACTTAATATTCACAGCAGTATTAAGTCTTACAAATAATAGATATTCTGTGGTACTATTTAGTGTTGGTGTAATAAGTGTTCAGAGCGCTGCTATCATTAAAGGTAAGTCCATCTTTTGTGTTCTTGTTGTTTTTTTGAGATTAAATTGTTTTTAATTTAATCTCGGAGCCTAACGGACGAGAGTTACTTTCCTGCCAAAAGCTAGTTCGGCCGTTTCCTTGACTGGCTTGGCTCTCGTGAAATTTCTCTATTTTAAAACTTCACGTGGGAAATCTGCTGTTTCGATAGTGATGACGCTTGGAAATGGTAGTTTTTCAAATAATACGCTTATTGAATAAAAAAAAAAAAAAAAATACTAATATTTGTATTGCGTTTGTGAAGGGCAATTTCATAAATATTTCAGTCACTATTATCTTTTTTTATTTAAATCATGATTTATTAGAATCAAGGGGACTTATGCTGTGAATTAATGCGCCTGGATGACCATAGATGAGCAAATAGAATTTTTGATAAAGGGATTTGACTCGACCGGTAAAACAAAGGGAATATTAAAAGGGATAGCCAACTAGCCATTCTGGATAGGATTATAATTCTACAAACCACCATGGTCACAGGCAGAGCGGCAATCATTCATGGGTCTAGTATTTGGAATATATTTCTAATTTTAGCCAACTTTGAGGCTGTATTCATAACGCCATTATCGAAAACTATGAAGATTAATTCTTATTTAAAATAATTCTAATTACTTCTTTCAAGTGTTACTCAACTCTGGTTTTATCTGCATCGATGTCAATTAGACATTTGTGCCGAGCGTAAGAGAGAATACGAAATAATAATGACTCGTGTGCTAAATGAATTGTATTGTCTGTCAATGTAAACTGTATACTATTGCACGAAACGCATATCTTCAGGCTGTTCCATGAGTTTCTACGGATGTATAATGTTCACTTTGAGGTTGAATAAGTGTAAACCACTTTTCTTTAATTCAACGTCAAGTAAACAGGCTAATTTCCGTTTTATGTAGGATTGGTGTTAATGGTAAACCCTAAAGCCAGTTAATAAGTCAAGATGTGGACTGTAGCTATTGGGCTTCAGAAAAATAAGAATGGGTTATGTGTCTTTCATTCAGCTCGGTGAAGAAATAAAAAGTCCGTCACGCAAGCTAAGCAAATTTCCTAGGTTACATTTTACAATAAATAAAGAGCATCATTCTTCGTCGGAATTACAAACAATTACTAAAATATATCTGAATATAGCCTATTAATTTTATTGAAAACTATTTACTACATCTAGTACTGTAATTTATAATGAATCATAATAATTTTTCTCTCAATCATTTTAGTAATCCAAGAGAACTAAAGGTGGGGGAAGAGGTCTGTCAACAGAACGTATTTGCATATATCTCGTATAATTAAAGGTCTCTTGAATACATTATGTGGTATTTAGTCTTCAAATAAAGTTGTTCATGTGGTATGAGTAGAAGAGGGGGTTTGCTGAAGGCTGAAAACTAAAAAATTGAAATATCTCGGTTACTATTCATTATAGAGAAAGCTTTTATTATAAAATAACATTGGTTCTTTGAAATTTTGCAATCCGTCGCATAATAACGAAGATATTTTTAAATATTCAAATTTGCTCCTCTAAACCCCGCTGGTCCGATTTCTGCCTTTAAAGAAAGCCCCGATTTTTGAAGAATTTCTTCAACTGTCTATCGATCCTACCTAGTAGATGACGAAAATGTGGTCCGTTCAAAACAGTATACACACACACACACACACACACACACACACACACACACACACACACACACACACACACACACATATATATATATATATATATATATATATATATATATATATATATATTTGTCTGTTGCCGCTTTAGCGGTCACAATTATTGTTTAATCGTTACTAAACTCGTTATTTAATCGTTATATGCAAAAAGAAAGATCAAGCTCGGTAAAGGCTGAAGGGGCCGGGAGGGGGAGAATTTTGAAAATTCGAAATATCTCCGTTAATATAAGTTCTATAGAAAAATTGTTTAGAATCAACCGTATTTTAAATTAAATGATCTATAAATATTGTTATATAGATGTATTCTCTATCTTGAATATTAACCGACATATTTGCATTTTTCAGTTTTCAGCAATCAGTAAACCCCCACTTCGACTCACATTACAAAAACAATAGTCTGTTATATAATATACCACATTATTCGAAGGTTAAATAGTAAACATTGTTTTCCAGAGACCTTTATTATACGAGATACATGCAAATATGTTCTTGGGACTGCCCCGTCTTAAATTCTTGGACTACTAAAATTTTATTCATTGAAATAAAAGTATTCTGATTCATTATAAATTACAGTACTAAATATAGTGAATACTTAGTTTTTAATAAAATTAATTTCATATTCTGATATGTTTAGTTAACCTTTTTCTTTCCGGTGAGCCGTTGGCAGACATGTTTGTATACATTTGAGACGGTACCTTCCGGTAGGGGAAAGATATATTATTACCTTTTGTATTTATTCACTTATTATTCACGGTGGTGTTGTGTTAGCAGTATGTAGGTTTATCTATTATTAAATTTCACGAGGAACATCTGCTAGCAGCCCCTGCGTGACGGACGTTTTTTAAACTTTATAATTAAAACATTTTTTTTTTTTAGATTTCCTACAGAATTAACCGGAAACCACTAGTTGATAGGTTTAGATAGAAATTTGGGAGTTTACATTTCACGAATGAAGTACAACACCCACTGATATAACTTCACATTCACAATAATATTTCAAACGATTTTTGCAGTGAATGTTGTCCATGATATAATTAGTGACTGCTGATAAGGTCCTAGCATTTTAGTTGTTTGTTAGTGATAAGAGAGAGCACTAGTGGCGGGACTGTTGTAGGACTGATTTCCATAGGTAGGCCATTATTCATTGACTAGCCTGGAATTATCCACTATCTGCCCATTACCATGCCTGGATGCCCTGCCACTTGGATACAGTCTGCTACCGGATAGCCACTGCCTCCATGATTTATGGCCACACTCTTCTATCTACCACTAATGGAGAAATATACACATTGTTAATATTCTGGTGCACAGAGGGAATATATTTCGTTCTGAGCATGGTTAAAGCTGAATAAAACGGAATATATTCATAAATTTGAATTCGTGGAGACATCCGTGATACACGCTGGCCACCAGTATTTGATATTATGCAAAAAAAAAAGATATCTGATGTGGGTATCATCATATATATGTCTTCTTTGTATTTCTACATAATTAAACCAAATGTTTGGTTCCGTTTCATTTAAATTGGCGAATTAGCCATGATTTTACAACTTGGAAATAAGTAAATAGCATTTATAATTATTTCATATGAAAGTCTCTGTTCTAATAGACCGTGTCAAAAAATAGTCTGTCACGCAGGGGCTGCGTAAACTAAGCAGATTTCCCATGTGAAGTTTTACAATTGAGAAATCTGCATACTGGTAACAGAACACCACCGTGATTAAATACAAACGGTAATGAGAAATCTTTCAGTTAATTAAAATAAATTCACAACTGAAACGGCTTCTTAATTTAAGAATAATTTATATTTTAATAACTCAAATTTTAATAGTCCCAGAACTTAAGAAGGGAGGGGGCCGATGTACAGAACGTATTTGCGTACATCTCACAAAGTAACGAAGGTAAGTTAAGGTTAGAAACGAAAGGTAAGGTTAGAAAAAGCTTCCACCTGAGCCGAACAGTTACGGAAACGTAAACTAAACCTAAACCAAACTATACCCGACCACAGACTTCACAAAAATGCAAATATCTCGGTTAATATTCAAGATAGAAAATAAATGTATATAACTATATCTATAGTAAATTTAATTTTCAATAAGATTGGTTCTATACAATTTTTCGATCCGATGCATAATAACTGAGATATTTCGAATTTTCGAAAATCCCCGATCTAAACCCCCCCCTCCCTCTAGTCCGATTTCAGCTATTAACGAACTTGATCTGTCTTTTTACATAAAACGGTTAAATATCGAGTTTCGTAACGATCAAACAATAATATATATATATATATATATATATATATATATATATATATATATATAATTTTGAACGGACCTCATTTTCATCATCTCCTGGACGATGGACATTTGAAGAAATTTTTCGAAAATCACGTCATAAGTACGACCTCAATAGCTGATTTCCCTTAAGGGAAATCTGCTTAAAGTCCATTACGCAGGGGCTGTCTAAACTAAGCAGAATTCCCTCGTGAAGTTTAACAAAAGATAACTACATACTGCTAACAGAACACCACCTTGAATATTAAGTGGATAAATACAAACGGTAATACGAAATCATTCTATCACTTTTAATAATCTTCTGACGGGAAGCGCCTGAAATATAAACAAACAGGACTACCAAACCCTCCCGGGAAAAAAACAATTACTGAAATATCAGAAAATAACGTATTAATTTTATTAAAAACTGTGTACTATATCTAGTACTGTATTTTATAATGAATCAGACTAATTATTATCTCAAACAATCAAATTTGAGTAGTCCAAGAACTAAAGAAAGGGGGGGGGGTTACCAGAACATATTTGCGTGTATCTCGTTGAATAAAGGTCTCTTAAAAACAATATTTCGTATTAAAGCTTCGGATAATGTGGTTCATTATATTATAGAGTATTGTTTATGTTACATGAGTATAAGAGGGGGGTTGCAGGTAGCTGAAAAATTAAAAAGGAAAATATCACGGTTAATAATCAAGATTAAGAAGGAATGTATATAACAATATTTATAGTGCATTTAATTTACAAAATGAGTGGTCGTGGAATATAATATATATACATATACATATTATGCAAGTGGAAATAAAAATATAATGATATAAGAATTTAAAAAAAATAAAATAAAATTATGAACAATTACATTAAAGTTATAGCCAAGATAGTTACAAATAAAATTAATAAATGAAAATGAAAAAACAAATCAAATAAAGTTAAACGCAACAGATGTTAAGGTTTTTCTCTTCTTTAATTTGCGAGCCTATGTAAAGCAAATATATTGAATTATAATTCTCTTTCCTCATAATCAACTTTATATTCTAATGTATTTTTTCTACATTCATATTTATGCTTTTAATGAACATTATGAATTCTTTATTGTATTTATTAAATAAAATATGAGGTGGTTCTGGGCAATTACCTCCATTTTTTTAATTAATTCTGACTTCGTTTCATTAATGGAAGATGGGGATTTACTTATCACTATCATTTTGTAAGTAGGAAGTCGTTGAACATTTTTTATCTTAATATTCACAGTTTCTGAATACGTTTTAAGAACAAGGTTAGGTTTATTAAAACTTACGGTACCTTTGTAGATTGATGTTTTATTCTCAAGTTTTAACAATGTTTCTTCCGCTGACTCCAATCTATTTCCTATTTTGGCCTTCATTTCTCCCTTCAAATTTCTTATTTCTTTCAATTCATGAAACATTGAGAGCAAGTGTTTATGTAACAGCATTTCTTCCACCACCTTGTTGAGCACTCCCCCCCCCCCCATCTCTCAAAGTTGAATTCGATCAAAAAAAAGGAGGAGCATAACTTGACGTTTCTACAGTAAATATTCAACATCTGAGCTATACGTTTAGGTGTACATATATCAAAACAAATGTACAGACTTCAGGCCGAAACTAGTCAAAATGGAAAATTTCCTTGAAATCTGAAAAACGGAAATTTTCATGATTACAATAAGTAATAACTTTAAACGTACAAGGAAGTAAAACGAAAATGGAAATCACAACACTCACAAATCACAAAGATCTCGTTTCTAGGAGTGTTGAGCAATTTCTAATTACTTCATTTGTGGTTATAGTATAAAACAAGTGAAATTTATCGCTTAGAAGATAAGTTCGTGTAGTGGAACAAAAAACCCTTTGGATTAGTTCAAAACTGAGCAAAAGCATCATAAGAACTCATCATCCGGTCAGCCATTTCTTATGAGTTTAATGAAACAGCTGAGGACATGGAAAACTAGGTTAAGGTCTTTTTGAAGATACAAGCCGTGGTGTTGTTTAACTCTAAACCATTTATAAGGTAAATGTTCAATTCTTGGTCGTTGTATATGAAGATCAACCTCAAGTTAGCATGAGTTATTTTCGATGAAGTATAAAATGTTTAAGTATCAAATTGTAGCAGCGACTCGGTTGAAAGTGAGTCATTAGCTATAAAGAAGGCGCAGGTAACCTCACAGTTTTAAAAGAGACCGTCACGCAGGGGCTGCGTAAATTAAGCATATTTCCCACTTTCATCCCGTATTTGTATTTATAACCTGACGTAAAAGTTCAATGAGAACAATATTTGTTATTTAGGCTTCAAATAAAGTCCTTCATGATATAACAGCTTATTGATAATATGAGATGAGTAGGAGTGGGGCTTTACTGAAGACCGAAAACTAAAAAATGAAAATATTTCAGTTAATAATCAAGATAGTGAAACAATGTACATAACAACATTTATAGAAAATTACATTTGCAATAATGTTGGTTTTATACAATTTTTCGATCCAACGCATAATAACGGAGATATTAAGAATTTTCGAAAATTTCCCCCTCTAAACCCCCTTCCCCCTGGCCCGATTTCAGCCATTAACGAACTTGATCTTTTTTTTTTTGTATAAAACGATAATTTATCAAGTTTGGTAACGATAAGACGAAAATTGCGACCACTAGAGCGATAACAGAAATATATATATATATATATATATACAGTTTTGAATCGACCTCAATTTCGTCATCTCCTGTGTAGGATCGATGGACATTTGATGAAAAATTTCGAAAATCGCGTCATGAGTACGACCTCAATAGCTGATTTCCCTTAAGGGAAATCTGCTAAAAGTAATACTGTATGATTTACTTATTACAAATGTGAGTGCTGGTTTTATCTTGTAATAGCTGGAGCTGTTGAAAAGGTGAAAACTCCCTGTATCATTGTAAATAGACTTTTTGTTGTCACCTGTAAATATTCCTCCTCAAACAGATGTTTTTGGTTTATGTTTTTAAAATTCAAGTATAAAGTGAATTAGGACATTTTATTTTCTCCCCGGGTTCATGATAAAATTTTTATCATTTGAATCCTTTTCGAAAGCCAAGCAAAAGTACCGCCTTAAATTGCCTACATGCCATAACAAATGGAAATTGTCTAGTGTCAAAACTATTAAAGCTATATATGGAAAAGTAAAAAAAAGTCTTAAAGCCTTCGATTATGACTGAATAAAGAAATAATTTGAAAAGATATTACAAAACCATGGCGTTTCTTAAGCCTAAAGTTATTGTTATTCAATAAAAACAAAAAAATGTAATATTTACATATCGTGATTTTTACCATTATTTTTAATAGAAATAAATTACATTTAGTCATATTTACATTGATGATCCAAAATTATATGGCAAAAATCCTACAGACTGAAGAAGGTACGTTCAGACCACTTTTCGAGGGAAAAAAGGTTTTCAGTGTTACAAATATGTTATATACAAGTCAAAAATTACTGTGTATTATTAACTGATGTAACTATTAACAATACAGTCCTTTACTCTCAGTCATTAATTTAATTCTAACGTATTATTTAGATTTAATTATTTTAGGAGCATTTAACTTGGGACATGAAATTATAATTAAGAATAGAGTAGATTGGGAGGCGAGCGAGGAGAAAAGCATTCAGAGCCAATTAAATGAAATCATTAGAGAGAATTGATTTATTGAACGAGAGAAAAAAAAAAGGAGCTAATTGAAAAAGTGTGAAAAGAAAACCGAAGCCTTTGTATTGGTTTGTTTGATATCAAGACCCTTGACTGAGCTATGACAGACGGTACCTGAGGAACACGATATCCTAACAGGGGAAGGGTAGTGGTTGGGAATAGTTCTGGGATTAATTACTAGGGGGTATAATCGACGGTCCTTTGATCTCCAGCTAAGTTGCCAGAGTCCCCCTTCTACAAAGCTCCCCTTATTCCCCTCCATTGGATTTAATACTACCCTCGATACCTAAATAATAATTCCTCGGCTTAACTTGGACATCTCTAGTACTTATTTCGCTGGCAATTAGACAAACTTTGTAAGAAAAATCATTAATTTATTGGGCTCTCTAAACTTTGTTGATTTTGCGTTAAATAAGCATCTTTTTTTGCAGATTCCCCTTAAGGGAAATCAGCTATTGAGGTCGAACTCATGACCCAATTTTCGAAATTTTTCTTCAAATGTCCATCGATCCTACCCAGTCACGCAGGGGATGCTTATACTAACCATATTTCCTACGTTAAGCTTTACAATATATAAATTGCATCATTCTTCATTGGAAAGAAAAACAATTAATGAAATATTTCGGAATACAGCATATTAATTTTATTGAAAACTATTTACTATATCTAGAACTGTAATTTATAATGAATCAGAATAATTTTCTCTCAATCATTTTAGTAATCCAAGAACTAAAGACGAGGGGAGAGGTCGGCCAAGAGAACTATGCTAAAAGCTGTTTCAAAATTAGCGGCTCTCTAGTTGCGATGAATCCATTTGTGCTGCAATTTCATAAACCGATGAATATGATTAAAAATTATGGGAGATAATGTGTTAAGTGTCAAATGACATGGCCACCTTTCCCCCACATAGGGACTCATTTTAACAAACATATGTCATTTCTTCTATGCTGAGTTTGATTAATACAAGCTAATGTAGCATAGTTTTATAAGCCTTCATTTTTGTGTATATATTTCTAAATGATAAGCCAATATTTGGAAAAAAAGAGGCATAAGTGGCGTCTATGCGACGTGAGAACAACAAAATTTAACTGTTTTAGAAGATTTCCCTTCAGGGAAATCAGCTATTAAGGTCGTACTCATGACGAAATTTTTCTTCAAATGTCCATCGATCCTACCTAGTAGATGACGAAAATGAGGTCCGTTCAAAACTGTATATATATATATATATATATATATATATATATATATATATATATATATATATATATATATTTGTCTGTTACCGTCTAGCGGTCGCAATTTTTGTTTGATCGTTACCAAAATTGATATTTAGTCGTTTTATATAAAAAAAAAAAGATCAAGTTTGTTAATGGCTGAAATCAGACCAAGGGGAAGGGGGGTATAAATGGGAAGAATTTTGAAAATTCGAAATATCTACATTACTATACGTCGGATAGAAAAATAGAAATAAATAAATCCCATTGCAAATTAAATGTACTATAAATATTGTTATATACATTTATTCCCTATCTTGAATATTAACCGAGATAATGGTATTTTCCAGTTTTAAGCCTTCAGTAAACCCCTACTTCTACTCATGTTACATAAACAATACTCTGTTATGCAATAAACGACATTATTCTAAGCTTAAATATCATAAATTGTTTTCAAGAGACCTTATTATACGAGATAAATGCAATTATGTTATTGTGACCCCCCCCTCCTTCTTAAGTTCTTGGACTACTAAAATTTGATGGATTGAGATAAAAATTATGACTGAAAGATTTCTTATTGCCATTTGTGAAACGTAAACAAACAGGTGTGCCTGTTTGTTTACGTTTCAGGTGCTTCCCGTCTGGAGGTTTTTTATTATCGTTTGTATTTATTCACTTAATATACGCGGTGCTATTGTGTTACCTGTATGTAGATTTATCTATTGTTAAACATCACGAGGGAAATCCCCTTAGTTTACTCAGCCCCGCGAGACGGACTTTTTTGGCACACTCCGGCGATTATCATAAGGATGTTATGCTTTACTGGTGAAATTTACACACGAAACTATTCAAACATTGTCACTCAAACGCTGAAACGTCTATTTACTGCATTCCATTAAATATTCAATATTTCTTTCCCCATACAAGATTAACTCACATTTGGAATCATATGCACTTTTACTATATTTGTTTTATTGGAAAATTGATAATATTATTTCATAAAGCGATGTAATTTTTCAGATAAGAAAACTACGCATTCTCTCCTGAATAAATTCTCTTTGGTACATTCATTGAATTCTGAAACACGAAAATTATATAAGTATGCGTGACGAAGTGATCTGGTCTGACCTGAGCTCTAACAGATGTAGAAGCTTTGAGCAGCGAAGCATTAAGACCCTGGTGATGTTGATACGCTTCCGAGATACATTGAATGCAAGTTGTCTATTCAAGATCAGCCAGCCCCGGCAAGATGGTCCAGCAATTCTCCAATCTGCTCGACTATCAACTAATCTTGCCAAATTCAGAAACCCATCAGTTTCTTATTTTTTTATTATTTTTCTGTCAAAACAAGAGAGTTTCCTTCATTTGAAATAAGTGATGAATTTTCTTTTTTTTACTTAGGAAAGGAAAATATTTCAAAAAATCTCCCTTCTCTTTTGAATATAAAAATCCCTGAAGGTTGTTATTTATTCACACCGTAATCGGAAATGGTTTGTTATGTACTTTTTCCTTAAAACATATAATTTACGTAACGCTCTATATTTAGAAATATACATGTTATTTATAAGAGAATATTTCTTTATGATTTATTATTTCATGACATTTCAACGTTTGAATAATTGTAAAGAGAATTATCATCAAACCTTCAATAATATGCCCAAATATTGAATTTACATTTGTGAACAGAAAAATGGAAAAACATCATTGGTAAATATTATTTATTGGAGCACACTTTGTGCTACTAAGGCTAATTGGGGAGGGTTTTCTGTAGGTTCTAGTACGGGTAGGACAAAGGATTTTACCTAATGAGTTCAACATTTTATGAATTTCTATTACCCAGGTTGCAATTGAATCCACGACTCTTGGATTACCAAGTGAGATTAAGACCAACGGCTTAACTTACATTAACCTGAGCCCAGCAAATATTTTATACAATACTGGAAATAAGCTCCAAATCAGCTGGGACATCATCCCAATTATCAGGGTTAATTAGGTTAGTATTTTGGAAACGATCCATGCAATTACTAATTAGCAGGAAAACCTCAAAATCGGCACGCATTCGTCCAGGCCTGTTAGAGTTATTTTCTGTGAAGAAAAATATGGTTCTTAATACTCATGAAAAAACTTAGAGTCGTGGTATCCATTCACATCTTGTAAATGGGAATTTTTTTTTATAAAGAACTAAATAAAATCCCTAGCTCCCCACCCCCCGTTAGAAAGAGAGGTACTCCCTAGGAAATCCGCCCAATTAGGCTTAGATAATGATGTTAATTTACCTTAAATATATACATGCCAAATATTTTTAGGCTATTCAGATGACAATTTTATGGCTAGGAAAAGTTATTTTGCTCTCTTTATTCTAATAAATTTCGAAAATAGGTGATGATCTGATGAGGTAAATTATTAGTAATGTACAATCCTAGCCAAGGGAAATAGAGAATTAGACTCTGGATTTCGAATGTCATTCTATTTGACAAAGTAAACCTTTGTGACGCATATTCTATAGAAAGTATAATTCATTTCACGCCTGAGGTTTAGAAAATACCTTCAAAAGGAAAGAGAAAAAGCCACCCCGGTTACGAAGGGCGATAGACAACTGCGACAAAATAAATTCATGAGTAGAGCATTTGCTAATAACAGACACTGTAGGGCTGGCTGACGAGAGAAACAAGCAATCGAAATATAAGGGAACGAAACTATGGAGGCAGAACAGACATACATTCAAAAAACAAATATGAAATATGAACACTAGTTCTAAATCTAGTTCTAGTACTTGATGACCAAGACGATTGCTCTTCATAAAATATAGATATACAAAATAAACTTTTAAAACACAAATGCCTGCACGAACTCTTAAAAAATATTAAATTCTTAATTAAAAATTTTTAAACTACCTAATAGTTTTTGAATATTTTAGAGTACTACTGGGAAAGTCCGCTGCTCCCAGTGTCATGAAACTGATAGTCACATACCAGTTACCAATACAAAAGTGCATCCTGGCTACCGAAAACCAATACTCAATACAAAAAAGTTCGTCACGCGGGGGCTGCGTAAACTAAGCAGATTTCCCACGTAAAGTTTTACAATCGAGAAATTTCAGAATAGAGAGCCGAACAGTTACGCGAACGGCCCGAACTAGCTCTTGACGGAAACTCACGACTAGACCCGAAGTTAGCCGATCTCATCTCAGAAGCTGAAAACAGAAAAATGCAAATATCTCGGTTAATATTCAAGATACAGAATAAATGTATATAACACAATTTATAGTAAATTTAATTTGCAATAAGATTAATTCTATGTAATATTTCGATCCGACGTATAGTAACGGAGATATTTCGAATTTTCGAAAATCCTCCCCTGTAAACCCCCCCCCACTGGTCTGATTTCAGCCATTAACGAACTTGATCTTTATTTTTACATAAAAGGTTAAAATATCGAGTTTGGTAACGATCAAAAGAAAATTGCGACCGCTAGAGAGATATACACACACATCTCTCTCTCTCTCTCTCTCTCTCTCTCTCTCTCTCTCTCTATATAGATATATATATATATATATATATATATATATATATATATATATAGATAATTTTGAACGGACCTCATTTTCGTTATCTCCTGGGTTTGATCGATGGACATTTGAAGAAATTTTTCGAAACTCGCGTCATGAGTACGACCTCAATAGCTGATTTCCCTTAAGGGAAATCTGCTAAAGTATAAAATAGTACTAACATACTGGCTACTCTGTCAATAATTTGCTTAAGTCATGTGGTATATTTATATACGATATTTTCATAATAGCCTTTTTAACGACCAAAGCAAAAGCACAGCCTTATATTGTGCAAATGCAGAAAAAAAAACGGAAATCATCTAGTGTCAAAACTATTAAATCTATAGAAGGAAGCGTAAAAAAAAGTCTTAGAGATAAAGTCAGAAAAAAGAAATAATTTGAAAATATATTTATTACACAACCAAGGTGTTTCTTAAGCGTTAAGTTATTATTATTCAAAGAAAAAAAGTTGTATTATTTACATATAGGAGTTTTTACCATTACTTTTAATAGTAATAAATTACATTTAGTCATATTTGCATTGGTGATAAAAAATTGTACGACAAAAATCCTACAGAATGAAGAAGCGATCATAGCAATTTTCGAATTGAAAAAAGTTTTCAGTATTATTAGTGTGTGATATTCAAGTAAAAGATTCCTGATTATTATTAATGTAAGTAATGCAGTTGTTCACTCTCAGTCATTAATTCAATTTGAACAAATTATATTTCACTAAAAATTTTATTTTTTTACAAATGTAATAACCTTTTTCCTTATGTATTTTACGCTTAACACATTTAGTTAGAACAGCTTGGAAGACAAACGTTGACACAGTCCTGATAAATGTTGAAAGCCACAATTATTTCCTCCTGGCTGACCTCTTCATACTCTGTTTCGCTCTGAGTATCTACGGTGTCTTTATCTTTGAGCACATGGTAAATCTGAACATCATACATTTTCCCAGAACTAATCCACATATATTTAAGGATATCAATGTGTGAGTTCGACTATTGGCAATGTTTTTAGTAATAGCGAGAAAATTCTTTAATCGCAGTTAATTTTATAAATACATTACATTATTTATTTGATTATTAGCGCTGTAAATCACTCATTATTACATTAACGTCATATTGTTGAATATCAAACAATTTCTCCAATTGATACAATATATGGTTGTGGAGCAACAATTATTCTCTGATCAGAGAATTATTTTCGTTCTTTCTAAGTTTACAATGCATTCAATGTTATTTACAAACATTCTTTTCTCTTAATTAGAAAGGGTCGAGGACATTAAATCCTTAGGTCACATTTTAATTCCTTGTCTTTTACTACTATCTCCAACTATTTGTTCACAAATTATTAGTTTGTCTGTTTCTTTATCCTTTACTTGTGGGGTACATATATTTGTAAGAAACGGCTGTTTGTCGTACAAGTGAGAGGATGAAGAGATTGCGAGAGAAGGGGTGCCTTCCCTACATTCATAATACAATATTTGGCGTAGAAAGTGGGGGGGGGGTTGTGAAAAATCTAATAAATTCCTTGTGCTGCCTTCCCCATTCCCAATATTGGCTTCGGTTTACTTTTTATTTTATCCTTTCTTAGTTTTTCTTTTCATTTATTTTGGGGGGGAGTGAGGGGAGGGGGTGGATCAGCCGTGGCCGGGAATAGGAATGAGCTGGAATTTAGCTTCCTCTTGTCAACACTGTTTCCGGTTCCGCATCATTCTCTTCCTCCCTCTTGCTATTTCCTCACACACTCTTAATCCGGAATCTCCAGCTCTAGGATGGTTCATAAGATTTCCCCCCGGGCTCTAAAATATATTATACGAAAACATGAAGGTTTGGCATTAACAACTTTGGCACTGTCAGAACTAACACTTTCTATATTCAAAAGTAAGAAAGACGCGTTATACTCACAGCAAATATTACAACTGTCAATGATTTCTTGTTAGAAAAAAGTGTTGATTTGGCCTAGCTCCTTCTCCAATGAAACTCGATATCCAATCTATGAACTGAGATACTCGGGACATACCGTTATGAATTGCAATAACCCTACAGGTAGAGAACAAACGGGTGTGCAACATTTTTCAAAATCATGAACTATGATAAACTCACGTGCTAATTCCTTATTAAGTTTTCATAATCACTGAGTGGATTGCATTAAATTTTGACTAATGAATAATTATATAATTTTTTGTACTCTATTTCAATATTGTAGGCTACTGAGTAATCCACAAACTTCTTGTTTACTTGCTAAACATTAGAATTGCTCGTTAGCACATTACGCTAGCCACGGAGTACAAGAATAAATTAAATTTATTCACACTGATTACAAACTATCCTTTAAAAAAAAAAAAAAAAAAAAAAAAAAAAAAAAAAAAAAAAAAACTTAATATTATTCATAAACATTCACAAGTGTGTGAATTATATTAAGTTCTTAAAAAAGTGACTAGTTTGTGAATATATGCAGTTAATAATCTGCGCACCTTAGCTTTCAGATCTGACATAGAATTCCTGTTTGCAGTATTTTTTAAGTTTGAGTTCCGAATATTCATACTGCACTTATGATGTTTGTGTCCAGATAATAATTAAACCATGAAAGCAGCTTTTACTACTTCAGCATTCCAGTAATCATCCGGAACCATTCTGTTTACAATTGCATCTCAATAATATACTGAGGAAGCTTTTTGTGTACTTGGAAGTCCTTTGGCAATTCTTGTGCACCTGATTACTTGAGAGTAATCGTCACAATGCTCTTATATCCATATTTTTCCAGAGATTTCTTGAGACTATTCACTAGCGCTCAGCTCTTGAACGAGGCAGTTTTTCGTTTCTAATTCCCACTAGATGGAACCAGAATTCAATGCATAGACACCTTACGCATGTTATTTAGACCAATAACCTGTTAATTTAATTCAAGCATTTTCGGTTTTCAAACAGGTTGTATATTCATTTTGTTTTTCTTCTAAATACTTGTTTTTAATCAAATATTAGAAATATATTTTTTCCACAGATAGTAAAAAAAAGTCCGTCACGTAGCGGCTGTGTGAACTAAGTAGATTTCCCTCGTGACATTAGATAAATCTACATTCTGGTCACACAAAACCGCCCTGAATATTAAGTGAAAAAATACAAAGGGAAATAAGAAATCTTTTAGTCAGTTTTAATAACCTTCCGATGGGAAGCGTCTGAAATGTAAGCAAACAGGTCTGCCAACCTCTCAACAGAAAGAAAAGCAATTACTAAAATAGTTCAGAATATAAGACATTAACTTTATTGAAAACTATTCAATCAAATTTTAATTGTCCCAGAACTTAAGATTTGGGGAGGTTGGTCACCAGACCATATTTGCATGTACCTCGTGTAATAAAGGTATCTTGAAAACAATATTTGCTATTTAAACTTCGAATAATGTGCTTTATTATATAACAAAGCACTGTATATGCAACATGGTAACATGAGTAAAAGTGGGGGTTTCCTGAAGGCTGAAAAAAGGAAACCTGCAAATATCTCGGTAACTATTCAAGATGGAGAATAAATGTATATAACAATATTTATAGACCATTTACTTTGCAATAAGATTGGTTCTATACAATGTTACGAACCGAAGTCTCATGGTCACATGAAAATCGCGTCACGAGTACGACCTCAATAGCTGATTCGCCTACGAGAAATCTGCTAAACAAATGATCACTAAAGCTTACCGGGGTTTTCTACCCTTCTATGGTGGTTGGCCAAAAGGATTTTATTTAGAGGGAATTCCGATAGCCCACGCAGGAACCGACCACAACTATAGGTTTACCTAGTGCATTAAACCAAAGCTCTAACTCACTTGGCTAACCTAAACCCCAAATAGAATTGGCTGTGCCTGAGATGGAAAATTCCAAAACATTTATCAGCCAAGCTCAGGTTTGTCCATCTGTGTCACACTGACCCTAATGCTCGTTTCAACCGTGGGTTCGATTCTCGCGTGGGCAAAGGGAGTTTCATTACGTAAAGGGTGAGGACTAATTCATTAAATAAATGAGTGTAGGTGGTAGCCTTTTCTAATCTAAACCAAATGATTGACCTCCACCAGCCCATTAATACATTGAGTCATTAAATAAAATCCTTAGATCCACCCCAGCAAGGGACGAGTGGTGTTAACAGTAGATTTACTCACCCGAGGCAATAGAAGTTGCATTCAGTGGGCGTTAATTATAACCTCGTGCTGAACAGGCTACTGATCAACCACTATATACTATCCATTTTTAAATAAGAAGTCAGTTTCTCATGACTTCTATTCTCTCTCTTTCTTATTTTAAATTTAAGTTGTATATGAGGTGTTTAGATTTTCAAGTACTACAAGTGTAAAGAATGAGGGTTATTAGGTCGTCCTGCAGGGAATGTGGAAACTAAACAGATTTCCCACATATTAGAATGCAAAACTACTGATATTATCTCAGCATATATTGTCTATTTCCAAAAAATAGAATCCGAAGATTGGAAGTGGTGTGATCAATATAATCTTAAATGATGACGCCATCGAACTAACTATTTCCATTTATCTCACTTAATAGTGACCACTGAAAACAATTTGGATATTTATACTTGGAATAAGACGATTAATTATATATTCTCCAATTTAAAAAGCGTGGTGACTAAAAGTGTTGGTTTACTGAAGGCTAAAAACTAGAAAATATATCTTGCCGATAATTAACGTTTTTACCCTTTTCCGTCCTAGCGCGCTCTTTACCTCTCACCAATTATAGGAAATATTTCGTTAGATCGCCCTTATTCATTCAAACAACCACTTCTTTCTTCTGGGTGAATCGCGTACTCAAGAGTCGAGATCTGGATTCCCATAATATTAGGTGTTGTTCTTAATGCTCTTGGAACACCTAGAGGAGCGGGTTCAATTACCTCGCGTGCAATAAGAATTTATTTAGCGATGAATTCACAAAATAAAACCTCTTTTTACGCCGTGAATGGAAAAGAGTGGTTACTTGTTATTTGCTCGTTACTATAGGAATAGTAGATACAAATTAACCATTTTATCAGATTTCCTTTAAAGGAAATCAGCTATTGAGCTTGTACTCACTCAATTTTGAACGATTTCCTGAAATATCCATCGATACTATACAGGAGATGACGAAAATGAGGTCCGTTCAAAATTATATATAAATATATATATATATATATATATATATATATAATTGTAACCTCTGTCTGTACATTGATTTTTTTTTCGGGAAATTTCAGGAGAACTTTTCGTTTCACATGTCATAGACGCATAAACGGCTGAACCGAATTTTATGATACTTGGTATGTATATTACTACTAGCCCAACTTAGACTTTAGGCTATATTAATATTTTCTGAGACGAACAGGAGTGGGGGTTATAAGGGAGGCATGAAATTAAAAATGGCGATATTTCGTTTTCTATTGGGTTTTCGGCAAATATGCACATAACAAAAGTTATTTATTTTATTATTTCGAGTAACTTTTTTTAAACAAACTTTCGTCGTATACCGAAGTATAATTGAGTTATACGCTAAAAATTATAGTGGGAGTCAACAATTTTATTTGGCACAAAAATATCAACCGAACTAAATAAAACTCGGTACGTGTATTACTAGCAGCACTAACGCCTTAATTATAACAAGCCATGCCAACCACTTCTAGGGACGGGCAGGAGTGGGGGTTGTAAGGGAAGCCTGAAATTAAAAATAGCTGTATTTCGTTTCCTATTGGTTTTTCGGCAAAAATGAACATGTAAAAAAATGTTTACATTGTTATTTAGAGTAAGTTTTGTTATATTCACACTTGTCGTATAACAAAGTATAGACGAGATATACACTAGAAACTAAAGCAGAACCATGAATTGGGCACTAACGATTGAACCGAGCTTAACAAAACTCAGTGTGTCAATTAGGATTAATTCTTTCATGATTATAAGCTATATTCAAATTTTTAGGTTCATACGGGAGTGGGGGTTATAAGGGAGGTCTGCAATAAAAATTAGCGATATTTCGTTTCGCATTGATTTTTTGGTAAATATGCACCTAGCAAACGTTGTTTAGTTTGTTATTTAGAGTAACTTTTGTTATTTACACTTTTATCGTATATATAAGTATAAACGAGATATACGCTAAAACCTATAGCGGAAGTGAACAATTTTATTTGGCTCAAAAGACTCAACCGAACCAAATAAAACTCGGTATGTGTATTAGCACTAACGCCTTCATTATAATAAGCCATACCAACATTTCTAGGAACGGGCAGGAGTGGGGGTTATAGGGGGAGCTAGAAATTAAAAATAGCGTTTATATATTTCGTTTTCTATTCGTTTTTCAGCTGATATGAACATAACAAAAGTTGTTTATATTGTTAATTTATATATAATATATTTAAAGTAGCTTTTGCTATATACACTTTTTTCGTATTCCGAATTATAAACGAGATATACGCTAAAACCTATGGCGGAAGTGAACAATTAGTGAAAAGACTCAACCGAACTAAATAAAACTTGGTATGTGTATTAGCATTAATTCTTCCATGATTATAAGCTATATTAAAATTTTTAGGTTGGAACGGGAGTGGGGGTTATAAGGGAGGCCTGAAATTAAAAGTCGCAATATTTCATTTTCTATTTTTTTCGACAAACGTACACAACAAAAGTTGTTTACTTTGTTATTCAGGGTAACTTTTGTTTCATACATTTTTTCGGGAACAGTGTATGAAGCACGTAATTTGCGTAGAAATATTGATATGCTTAACAATTCTTTCCTAGATGAACTACCAGGTACCTCACCTGGAAAAATTAGTTCAAATCTATTTTAATATTTTGTCTTTAAAAATTCAAATCTATGCATAATGCACATGAGACGAGAAATATGATAATATGGAGGACAGTGAAGTCTTACATAAAAAAATAATTTTATTATTAACAAATCCACAGCAACGGCGGGTATAAACCCTAAACATTGGGACGGGGAAATGTCCCCGTGAATATGAAATGAATATGAAAATATTGTGCAAAGTAAAGCCTTGCCAAAAAAATGCTACCACCATTCGGCCTCAAATAAATTCCCGGGCGAAGCCGGGTATCTGAGCTAGTATATATATATTTGTCTTTTAATGCTCTAGTGGTCGCAATTTTTGTATAATCGTTACCAAACTCGGCATTTAATCGTTCTATGCAAAAATAAAGGTTAAGGTCGTTAATGGCTGAAATTGGACCAGTGGGAGGGGGGGGGTTAGAGGGGTGAATTTTGAAAATTCGAAATATCTCCGTTACTATGCGTCGGATCGAAAAATTGTAAACAACCAATCTTATTGCAAATTAAATGATCTTTAAATATTGTTCTATACATATGTTTTTTATCATAAACATTAACCGAGATATTTGGATTTTATAGTTGTCAGCTTTCAGTAAATACCCCTCATACTCATATTATTAACAAGCTGTTGTATAATGAACCACATCATTACAAGGTTAAATAAGTAATATTGATTTCTATGTACTTTTGTTAGATATATGCAAATACGTTCTGTTGACCCCCCAACTTCTTTTGTTATTGGTTTATTAAAATTTAAGTAATTGAGATTAAAATTATTTTGATTCATTACTAATTACAGCACTAGTAATAGTAAATAGTTTTCAATAAAACTATAATGTAATATTCAGATATATTTTTTTCACGGGTTTTCTTTCCTGTTTAGAATTCAAGTTGGCTGGCCTGCTTGTTTTCAATTCAGTCACTTTCCGTTGTAGAGTTATCAACTTGTAACTGAAAGATTTCTCATACCGTTTGTATTAATTCTCTTAATATTCGCGGTGGTGTTACCAGTATGTATATTTATCTATTGTAAACCTTCGCCTGGGAAATCTGCTTAGTTTACGCAGCCCCTGCGTGACGGACTTTATATATATATTTAATTATTGTTGTTTCATATTGTGTTTATTTGTACTAATAAGTGTCTGTCATATATGTGACTGTACAAGGAAGCAGGAAAGGAGGCATGTTCATCTTTAGCGACAGTGTTCATGAGACTGTATTAATCCCAAGTTCCTGGAAGACAAGCCTTAACCTCTTCACTCCTCTAAATCACTTCTCGCCTTTTCTCATGCCGTTCAATTGCTTAAAACCATATTTTCTATTGCATGTAGCTTTCCTCTCACATTCTAAAATAACCGATTTTAATTCTTTTTAAATTGTGATAATCTAAAAAAAATAAGGATTAGTGAAAAAGCAATTATCTTAGTACCTTGATGATCTGATTGCGGGAGGTCAACAAAAATAAAACCCTCAAATGTATATTAAACTAATTTTAGCATATTTCTTTTATGGGAAATCAGCTATTGAGGTTATGATGGGAGTTTCAAATAAGGTCTTCAAATGTCCATCGATCCTACCCAGGAGATAACTAAAATGAGATAACTTAAAGCTTTATATATACACTGTTGTCATAGCTGTAGGAGGAGACCGTCGTCACTGTCTGATCTTGGAGTACTGCTGGCAAGCGCTTTCGATGCGAGGGCACGATCTTCAAGCCTGTCTAAAGTCGTACTCAAGTAGTACCTACAGCTATGACAACAGTATCATATATACTGGCGGAACTGACCCATTAGTGGATATATATATATATATATATATATATATATATATATATATATATATATAATATGTCTGTTAACACTCTAGCGGTCGCAATTTTTGTCTGATCGCTACCAAACTCGATATTTAAACTTTTTATGTAAAAAGGAAGATCATGTTCGTTAACGGCTAACATCAGGGGATCAATGGGAGGGGTGGGGTTTAGAAGAGGAAAATTTAAAAAAAGTCCGTCACGCAGGGGCTGCGTAAACTAAGCAGATTTCCCACGTGAAGTTTTACAATTGAGAAATCTGCCTAGTAATAACCTATTCTCACGAGGACGAATAGTTAGAGAAACGGGCACACTAGCGCTAGTGTCCTCGGCGGAAACTCCCGAACATAGCCGACCACACTCACAATACAAATCCAAATATCTCGGTTAATATTCAAGATACAGAATAAATGTATAGAACAATATTTATAGTAAATTTAATTTGCAATAAGATTGGTTTAATACAATTTTTTGATCCGACGTATGGTAACGGAGATATTTCGAATTTTCGAAAATCCCCCCTCTAAACCCCCCCCCCCTCCCACTGGTCCGATTTCAGCCATTAACGAACTTGATCTTCCTTTTTACATAAAACGATTAAATTCCGAGTTTGGTAACGATCAAACAAAAATTGCGACCGCTAGAGCATTAACAGACAAATATATATATCTATATATATATATATATATATATATATATATATATATATATATATACAGTTTTGAACGGACCTCATTTTCGTCATCTCCTGGGTAGGATCGATGGACATTTGAAGAAATTTTTCGAAACTCGCGTCATGAGTACGACCTCAATAGCTGATTTCCCTTAAGGAAAATCTGCTAAAAATTCGAAATATGTCCGTTGTTATGGGTCGGATCGAAAAACTGTATGGTCAATCTTATGGCTAATATAATATTCTATAAATATTGATTTATACGTTTTTCAATATCTTGATCATTAATCAAGATATTTATATTTTTTAGTTTGTTGTAAACCTCACTTCTACTTATGATATATAAGCAATGAGTTATTGTCATATCTGTCGTCACTGGCTGATGGTCGAGTACAGTTGGCAAGCACTTTCGATGCAAAGGCACCATCTGCAGGCCGTCTAGAGTTGTACTGAGTTAGCTGTCCGTTTCTTCACTTTCTTTATTTCTCTACTAGTTTTACGTCCACATTACGCCTCATCGAGAGAAAATATAATACTATAAAATATTACCGGCTAAATTGTTCTTACAGAGGACCTACAATTAGAAACACCAGTCTGAGAACGCAACAAAGTATGGCCGGTCGAGTCGTCTGATTTAGATCGATACATCATGAATTAAAAATATCGATTATCCCTAAATTTATAATTAGGTAATCTCCTTGGCTAGAAAAGGGTGATAACCTTTAGATAAGCCATGCCAAATAACTTTAGTTGCAAAAAGTGTTCGTTCATAAATTATTTTAACAGTCACAGGGAATCCTTGGTTCCAGTCACATCTTTGTGATTATGCAGCGTGTGCTCTGAAAGCGCGCTGTCCCAACGAATAAACAGCTTTGAAGGAACGAGGCCTTTTTTTCTTACCTGAAATAATTTTAAATTTCCTGTAGTTCTTTCACGAGTCGGACATAAACATGAAGGTTCAATTATCATTTCTTTAAACCAGGCAAAACTTTCAGGATTAAATTTGGGGATCAAGTAATTACTTTTTTCCACTCGTATTATAAGCGTATAGCTAAGTGCTTATTTTTTTTTTGTTTAAATTTTCTATCATATTTCATTAAATCTAACAACGCGGAAATTGGAAGATATTGAAATTATTATTTCAGGGGTGTTTACATTTTGTTGTCATTTAATTTTGAAACATTAACGGAAGCCAAAGTATACATTCGTGTTCAACCCTAATTTCATTCATAAGAATGTGAGATATGACGTGTTCCAAAAAAAGGAATATTGTAATACCCTTCATATTCAAATATATTATATCACATTTATGTAGTTTGTTTAGGTAAGAAATTAATATCTGAGAGAGGTAAATGTTAGAAGTTCTTTAGAAATCAATTTTGTGCTTATTCAGAACGGAGGCCAGTTTACATTATATTCAATAATTATAGAATAGCATGTTCAATAATAACATAACTATATAATAATATTTCAGTTTAATTGCATAGTCCAATACTAACAGTTACAATAATAATTAACACCTATTCTAATGCATTACTCATATTATCTTTAACAACAGAATTAGATTAACTGGTTGATCGAATTTCGTTCATATTCGCTTCTATATTGAAGATATAAAATTTACTTTTTAGCATTCGATTTTCTATTAAAACGTAGTCGTAAAGTTACAAATTATTCTGACATATTTCATTTCTACATCTAAATATTGTTATGTAGATAATTAGATTTGAGCACACCTAGCCAGGTACCTCAGAGATGATTATTAGTCAATTATGTGAAGAATTTTTAGAAAAAAATGAAACATATTCTCATCTACCGACCCTAAATGAAAGAGGCAGTATTATAAAAAGTCCGTTTCGCAGGGGCTTCAAGGTTTACAATAAATAAATATACTTACAGGTAACAAACACTACCGTGAATGTTAAGTGAATAAATACAAACGGTAACGAGAAATCTTTCAGTCAATTTATAATAATAAGCTTATAATCTCTACAACAGAAAGCGGCTGAATTTTAAACGAACAGGCCAGCCAACCTTGTAGCGCTGAATAGAAACTGGAAAGAAAAACAATTAAGGAAATATATCTGAATATAACATTAATTTTATTGAAAACAATTTACTAAAGCTAGTGCTGTTATTTGTAATGAATCAGATCTATCTCAATCACTCAATTTTTTGTAATTAAAGAACAAAAGAAGGGGGGGGGGTGACAACAGAACGTATTTGCATATATCTCACAAAGTAAAAGTTGAATGAAAAAAAATATTTGGTATTTAACATTTTAAGGAAGCGATTGATAATACAGCAGCTTATTGTTAATATAACATGAGTAGAAGTGGGGGTTTGCTGAAGGATCAAAACTAAAAAGTGCACGTTTAACATTCAAGATAGAGAATAAATGCATATAACAATATTTATAGTACATTCAATTTGCGATAAGATTGGTTCTATAAATGTTTTTGATTTGACGAATAGTAACGGAGATATTTCGAATTTTCGAAAATCCTCCCTCTAAACCCCCCTCCCACTGGTCCGATTTTAGCCATTAACGAACTTGATCTGCTTTTTGCATAAAATGTTTAAATATCGAGTTTGGTAACGATCAAACATTAATTAAGACCGCCAAAGAGTTAACAGAAATATATATATATATATATATATATATATATATATATATATATATAATTTTGGACGGACCTCATTATCGTCAACTCCAGGGTAGGCTCGATG
Source organism: Riptortus pedestris (assembly GCA_019009955.1). Taxonomy (NCBI): domain Eukaryota; kingdom Metazoa; phylum Arthropoda; class Insecta; order Hemiptera; family Alydidae; genus Riptortus; species Riptortus pedestris. The sequence continues at coordinate 108,419,018 of CM032229.1, read as the reverse complement.
AACATTTGATGAATTGTTTTTTGAAAATCGCGTCATGAGTACGACCTCAATAGCTGATTTCCCATAAGGGAAGTCTGCTAAAGGCTAAATATTTAGCTAAAAAATTTTATTGTATAGTTGACATTCCAAAAAGGATAAATATATTTCAAAATTATGCTATAATAAATATATCACAGTGAATACTGAAAATACATGGATTAATAGGAGTTGGTGAAAAAGTACATTCAACACTAACAAGGTTTAAATTCATAGAGTGAATTAGTTAAACAACCATAATTGGACTCGGCAAGAATAGTTCCTAAATTCCAACTAAAATGAATTCTCGTTTCGGTAGAAATTCTCATTTAATTGATGTTCCAGGTAACTGAGAAAGAATAAAAAATGTTCATATATATTCAGAGAATTTTGAAGCGCTCATTTCGAGATTATAAGGTAACCCATAATACCCTAAATACGTTTGTGTAGCTATTACCTAAACTGTGTCAAGTTCAGGAAAAAATTGTTTAATATTTTTTTGAAAGTTGGAAAACCCCTTAGTCTTATTCCTTTAGTCATAATTCCAATTAAATAGAAACATAACAATAGAAGAAAACCTTTAATGAAGTATTAAACCGTCGTGTTGACTCCTAGATGTCGAAATATGACGTAAATGTTATGGAGGTTAACTATAATAAATTGCTTTGAAATCTCACCCAGCCAAAACCAATCTCTATCTCGTAAAGTAATTGACCATACTTCACTACTACGAACCTAGACCGTGACAATCTTAACTCCTTAACAAAGTATTAAACATTACTCAGAGAGAGAGGGAGGGTGAGAGGGAGAGGGAGAGGGAATGAGGGGGGGGGGAGAGAGAGAGAGAGAGAGAGAGAGAGAGAGAGAGAGAGAGAGAGAGAGAGAGAGAGAGAGAGAGAGAGAGAGAGAGAGAGAGAGAGAGAGAGAGAGAGAGAGAGAGAGAGAGAGAGAGAGAGAGAGAGAGAGAGAGAGAGGGAGGGGGAGAGGGAGAGAGAGGGAGGGGGAGAGAGGGAGGGGGAGAGTGAGAGGGTGAGGGAGAGGGAGAGGGTGAGGGAGAGGGAGAGGGAGAGAGCGAGCGAGCGAGAGAGAGAGAGAGAGAGAGAGAGGGAGAGAGGGAGGGAGGGAGGGAGAGGGAGAGGGAGAGGGAGTGGGAGAGTGAGAGTGAGAGGGAGAGGGAGAGGGAGAGGGAGAGGGAGAGTGAGAGGGAGAGAGAGAGAGAGAGAGAGAGAGATAGAGGGAGAGAGAGAGAGAGAGAGAGAGAGAGAGAGAGAGAGAGAGAGAGAGAGAGAGAGAGAGAGAGAGAGAGAGAGATGTTATCGTGGCCTCCAGAGACTTATAAATCAGTTATCTCTTTAGGGGGTATACTCGAAAACCGGGAACGAAAAATAACAAAAGTAAACCATTATTGAGTTTACGATGAACGACAATTTAATGTACATTTAAATGGATTTTCTATGGTAAGTCTAGTTATATTAGACAACGACAAAGCATCATACACACACACACACACACACACACACACACATACACATATGTTAAATTTAAAATTAGTCATGTTACAAATTCAAGTTACAAAAAAAATTAATTTTAATGTCAAAACAAAAATAATTTCAATTATGTTTTGTTATTTTTTTTTGTTTTCATTGTTATTGTCCCATTGGTACTTTGGGGTTACTAATAATATCTAAAACCAAAAGTATTTTGACTATTGGCTGCTATTGGCGTTTTGTAAAGGATAAATCCAAGCCTAGTAATATGGTTTGTAGGTCACTGATTCCCAAAGGCTCCAGGCCTGACGTTAACTAAATTCATGGACACATTAAATGTAAATCAGAGAGAGAGGGAGTGAAAGGGGTAAAATGACGACTAAGATGTAATGAATCCAAAAAGACCGCTCAAAACTCTTCCAAAAAGTGTAAACTTTAAATGAATAAAGTTGGGCAAGTCCTGAGCGGGGACTTACCGCTTGAGGCTATCATTTTAATACTTGTCTTTTCCCGGGCTTTTCTTCCCGCGCTAAGTTTCGGTGGGAAAGAGTTAGCCCCTGGAGTTTGATGGCCCACCCCCACCATTCTGAGGATGCGGTCTCCATATTCATACCCTTCTTTGGGTTAAGTATATACATACTTTCCTTCTTTCCTTTACTCAATTTTTTTTTATTTTTTAAAGCTTTGCTGAATTTACTGGAGTTGTTCGAGCAGTGGAAGTTCTGTGATTGAGGTGAATTGACAATACTTTAGAAATAGAGCAGATAATGCCCAAGTTTTCTACATGCAACTTATTCCAACAATATACAACGTATTCTTCGCATTAAATTGAACCGTTATTACTGCATTCCAGTCACATCAACTATAGCCAATCCTTTTTATAATCTATATATTTTTATCTCTGTTCTATTATTTGTCTCACCCAATCTGCCTTTAGTTTTTAGAAGCTTCCACTGTCGTATATTTCTACTTGTAGCCAACTCTTTTCATTTAAAATAGGTTTTCAAACCTTTGTTGAAGATCCGAGTATTCGCCCAGGTAAAGAGGAATAAAATGAAACAGTATGTAGCAAAAACCTAAAGGTGTATGTTAAAATTTCGTAGATTTGATTACGTGTACTTGTTAAGCTCAGTGTCTTTTTTAATTAATCGTTCATTATTCCGGTCTCTCTCTGACGGGTTTTCGGATAACGGTCAATTATTATTATTAATGCATGCATAAATGCATCTTTTTTGAAGTTAGAATTATTTCTCTCTAACAAACTTTTACTATCTTTTTACGAAATTAATTAACAATAGAATGAAATAACTCTTCCTTCATGGAAAATACACTAGAAGGTTTCTCGATCCTACCTTTTTGCTTATGGAGAATTTTATAAGTTGTAAACTCGACAAACATGTGCAGGATATTATTTATGTCCAATTAATTTACGCTAAATCCGCCAGGAGTTTGAGGGATTTGTTTGGATGGTGAATGACCAACGCTAGCTTCCCCTTTATAAAGGATGTTACAGAATTTCTACATCGTCGTGTTAAGACGCTGGAAAATTCCCATATTGATTCTTTGGCTCCTCCCAAGGCTTCTACTCCTTCCACAGGGTCTTAATAAGAATAAACCCCCAGTCAACAAGTCGTATTATTCATTAGCTGCTTACGTAAGTTGACATAATTGTTCGTCCTCGGAGAAAATATAGGAGAGGCAAGGTAAATTTACTATATTATATCTTTATACGTATAATTCTACTTACGTGTGTATGTCACTGAGCTCCTCCTAAACGGCTGGACCGATTTGAATGAATTATTTTGTATGCGTTTGAGTGACACCCTGGATAGTTTAGATTCACAAATCAGCCCGGCAGATGGAGTAAGGAGTGGGGGTTGTAAGGGAGGCTTAAAATTAAAAATAGCGATATTTCGTTTCCCATTTGTTTTTCGGCAAAAATGCACAGAATAAAAGTTGTTTATTTTGTTATTTAGAGAAACTTTTGTTATATTTACTTTTGTCGTAGGGGAAAGTATAAACGAAATGTACACTAAAAAATTAAAGTGGAAGCCAACTATTTTATTAGGGACTCACGATAGAACTAAACTCAACAAAAATCTATATGTAAATTAGCATTAATTTTTCCATTATTATAAGCTATATTAAATGGTTTAGGCTCGAACGGGAGTGGGAGTTATAACGGAGGCCTGAATAAAACATTCGCGATATTTCATTTTCTATTTGTATTTAGGCAAACGCGCACCAAATAAAAGTTGTTTTTTTGTGTTATTAAAAGTAGCTTTTGTTTTAAAAATAATATTATTAAATTTAATATCCTAATCGCTTGAAATATCACGCAGGACAACGTCTGTCGGGTCTGCGATTATTTTTGTATTTTAGTGTTATCTAGAACATTTGGTGTAAAAGCTGGTGCAAAATCCATTTAACGCTGAGTCTTAGATTTACGATAGATATTGCAAATGTCATATCGTAGAACCTTGAAGCGAAATTGTAACTACTTCATTATATCTCTGGAATATGCTGGATGGTAGAGGAACCACTTGATCTTGGTCAATAAAAAGGCCATGTACTCTACTATTGTTTTTAATTTTATGCAAAGTGCACTTTCGGAGTCAGCGCTCCATCGTCAGTGCCTGATTATAGCAGTTTGGCATGGACAACAACTGCCGGGCGATTGGCTAGTTCATTATGGATCTTCTGGACTCATTACTACACTGTAAATAAAATGATAAAATAGTACTCACCCTTTCCTGGCGAAATTGGCGAGGTAGTGTATGAACCTCTTGGAGACAGCCACATCTTCGGCAGTGTAGTTGTGAGGAAAGTGAGGAAGTCCTCCAGTTAAGGGTAGACCAAGGGCGTAAGGGACGTCTTCACCTCGCACGCTCCCCGTCCTCTGTAACAACCAGCACTACTGTAAGCATTTCAAAGGTGAGTGATTGCAGGAGAAGAGACCGGCGTAGGCCGATCGGGAGAGTGGAAAGAGGGTAGTTTCAAAAGAGTCGATTTTGAAAGGTCCGTTGGGGTGGGTAAATCGACTAGGAGAGTACCTAACCTGTTTACTCGAGTTGAAAAAAAGGGGTTAAAACAAAAAAAAAAAAAAGAAAACGATAGAACATGCGTTGCATATCACGCAAATATTCTTTCGAGTTCCATCACTTCTCGCAATGGCAAACGGAGGTTATTACAGTTTGAGGTGCTGAAAAAACAGGGATGTAACCCTGACTTTTCCCCCGAAACGATAAAACGATAGTAGAAACGACCAGAGAGTATACCGAATTTAATGTGTCGTGGGGAAGGTTCGGAATAACACATTTCTGAAGGGCTTATCCGGGGGCTGGGAGGTACCTAAAAATCGACAGTTTTTCAAAGCAAAAAGAAACAACACTCAAATCTCACTTATCCAACTGGAGGCTTCAGGCACAAAGCTTTCTTAAAAATCGGTTTGTGGCTTCAATGCGGTATAATTAAATTGTTTATTAACGTGCACTTTTTGCAGCTTCGGCGAATGGGGACGAGTTATCTACAGGTTACCACCCTTTTCTAGCCAGGGTGGGACTTAGGATTTTATTTAATGAATTCCGTCACTAAATAAATTCCTCTGCCCAGGCGGGCATCGAACTCACCACTCTAGGATTACCGTGTAAGATTAAATAATAGAATGGTCTATTACATCAATATGGTCCTCCAATAAAAAAAATAAAACCACTCCTTCTATGGAAACAATCCACAGAGCTTTTTGAAACAAATACTTAAGCTAAGACTAGTTTCGTTTATTTTGTTCCTAGTTTATTTGTTGATTCCTGTTATTTTTTTGTCTCTTTGGTTGCGTTTTGTTACTGGGTTGCGTTTTGTTATTTAGTTTTGTTTTGTTATTTGGTTTCGTTTTGTTATTTGGTTGCGTTTTGTTATTTGGTTGCGTTTTGTTATTTAGTTGCGTTCTGTTATTTGGTTGCGACTTGTTATTGGGTTGCGTTTGGTTATTTAGTTGCGTTTTGTTATTTAGTTGCGTTCTGTTATTGGGTTGCATTTGGTTATTTTGTTGCGTTTGGTTATTTAGTTGCGTTTTGTTATTTGGTTGCGTTTTGTTATTTTGTTCCGTTTGGCTATTTAGTTGCGTTTTGTTATTTGGTTGCGTTTTGTTATTTGGTTGCGTTTTGTTATTTGGTTGCGTTTTGTTATTTGGTTGCGTTCTTAGTTTGTTCTGTTCTAATTTTATTGTTTAAATTTGTTCTGTTATATTTTCATTCTTTATTTTGTTTATATCCATTTTTTTATGAGCAATATCGCCTCGTAGCGAACACTCCACAATAAATAAATAACTAAGAATAGCCATATCTACAATTTCTGGTAACAACAATTCAGAACATTACCATTGTATACAAAGGCCCACAGAAGTTATGAATTTTTGGCACTTAATTGGACACTATTAATGAAACCTTTGATAATTTAGCGCTAGAAAAGAAAAGGGTGGTTTCGGATTTTTATGAATTTTAACCATTTCCAAATATTGTGATGATTGAGGAAAATTGTAAATAAATAAAGATATTGCGCTTCCCTGTGAATAAGAAAAAGAAAAAAAAATAGCAACATAATAATGAGAAAACATAATTTATTTATTGTCAAAGGAAAAAGGAAACACTCGACGTAGGATATGAAATGAATCCCCCATGACGAAGTTCTGAGGAAAAACACAACCCAAAAGCAAAGAATTAATAAGCTTTACGTTGAAGCAAAGAGTAGGGATTATAGAAAGTTGGAATGACGATATACATGTGCTGAGGTCCTCTGTGTTATTGTTCCCAGGCCTTTCCAACTGATATAGGGAGCTCTTTAATTCCCTACTCCTGTATCAAAACTGTTCCGTTGAGTTCACATCTGCAATTTAACTTCGCCTCACATTCATTGTCTCAATACAACTTTAAAACCGAGAGACTGATAAGATAACAAATATTCAAAGTAATTTTATTTAGCTTTGCCTTATTAAGAATTAAGGGAGTAACGATTTGAACAATTCTAACGATTTAGCAGATTTCCTTTACCCTTAAAGAAAATAAGGGGGGGGGGTGGCCGATTTCCCTAAATCAGCTATTGAGGTCATACTCATGACGCGATTTTAAATGTCCATCGATCCAGGAGATGATGAAAATGAGGTCCGTTCAAAATTATATCTATATCTGTATATATATATATATATATATATATATATATATATATATATATATATATATAAAATTGTAACCTCTGTCTGTACATTGATTTTTTTCACGAAATTTCAAGATAACTTTTCGTTTGATATGTCATAGACACCATAACTGCATTTTGTTTCTTTCGTATGTGTTTGTTTGTTTGTTTGTTACCTTTTCACGCATAAACGGCTGAACCGAATTTCATGAAACTTGGTATGTATATTACTACTAACCCAACTTAGACTTTAGGCTATGTTAATATTCTCTGAGACGAACAGGAGTGGGGGTTATAAGGGAGGCCTGAAATTAAAAATAGTGATATTTCGTTTCCTATTGCATTTTCGGCAAATATGCACATAACAAAAGTTGTTTATATTGTTATTTAGAGAAACTTTTGTCATATACACTTTTGTCTTATACCAAATTATAAAGGCGTTATACGCCAAAAAGTGTTAGCAGAAGTCAACAATTTTATTTGGCACAAAAGACTCAACCGAACTAAACCAAACTCGCTATGTGAATTAGCACTTACGTCTTCCTTATAATAAGCCATACTAACATTTCTAGGGACTGGCAGGAGTGGGGGTTATAAGGGAGGCCTGAAATTAAAAATAGTGATATTTCGTTTCCTATTGGGGTTTTGGCAAATATGCACATAACAAAAGTTGTTTATTTTGGTATTTAGAGAAACTTTTGTCATATATACTTTTGTCGTATACCTAATTATAAAGGCGTTATACGCCAAAAAGTGATAGCAGAAGTCAACAATTTTATTTGGCACAAAAGACTCAACCGAACTAAACCAAACTCGGTATGTGAATTAGCACTAACATCTTCCTTATAATAAGCCATACTAACATTTCTAGGGACGGGCAGGAGTGGGGGTTATAAGGGAGGCCTGAAATTAAAAAGAGTGATATTTCGTTTCCTATTGGGGTTTTGTCAAATATGCACATAACAAAGTTGTTTATTTTATTATTTAGAGAAATTTGCTCAACAATTCTTTGGAACTACAAGGTATCTCACCGGGAAAAATTAATTCAAATGTATGTTAATATTTTGTGCTTAATAATTCAAATCTATGCATAATGCACAGGAAACGGGAAATATGACAATATGGAGAACAGTGGTCTTACATAAAAAAATAATTTTATTATTAACCAATCCACAGAAACGACGGGTATTTAAACTAAACACTGGGACGGGTAAATGTCAAAATATTGTGCAAAGTAAAGCCTTGCCAAAAAAATACCATCACCATTCAGCCTCAAATGATTTCCCGAGCGAAGCCGGGTATCTGAGCTAGTATATATATATATATATATATATATATATAAAAATTGTAACCTGTCTGTACATTGATTTTTGCTACCTTTTCTCGCATAAACGGCTGAACTGAATTTTATGAAACTTGGCATGTATATTACTATTAGCCCAACTAAGACTTTAGGCTATACTAATATTCTCTAAGACGAACAGGAGTGGGGGTTATAAGGGAGGCCTGAAATTAAAAATAGCGATATTTCGTTTCCTATTGCTTTTTCAGCAAATATGCACATAACAAAAGTTGTTTATTTTATAATTTAGAGTAACTTTTGTTTTTTGCACTTTTGCTGTATACGGAAGTATAAATGAGTTATAGGCTAAAAACTATAGCGGGAATCCAAAATTTTATTTGGCACAAAAGAATCAACCGAACAAAATAAAACACTCAGTATGTGTATTACACTAACGCCTTCCTTATAATAAGCCATACTAACATTTCTAGGGACGGGCTGGAGTGGGGGTTATAAGGGAGGCCTGAAATTAGTAATAATGATTTCCTATTGGGGTTTCGGCAAATATGCACATAACAAAAGTTGTTTATTTTGTTATTTAGAGAAATTTGCTCAACACTTCTATTCAATATGAACTACCAGGTACCTCACCTGAAAAAATTAATTCAAACGTATGTCAATATTTTCTCTTTAATAATTCAAATTTATGCATAATGCACAGGAGACGGGAATTATGACAATATGCAGGACAGTGAAGTCTTACATGAAAAAATAATTTTATAATTAACAAATGCCAACAACGGGTATTAACCCTAAACACTGGAACGGGTAAATGTCAAAATATTGTGCAAAGTAAAGCCTTGCCAAAAATATACCATCACCATTCAGCCTCAAATGAATTCCCGAGCGAAGCCGGGTATCTGAGCTAGTATATATATATATATATATATATATATATATATATATATATATATTTGTCTGTTGTCGCTCTAACGGTCGCAATTCTTGTTTGATCGTTACCAAACTCGAAATGTAAACGTTTTATGTAAAAAGACAGATCAAGTTTGTTAACGGCTGAAATCGGACCAGTGGTAGAGGTGGTTTAAAGGAGGGATTTTCGAAAATTCAAAATATCTCCGTTACTGTACGTCGGATCGAAAATGTGTATAGAACCAATCTTATTACAAATTAAAAGATCTATAAATGTTGTTATGTACATGTTTTTATTATATTTAATATTAACCGAGATATCTGCGTTTTTTTTTAGTTTTCGGCCTTCAGTAAACACCCACTCCTACTCATGTTATATTAATAATAAGCTGTTATATCATGAAACACTTCATTACAAGGTTAAATAAGGAATATTCTTCTCATTGAGCTTTTACGTCATGAGATAAATGCAAATACGGGACGCTAGTGGGCAATCTGCTTAGTTAACGCAGCCCCTGCGTGACGGTCCTTTTTTATATAAGGATTTGTCCTGCAAGTAAGACTTCTGCCCATTCCGTAAATTTTCGCCTGGATTTGCCAATTGGAATATTCCGATATTTTGACGGAAAGTTGGTTTTAACGCCTACAGTTTTAAAATAATATGAATGAATTATGTCATCTTAGACTTTTAAAGTAACAGTAAAGTAGATGCAGATTACTGGGTATATGAGACTGTAAGGACAATGGGAATTCCATTCCAATATTATTCTATTGACGGCCATACGCACATACTCGTAGAAAACATACGCATTTTCATATAAATGTATATAGACGAATTTGAATGAATAGTGTTCAACGTCTGGAAGGACAATTCATTAAAAAGCAGTTTTACAACTAAAATGAAAAATAAACCAATTTTCTCAAGGAAAAGATGATTCATAGTCATCTCATAATCCTAATACTCCATGGAAAACTTAGTATTTAAGACTGCATCCAACGAAAAAACCTTCACATTCCCCACGATATGACAGAACAATTAACTGCCAGCAGCCAATATATTCCACAAATACTAACATATCTAAAGCATATAACCATTTACAAAAACATAAAGTATAAAATAGAATACGTCTACAGCATACATAAAAAGATTTAAAAGGGATAACTTTTATTATATTCATTTAGACAAAGCTCGGATATGAGAAACAATCAGATATTTTAGGAATATTTTCCATAATTTAAAACTAAATTACAACCACGGCGTACATGAAGGAATAAATATATACTTCTAACTACCCCTTAACAATTAGAGATCTTGCCAATCACTATCGTGGTGGAGCACAAACCAAATAAAATAAAATAAATTAATTAGAAACATTTTTTACAATCACACCTTCCACATTATTTCTATCTTCCACAAATTTTCATTTCATGGAGAACTCAATGAAACATTTCTATCCTATTAAAGCTCAGGACAACCTTGTATTCTTCGATCAAATGTGCTTTCAATAGACTTAAAACGACTATTTTATTTTCTATTGACAGTTTTTCACAGGATAATCTTTGAGGGTAAAATGAAAGTATAACAAGGATTAGATTGGTCTAGCAGGTCATGCAAGTGCTAAATTCTAGATTTCCAATTGTTTTGTCTTTCAATTTATTTCAAATAAATTCAAGAGAGTTTAAGAACATGAATGTAGTTTAATGTAAAAGCCTGTCTTTTTTTAATATGTTTTATGTTTTAATGGGAGTGTAGTTTCGCCTCAAGAGCATAGTAGGATGATGAATGATTTTGCCGTAACATTACTCCAGATAAAATGACAAAATACATCTTATTATAATATCTACTATTAAAAAAACTATTGTTTTAACAGGCATAACAGTTTGTTAACAGCTATTTGAGAAGAGATTGACTGCATAGTTCTTAATAATAATTCTCCATTTGGATGCCAGAAGACGCTTCAAAGAACAACAAAATATTTTTCATGTGTTCTTGAAATATGAATAATTTCGTGTTGCTACCAAGACCACAATCATCAAATGACAATGCTTTCCAGATGACATAACTGCCAAATGAGGTTTCAGCAACACAGTAATTGAAGGGTTGCTAGCAAAAACCCTAAAAAACTAGCCAAAAAAATTAGTTTCAGGCGCCATTATGTAGTGCACAGTATTACCCATATTTTGATTCAATTAGAATCGTCAAAACACCTCTCGTCGGACTGTTTCGGGGGTTAATAATACGGTGATTCCCCAATAACCTCACTAGTTAGGATCGTTTCGACTAAGGACCTTCTACAACTTGCTGACTATCTGTAACATCCTGCAAGCAAGGAGTTTTACACGATACTGTTTGCCCCTTGTCGCAGCAGCCGACTCGCCTTGTTATGACTACGAAACTGACAACGATGACAATAGTGATGGATCTGAAGATTGATTTTTCCAAGGTTATTGTACACGATATTCAATATTTTGCTTTATACTTTTCCTAAAATTGTTCATTTTTCTTGTTACAATTATTAAATCAAATAAACGACTGACTCAATATGCCAAATACTATTTCTTCTCCTTGATCATCTTATCTATATGATATTTGACTTTTAGGATTTTGTTGAATTCCACCAAAAACCCCATTAGTCCAAAACATTCTTCTTTCCAATTGAAAGAGGGTATATTTTATCATTTGTAAATTAGTATAGATAACATTCCTGACCCCAAGGGGTTTATTTAAAAAATATCAAAATTTTACTCCCACGTGGAATGAAGATAAACTTTTTTTTTTTTTTTTTTTTTTTTTTTTTTTTTTTTTTTTTAAATTTACCAAATAAGCGTTTTTTGGTAGAATCCCTTCAATTATATTTTGGAATTTGTTTTTAAACGCCGTTATAAGCAATTGTTGAACAAATGATGTTAAGACATCAGCTATCTTGTTCAAAGACAACGAGTAGCATGAGAATTGGAGTCTTTATTGTTTTGCTATATTTTTTTTTTCTCGAGTGCGTATTATTTAAAGTTTCAGAATTTTGGACCCCTTTGATATATTTGGGCAAATGAGAGTTGGTTACGGCTAATACAGGGCCAGTGACGTCGTTTCCTGTATTAGCAATCAGCTATCTTATTGTACTCATGACGCAAAGTTCCTCAAATGCTTATCGAACCTACCAAGTAGATGATGAAGCTGACGTCGGTTCAAGATTTTATATATATTTGTCTAATGTACCCTAGCGATTGAAATTTTGGTCGAAATTGCAATAGGAAATTCAAAAATTGGAATTGGTAATATCTTGCATCGAAAATTGTATAGAATCGATCATATTGCATAATGAATTATATATATTGTCAGTTACCGCTCTATTGTCTGTTAGCGGTCGTTTAGTAAAGATCAACCAGAAAATGTGACTTCCAGAGCACACTATATATATATATATATATATATATATATATATATATATGTATATACACATACACTCGCATATGTTTACGAAAATGCTAAGATGGAGTATTATGACAATAATATAGTGAAATCCTGGCGTATTTTTGACATGGTGGAGTGATGCCTTCAAGAATGAATCTAGATGAGAGTCTCTCTTGGTGCCATTCATTTCCTGCCATATCCCGGACGTGATAGAACTTCCACAGCTCATCCTGCCGACAGGCAAGGGTTATTGAAAATTCCTTGCTCTCTCTCGTGTCTTCTTCTTGGCGCAAATTTAAATAATCCCTCAGGTATTTCCATTTTAGGATCACTCCTTTCCTCCCCCTACGTTCCCCCTTGTCAATTCGCCATCCCTCCTTTCTCATCAATTCGAGCTCTGTCTACTTAATAAGTTGTTGCTTGGCTGCTTTTCAACACATCAAACGCAAATGAGGAAAGTGTAATTCCGAGAAGGTGTGCGCGAGAGCATGTAAATGTGTATATTAGTTCAACTCTCTCTCTCTCTCTCTCTTTTGTCGATACTTTATCGGTATCGAACGTTTCCCGTACCGGGCTGACCTGAGTATGAATTCAAAGAAGGCGACTCTCAATATAAATTTAGCTACACAATACGCAGTCACCAATATCTGGATTTTATCCAATTTCGGCGATTCGAGTTTCACATGCTCGGGTTATTGAAGAGTACCTGGAATAAAGAATATCGAAAATATAAAATTCCTCCATATAAAAGTAGAGATTGCCTGGAAAGGGGTAAGGAAAAAAGCACTCATGTTGTACCACCGAAAGCCATCCAATACTTCAAGCAAGAATGCTTCTCCCACCAATAAAGGCCTACTTTCCTGCATTTGGGACCTTTTTATACACTTTAGTCATTTATATATTTGAAAATTGTATTCTTTTTATCAACAATAATAAATATAATAAATTTTAGCACACGAATTACTTTTTGGTATATAAGGTCCGGGACAAAAAGATAGCCCATCCTATATTTTTTCTCTTAATCAATAGGGGTTAAGGATTAAAGGATTAAGGATTAAGGTTTCATTAAGGATTAAGGATCCATTAAGGATTAAGGAGGTAGGAAAAACAGCTTTTGAGAATTAATATTATTACTTGATTTGGGGTAAGACAAAAAGATAGCACACCTATTGTTTCTTTACAAAGAAAACCAAATCCCTCTGAGTAGACAAGGCTAATCCAGTTCTGTTTATTCTTTTAAGTTGTTAACATTATTTTAGTGAGATGGGACGAGCAAAATCATTATCACTAGATGTAAAAAATATCATTCAGCGAATGAAAAATCGAGGGTTTTGTATTTCCAATATTTCAAAAAATACAGGTAGGAGTAGAAAAGTGATTTTAAATTTTTTGAAGTCTCCAGAAAGCTATGGGACGAAGAAATTTCCTGGAAGGCCCCCGGCTTTAACAACACGGCAAAAACGAGCAATTTTAAGGGTTGCATCCAACTCATCATTAACGGCCCGTCAAATTGCGGCTAGAGCTGGTGTAGTGACGAATTTGAAAAACGTCCAGAGGATCATTCGTGCAGCTCTTCACATCAAAAGAAAGAAAGTGAAAGGTATGCCACCACTAAGCATGGCGCATAAAGAAAGGCTTAAGGAGTTTGCCCGTGAACATGTCCAATGGAAAGACGAGTGGAAAGAAATCTTGTTCACCGACGAAAAAAAATTCAACCTCGACGGTCCTGATGGCTGGGATCACTATTACTATGATCTACGGAAAGAAGAAAAAATGTTTTCCAAGAGGCAAATGGGAGGAGGCAGCGTCATGATATGGGGAGGCATTGGCTATGATCACAAAACTGATATCGTGTTTATTTCTGGTAGAATGAACAGTCAGCAATAAGTTAATTTGTTAGAAAACCAACTACAAAAATATTTTGAACTTGTTCCTAAAGAGAACGTAATTTTTCAACAAGATAATGCTCCAGTTCATACGGCGAAAGTAGCAAAAGAATTTTTTAGAAAAGGAAGGATCAGAATTATAGATTGGCCGGCTCGTTCCCCGGACTTTAATATCATCGAAAATGTATGGGGACATCTTGCTAGAAGTGTTTACAGTGGGAGCCGACAATTTGAGTGCGTTGAAGAATTAAAAAAACAATTCAGGAGGAGTGGACCAAACTACCTCAAGAGTTGATTCGTCGCCATTTTAATTCACTTTCAAATCATATGATTGCTGCGTTAGAAAAATGTGGTGCGTATACAGGATATAGAATTTTCATTTGTATTCTTTTAATGTATTTTTAATAAAGGATTTTATTATTATTGTTCACTGTGCTATCTTTTTGTCTTACCCCAAATCAAGTATTATTTATTAATTCTTACAAATTATTTTTTTCCGACTCCTATTAGATTGATCATCGGTTCAAATTTGAGCAGAATACACTACATATTAATAAATACAAATTATATCAATAGTTAAAAATGATTAAGAGAAAAAATATAGGGTGGGCTATCTTTTTGTCCCGGACCTTATTGTTTGTAGAGAGTTATTCTACTCAAGTTCTAAGTAATGGATGTTCATTAAAAATGATTAAATTTTAGTGTTCAGATTTCATCGAAATCATCCATTCTCACTAGTTTCCACGCATGTCTGTACGTACCGATCTTGTATAATTGAAAAAGTCCATCACGCAGAGGCTGCGTAAACTAAGCAGATTTCCCACGTGAAGTTTTACAATAGAGAAATATACATATAGGTAACACAGCCGTGAATGCTCAGTAAATGTACAATACAAGGCTGAATTGTAAACAAACAGGCATGCCACCCTCGTAGCACTGCATAGATAGACCGGAAAAACAAACAATTAATGAAATATATTTGAATATAACATATTAATTTTATTGAAAACAATTTTCTAAAGCTTGTAGTGTAATTTGTAATGAATCAGAATCAGTTTTATCTCAATCACTCAAATTTTAGTAATCCAAAAACAAAAGAAGGGGGGGGGGGTCAACAGAACGTTTTTGCATATATCTCACAAAATAAAAGTTCAATGAAAACAATATTGGGTATTTAGGCTTCAATTAATATCTTTTATTAAATAACAGAGCATTATTTATGTAATACTAGTAGAAGTGGGGGTTTACTGAAGGCTGAAAACTGGAAAATGTAAATATCTCGGTTAATATTCAAGATAGAGAATAAATGTATATAACATTATTTATAGTGTATTAAATTTTCAATAAGATTGACTCAATATACTTTTTCGGTCCGACATATAGTAACGGAGATATTTCGAATTTTCAAAATTCTCCCCCTCTAAACCCCCCCCTACCCCTGGTCTGATTTCAGCCGTTAACGAACTTGATCTTTCTTTTTACATAAAACGACTAAATATCGAGTTTAGTAACGATTACACAAAAATTGCGACCGCTAGAGCGGTAACAGACATATATATATATATATATATATATATATATATATATATATATATATATACATACAGTTTTGAACGGACCTCATTTTCGTCATCTACTAGGTAGGATCGATGGACATTTGAAGAAAAATGTCGAAAATTCCGTCATGAGTACAACCTCAATAGCTGATTTCCCTTAGGGGAAATCTGCTAAAAATGCATATATCTCGGTTAACAATCAAGAGAGTGAAAAAATGTACATAAGAACATTGAATTTTCCATAAGATTGATTCTGTACAATTTTTCGATTCGACGGATAACAACAGAGATATTAAGAATTTTTGAAATTCTCCCCCCTCTAAGCCCCCCGTTAACGAACATGATCTTCATATTTACGTAAAACTTGTGCAAGACTTCATATGTCAACTAGAACACGTGTTTGCCCATTCAGGAGGTCACTAGCTCGTAAGCACGAAGGTTACGGAGGACTGCTATTGTTATATACATTTATTCTCTATCTTGAATTTTAACCGAGATATTTGCATTTTTATTGAGTGTGTGGTCGACGGAACCCCGCCATGTTCCGGACTCTCCGCCGAGAGCTCTGGTGGCAGAACTATTCGACCCTCGTGAATAGGTTTAGAGATCCCTTCCTACTACAGCTGTTATTAGGCGGATTTCTCTATTGTAAAGCTTCACGTGGGAAATCTGCTTAGTTTACGCAGCCCCTGCGTGACTGACTTTTTTTAGTTTTCGACCTTCAGCAAACACACACTCCTACCAATGTCATATTAATATACAGTAATATGAATCAGTTTATGTGAAGCCAAAATACCTATTATTGTTCTCATTGAACTTTTGCTATAAATGGGAAATCTAGTTTGTTAACGCAGCCTCTGCGTGACTGACATTTTTTTGGTTACTCTGTAGCACTGTATATTCGGTATCAAGTATATTTATTATGAACTACTGACTGAGGGTAGCCCACATAATGCCACGATTCTGACATATTTATAATCAATTGGGCAGTTTGACAATATTTAATTACATATTTTAAATTTTTTTAATGTGTGCGTGCGTGCGTATGTGTTTGTGTGTGTGACGTGTTTAAATTTGAATGATGCCTGTTTTTATGAATAGTTTTTGTTTCAAAGTCACCAAGTTTTCTTTTCACTTATTTATTTACCACCTGTTTTTAGTTCTATGTTGTGTTCGTGTTTCTTGTTTCTTTTGTGTTTCGGTGTTTGTATATTTTCGTGTTCCATTTATTGTTTTTCCCCATTTTTAAGATGAATCGCGTCGCCATAGTTGCGGAGCTCTACATAATAAATAAATATTTATTCTGACATGGACTAAGACACCTGTGCCTTCATAGGATATTGCTTACCGGTCTCAAACCAGTGGTGATCTATTGATCGCTGAAAATGTTAGCTAATAATTGACTGATTGGAATAAAAATAATTATTTTCTCAAGAAATTTCTGTTATTTTAAAACATATTTCATTTTTATTTCTTCGATTTTAGGTTTCCATTTTTCTTATCTTAGTTTATAGATATCAAATAAGTATCCTTGACTTTTCTAAGACCTAACAGAGACACTAAAAGCTAAGTTTATTTTTGCTATGACAAAAATAAAATACCGTCATTAATGTAGCTAAGGAATATAAAATATGAATATTTATATTTTTAAGAACTCTGTGTGAGAGAGAAAGAGAGAGTGTGGAATCGATGTGGAATGCGAGGAAGGGAGGCAGCTGTCTCTCTCTCCGGAATTTAGAGCAGCATCTCCCATTCAGACTCAATACTCCCTTTTTATATGGGAAATTGTTTGGAAAATAGTCTAGCTCACACATATGCGCCTGCGTCGCCACAAACGCTTTTAAGAACAATCTTCACACTCAACTCTAACCTGTAAAAATTCATACTGTAAAAAATTGGAAAAAAAAAAAACATTTTTAAAAATTCATAAACAAAAATGTGGAAAAATTGTCAATGCTGATACTTTATAAAATGTAAATACTTGATTAGGATTAGGATTAATATGATTTGGGCAATCAACAACTAGGTTATTATCCCCTTTATAGTAGCATAATGCTGTTTACAAGTCCTTGCTTTACTCTATGTCTTAAATTATATCAACTAATATATTGTAAATACCGCTCTTGTCATATCCTAAGGGTATTAAATTTACTAATTTTCTATACAATTATTTCTTAACTAAATCTATAAATACGTTTTTATTTATTTATATGTGTTTACTTAAAGATGTGTGCTAGTAAGACGAGTTACGTTGTACCTATTTACACTTCTTACTACTGGTTTAATATTTTTAACTGCCTTTATATTTGGCCAATAATTAATAATTATTGTAAATTTTTAATACTGGCAATATACTTACTTATCAAATATAATAATAACATATACACTTCTTTAGCAGATTTCCCTCAAGGGAAATCAGCTATTGAGGTTGTACTCATGACGGAATTTTCGACATTTCTCTTCAAATGTCCATCGATCCTACCTAGTAGATGACGAAAATGAGGTCCGTTCAAACCTGTATAGATATATATATATATATATATATATATATATATATATATATATAGATAGATAGATAGATAGATATATCTATCTATATATTTGTCTGTTACCGCTCTAGCGGTCGCGATTTTTGTTTGATCCTTACCAAACTTCATATTTAAACGTTTTATGTAAAAAGAAAGGTCAAGTTCGTTAACGGCTGAAATCGGACCAGTGGGAGGGGGTGTTTAGAGGGGAGGATTTTCGAAAATTCAAAATATCTCCGTTACTATACGTCGGATCGAAAAATTATACAGAATCAATCTTATTAAAAATTAAATTTACTATAAATATTGTTATATACATTTATTCTCTATCTTGAATATTAACCGAGATATTTGCATTTTTATTAAATCTGGCCGGCTAACGGACGAAGTGGCTTTCCCGCCAAAAGCAAGTTCGGCCGTTTCATTAACTGCTCAGGTCTCGTGAAATTTCTCTATTGTAAAACTTCACGTGGGAAATCTGCTTAGTTTACGCAGCCCCTGCGTGACGGACTTTTTTATTTTCTATTATATTAAGTAAACATATATTTTCTCCCTTAGAAGTACAAATTTTCAACTAGTATTTTAATTAGCCCATATTATAATTCAATGACTTTTACTTTTAATGTATGTACTTTTTAATGTTTTTTTATTTGACTACATAGGAGAATATAAACTTAAGTAAATCACTCCTTAATAGTTCTTTTTTTTAATTTCTAAATAGCCGAATTTCTCAATTTTCAACCCCTAACATTGGAGACCATTTTGACTGGTAAACTTTGCATTTAGGGCATCATGGCAAAAAAAAATAATTCAAAGGAAAAAGACTAAAAAAAAGTATTTCAGTTCAAATGTTCTAGTTTGACTTTGCCCAGATCGAGAACAAATACTGAAATCCTGACATCCCCTATCTCTTTTGCATTATATTTTATTTATAGTTTAATAGTTATTTAATTATAACATCTTTTAGTTTTGTTTTTATCTGGTTCGTAACATTGTCAACTGTTTTAGCTCTTGTTTGTGATAAGTTGTACCCTGGATGTCTGTGTATATATATTTGCTTTTAACTTTTTTAATACGTTGCCATTACTTGAATTATATTATTTATTTATGTTGCATGGTTTTAGATAAATCTATTTGGTTTTTTTATATCATCGGCTCGCCCTCAAAGTTCTCTGCATATTGACTTTCTTATCCCTCCATTGATGATGGACCTCCACCAGCTAACCCAAATACCGGCCAAATATACTTACATGTCTAAGGACTACCAACGTCTAAATATATTAAGGGAAAATTAAGCTCCTCACTGATTGTAACATTTTAGTACAAAAATGCCAAATCAGAATATACACAAGAATATAGTCCTGTTGCCAACCTGATAAACATTCCGAAAATTCTTTTCAAAGGAATACAAATTGCTCATTACTAAATTGTAATCTGTATAAATTAAACTATTTCCTCCGACTTCAAAACACATGTTCGCCATTGCCGTCATTAATATTGGTTTTATTGGAGAAAATTTAGAGATCAAATTGTGTTTAAGATATAATTTTCGATCCTAAAACGATATGTATAAACTATGTCTATATAGTTTTAGACTTCCGACTTCCTATCGCCATATTGAATTCATCTTTCATGGGTACGGTTTTATAGGATTAACAAATCATTTGTACACGTATTAAAAGAATTGTAAATTGTCATTGAGTGATATATTTTATACTTTACAACCACTTCCAGTCCAGATGATTTTGCTGATGAGCAATTTATTATGAAAATCGAAGTGCTGCAGACTTTGTTACAATGAATATTGTCACCATTTATCGTGTTTAACTTTTTTTTAGCTCATTATGAATAGTAATTCATAATTGACGAGACTGTTTTAAATAATGAACGCTATGAAGTCACTTTTCGCTTTTTATTGCCTTAAACCGCAAGTACTATATTCAGGAGTGTTTAAGTATTTTTATAGTTTCTTCATTATCTAAATTACTTACAAATCTCAAAATGAAATGTTAAAAGATATTTTGTACTTCAAGCTTCATTTAAAAAATGTAATTTAATTTTTATATACATTCCATTTGAATTTAAATTGTGATGGAGAAACCTGTTTTAGGCCTTGACGGATTGATAGAAGCAATTCAAGATAATGGAATCTTACAGGCTCTCCGGAGAAAATTATCTTTGATGCGGAAAGAGGGGGAGTAAGAAGGCAGATGACTGCATAAAATGTGGGAGGACTTGAAGAGGCTAGGTATCCACATTTGTAGAACCTCTGCTCCTGACCACACTGAATATGCTAAGGCCGTGGTTGGCAAACTTTTTAGCCAAAGAGCCAAATATGAAAATCACAACAATTTCAAAAAGTCCGACACGCAGGGGCTACGTAAACTAAGCAGATTGCCCAAGGAAAGTTATACAATAGAGAAATCTCCATACGAGTGTCGAACAGTTACGGAAACGGGCTTTCGGCGGGAACGATTAGGAGCGACCTAGCTCGTCCGTTACACTTAATAAAAAGGCAAATATCTCGATTAATATTTAAGACAGAGAATAAATGTATTTAACAATATTTATATCAGATTTAATTTGCAATAAGATTTGTTTTATACAATTTTTCGATCCGACGTATAGTAATGGAGATATTTCGAATTTTCGAAATCCCCCACTCTAAACCCCCCTCCCACTGTTCCGATTTCAGCCGTTAACGAATTTGATCTTTTTTTTTTACATCAAACGATTAAATATCGAGTTTGGTGACGATTTAACAAAAATTGCGACCGCTAGAGTGTTAACAGACAACTATATATATGTATATAGTTTTGAACGCACTTCATTTTCGTCATCTCCTGGGTAGGATCAATGGACATTTGAAGAAATTTTTCGAATATCGCGTCATGAATAAAGGGTATTTTCCTAAAGGGAAATCTGCTAAAATAAATTGTGAGCCAATTGTGCTTCTTGGGTAAACTTTTATTATACTAAACATGTAGTCCACAAAATAAAACTAAATTTCATACGTAATAAATATTTATTAAGGCGAACAATGTGCTTGCATCTCCTTGGAAAGTTTGAGTAAGTCAGGTTTGTATGTTGTTGTTCTTAATGTTAGGCTTGATTCCAAGTTTTCATCGATAAGACGACTTGTCAGTGTACTCTTGATAATGTCCATGCTTGAAAAAGATTGTTGGCATACGGGTATATAACGTATGCAGAGCCGATAAGGGAAAGAACAGCAAAACGAGGCCAGAGCCGCACTTAAGGAGCCAAAGAGCCACACTTTGTCGACCACTGGTCTAAGGGTACAGATCAGGAACAGGTCCTAAAACGACTACGGTTCTGAGGAAATATCTGAAACTTACTTTTTCAGAACCCACTTATTCTAAAATGAAAACTGTGTTTGGCAACCAACTGAACCCAACTTTTGTAAGATGATAACTATAACTTAATAAACAGAATGCAGTATTAATCCTTGATCATTTAAAACGAAAAAAAAAACCCCGTCACGCAGAGGTTGCGTAATCTAAGCAGATTTCCCACCTACTTGTATGAAACTAGTGAACTCATTTCTCCAAATATTCTCTATTTTTATGTAATAAAACGATGAGTTGAAATGAAAAAATTTATAACGGAGATATTTGTAATTTTCGAATTCCCCCACCACTCAACCCCCCCCTTCCAGGTCTAATTTCAGCCAGGTAGAGTGGCAGCAGACAAATATATATAAATATATATGTCTGTTACCGCTCTAGTCTTTTTTACACACATTTTAGTCTTTTATACACACACACACACAAACACACAAACACACTCACATACACACACACACATCTATAGAACGGACCTCATTTTCTGCACCTTCTTTGTAGTACCGATGTACATTTGATGAAAATTTTTGAAGTCAATTATGAGTACAGCCTCAATGGATGCTTTCTATTAAGGGAAATCTGCTAAAAGATCAGCCTCCAAGAAATGCAACATGAAATTATGGCAACGATTCCTCTGATATGGTGTAGGAAAATGAATACTGACGAACTTTTTTGTTATATTTTGAACCCTTATGAAGTCATTTTCATGTCTGCTGGCCAACCGATACGAAGTATATAAGTACATCTAGTGAAAAAGAAGAAGTTTTTGGTTTCAATAAAATGAGGTAGAAAGTAAAATAGAAAGAGGAGAATAAAACTCCTTCTAGAAAACCATTTCAGGCGATTTTGATTTTTGGTTAAAAAAAAGAAAAGTTTATCATTTGCCATTTTCTTAATTAGTGAAGTGATTATAACAATTATTCAGTTTTTACAATATGTATTATATGGTATTTATATGAGGTGTTATCTATGGAGGTTTGTAAAAATACAATGGAGAATTGAAATAGGAAAATCTACTCTGATGATTTTACTCTACTGTAAACATGCATTTCTTAGTTAGAACTTGAGTTGAAACAGTTTTCTCCCTCTAAATTTTATATAATCTTCAAGCACAAGGCACCAAGAGAGGTGTTTATGAAAATCCTTTTTAGCTCTACCCACCCCTCCCACCTTCTTATATCTGTATCTCTATTCCATTCCGTCCTGTGTAAATAATAATCACAAATACTAAAATAAACATATGTACTTGTCCTGAATGAATATGCTACCTCCTATTGTTTTATTTTCGTTTTTGTACGACCGATAATAAGCAAGATATTTCGAATTATAAGTATTTCGATAAAAAGTTTTGATACGAGCAGTAATATCATAGACCAAAATCTTGTATTTACTCCATGATTAATGGTTTTAGATTGATAGAGGAATTCTCCATGAATCAATTAGTATTTCACTCCTCCTCAAAAAGTAACGCCAGAACTGTATGACAGGTTTTTTTCCCCCGAAGTATGCAAAAACTTCAAATAATTTCTTCTTCAAATGTCCATCGATCCTACCTAGAAGACGACGAAAATGGGGTCCGTTCAAAACTATATATATATATATATATATATATATATATATATATATATATATATATTTGTCTGTTACCGGTCTAGCGGTAGCAATTATTGTTTAATCATTACCAAACTCAATATTTAGTCATTTTATGTAGAAAGAAAGGTCAAATTCGTTAATGGCTGAAATCGGACCAGGGGGAGGAGGAGGTTTAAAGGAGGAGATTCGAAATATCTCCGTTACTATACGTCGGATCGAAGCATTGTATAGAATTAATCTAATTGTAAATAAAATGTGCTATAAATATCGTTATATAAATTTATTCTCTATCTTGAATATTAACCGATATTTGCATTTTTCAGCCTTCAGCAAAAGCCCACTTCTACTCATGTTATATAAAAAAACCACATTATTAGAAGCTTAAATACCAAATATTGTTTTCAGGAGACATTTATTATACGAGATACATGCAAATATGTTCTGGTGACCCCCCCCCCCTTCTTAAGTTGTTGGACTATATAAATTTCCAGACTGGACTATTTATAGTCCAGTAATTATTTTTCTTTCCTTTAAGAAGTTGGCAGAACTATTTGTTTACATTTCAGATGCTTTCTGTCGGGAGGTTTCTTATTATAGTTTGTATTCATGCATTCACTTAATATTATTCACATATTCACTTAATACGGTGGTGTTGTGTTACCGGTATGTAAATTTATCTATTCTTATACTTCACGCGGGAAGTCTGCTTATTTTACGCAGCCCCTCCGTGATGGTTTTTTTTTGTGAATATCTACCTTCAAAAGCAAAAATATATATTTTTGAGTGGTTTATCTATCCATGGATGTTTTGTTTTCTTTAAACAACTTCTTTTTTTGGGGGGTATGTAAATATGAAGTTGAAGTTATAGTCTCAATGTTATGGAGGAAGAGTTTCAATCTTCAATTTTTGAAGAAATTGTAGCGGAACGAATGGATAGAGAAGGAAGAGGCGAGAGATAGATAGAGATATTGTTATTCCTTGGTGAGGGAGATTTTAATGAAAAGCCCTCAGGGGATTAGAATGGGCCGACATTCATCTCCTCACTCACTATATCTCATCACAGTCACAGCCTTTTCCCCACCCGCTGTACCTGCAGGCTCCTCTTTTACCGCAAAATCTCATTTATTTCATAAACGGCACAAGGCCCTACTACTTACTTGGGGCTCAGGTTGCCCGTGTGAGTTAGGGCGTATGTCTTAATCACAAATGGTAATGCTAGAGTGGCGAGTTCGATTCCCGCCCTGGGTAGTAGAAATTTATTTGGTGACGGACTCATTAAATAGATTCCTTAGTCCCACCCTGGCTAAGAAAGGGTGGTTCCCTGTAGATAACCCGCCCCAATTAGCCAAGGAAGCTTAAAGTGGACGTAAATAAAATAAAACAAACTACTTACTGTTCGTCACCAAAGCAGTTCCTTCAAACCATACGCCTGGCTGGTTAATTCTGTAGCGAGTACATTAATGTGCAGTTTGGTTTCCCTTTGGTAGAGTTTCTGTTGATTGATTTTGTTACTAGATTGTCAATTGATGAAAAAACTATAACATCTGTTGAACAAATCAAAGATTTGGTAAAGCCTGCTGATTCTGTTTTTGCTGACTGTATATCATTTATAAGAACTATAGAACTTCTTCACAAAAGAAAAAGATTATAAAACCAAACAAAAACGCATTTCAGTGGTCTAACTAGGAAAAAAAACACAGTTATCAGGTGGATAGAGATAGCATTTCTATATATTATGAAATGGCGTTCTATTTTTGGAGACGTCCTCACTCAAACGAGCAAGTATGGGAGCAGATGAGATCATAAGAAATTGGAGTGATTGAAAAATATCTAAGGTGTAACTGTATTTTAGTGATGGAAGCATCTAATTGACGTAATTACTTCTCGATTTATTAGGTATTCTCGACGCCTCCATATCACTCTGACTACTCTATCTCTCTCTCTCTCTCTCTCTCTCTCTCTCTCTCTCTCTCTCTCTTTTATCCTTCTCTGCCCCTGCTTTACTTTAAGGCTGTCCTTCTTCAAGCGGTACTTTCCAATTTCTTTTTTGAATTTTGTTTTTCGGGATTTTAAATAGGTCTGTGGTAACTCATCCTTGATGCTTTCTAAGCAGCGAGGATGAGCTTTGTGCATTAATAAAATAAGTGATTATAGCAAACTTTTCGATTAAATTTTTGGGCGCCCGCAATTGGAATGCCGCTGCTCTGTTGAGCGGAATTCCAATATGACTTTTAAACTAATTCTAAGTCCTTAATTCTAACTATTTTAATTTTGCTAATAAATGTCTATAATATTTCTAAACCTAATTTATTACTTTACACTAATTAAAAACTATTTTAGTTATTTATTTACATATTATTATTTTTTGCTCAATTTATTTATTTTATTTTTTTTATATAATACACTAGTTGTAAATTTCTTAAAAGCCATAAAAATGTCTTTGTTTTCAACAAGTTCTTTTAAAGCTGTTGGAGGCCATTCAAGAAGGGAGAATTCTCCGGCTAATTCTAGTCTTTCTCTTGTATAATGGGTGCAGTCCAGTAATATATGGCGCGCATCTTCGATTTCTCCGCACTTGCATTTAGGATCTTCCTTCCTTTTGAAAGTATGTAGTTTGGCGTTAAAATCGCCATGCCCCGAGATTCTCTCTCTCTCTCTCTCTCTCTCTCTCTCTCTCTCTCTCTCTCTCTCTCTCTCTCTCTCTCTCTCTCGTTCTCTCTCCCCTCATCATTATCATCATCATTCCGAAGGGCCGGCATCAATCATTTTCTAACGACTGAGATGGGGATATGACAGAACCATTTGTATATTAGGTTTATTTATTTATTTTTTTAGGATCGTTATGTTTGTTGTGTAACTTTTAATTTAATTTATAAATAGTAAACATACATGTCTATTGCCTGTAAGAGGGGACCATTGGTCCTATCACAATAAAAGCATCTATCTATCTATCTCAACACACACACACACACACACACACACACACACACACACACACACACACACACACACACACACGTGCTCTCTCTTTTATGTTCTTCACACATCCTCTCTCTCACTATCATTCTCTCTTTCATTCTACATCTTTCTCATAAACCATTCCTCAATCTTCTTTCCCCCACAGTCACAATTGCTCTCCTTGCATTCCTCCAACATTATTTGATTGCTACTCTTTATTTATTATATTTCCCTTTGTCCCCCTCTCTTTGCCTCCACCTGAATGAGTAGATGGTATCCCTCTTTTCTCCGTTCCGTCTCTGTGTTTGTCTTTCCCCGAGTTTCCTCTCATTTCCACCTTGTATTTAATTAGGGACTCCAACTGTTCCCTTATTAAAGGCTTCTCTAATTAAAAGAACATGATTAATTCAGATTTACCTTTTGTCAACACTCACAAAGGTCAGCCCGCTCTTGGCAAAGAACAGCCGGGTGAGAAAATAAGCAAGCTGTTATTGAAGGAGGAACAGCACAAATACACCGGAAGGCATTTGCTACAGGAATTCTATCTGCTACTTAACTCTTAGTAGTTATTTTACCTATTCTGCAGCTTCCGATTCCTAAGAAAATGAAAAAAAAAATGTTTTAAATAACAAGAATAATAAGCTCAAGTAACATTGAAAATTCTTTATTACTCAATTTATAAAACTGGTGTCTTTTTAATTCCTTCAATTACAAAAAGGCTGCCGAAACTAACCCGATTTCTCACGTCTTGGGCTTGTTACTGATCTGAGATTTTCTATTGTCTATTTTTGATTAAATGGATGTAAAATTTTGAATCCAGGATGGGGCATAAAATTATATTAGTAGAAGCAGGAGTTAACAAATGGCAGGAAACAAAGATTTTCAAATATCTCGCTTAGTATTCAAGATAAAGAACATATTTAATGAATAAAAAGTCCCTCACGCAGGGGCTGCGTTAACTAAGCAGATTTCCAACGTCCGCCACATATTTGCATTTAACTCAAAAAGTAACAGATCAATGAGACCAATAATTGGTATTTAAGATTAGAATAAAGTAGTTCATGATGTAATATCTTATTGTTAATAAGACATGAGTAGGAGAAGGGGGTGTACTAAAGGCTGAAAACTAAAAAACCCAAATATCTCTGTTAATAATCACGATAGAGGTAATATTTATATAACAACATTTATTGACAATTACATTTGCAATAATATTTCCTCTATAAACGTTTTTGATCCGACTTATAATTACGAAGATAATTCGAATTTTCGAAATTCCTCCCCCCTAAACCTCCTTTCCCCCAGTCTGATATCAGCCGTTCATGAACATATTTCTTTTTACATATAACGCCTATATATCGAGTTTGGTAACGATAAAACAAGAATTGCAATAACAGACAAATATATATATATATATATATATATATATATATATATATATATATATATATATATATATGTATATATACAATTTTGAATGGACCTCATTTTAGTCATCTCCTAGGTAAGATCGATGGACATTTGAAGAACGCTTTCAAAAATCGCGTCATGAGGCAACCTCAATAGCTGATCTCCCTGAACTTGATGTAAACAGATGTTTGGTTTATGAATTCTAAGTTACATATTTTTCATTCCGTGACGAGGTCCTTTGCAGCCAGACAATAAAAAAATGGAGTGTCGATGATCTCCCATTTTAATGTTTAAATTTTCCCAATTTTCTCAGATTTCTACTGTACCGGAACCAACGAATTCATCTCTAAGGTAAACCTTTTGTTCGACGATTAGGTTAATGAGACCTCAAAGGTCTTTTGCTATAGGTTTCCCTAATAAATCCTTGTAAAAAAGCTTTATAAAGCTTTAGATTAGACTGGCCTAGGTGTGCCGGGAAGAATGGCCATGTTTGGAGTTGGAAGGAACCTGTTTATGGATATAGTAAATATTGCCAAGGTAGTGGCAGGAATCAGGACAGAGGTTCATCTTTATTTATGGCAGCAGGAGGCGCGAACCATGTCTCAGCTGATCCCACTGTCACCTACGGCCATTTGAAATTATAATAGACTCTATAAATCTGTCGATCATATCTGCCGCCGATCTTGACCACACTAGCTCCACATCTATAATTCATAGCTACTCCAAATGTAATTACCAGCAGATCTATCTGGGAGAGCTTGCAAAGAAAAATGAAAAAAAAAAAAAAAATAATCGCAGCAGGTGAATTATTAATGCAGCTGCCAACCTACTTTCTACAAACTGCTAACACGAAATGAACGGGAAGCCCGAGCAGCGTAAACTGAGCAGATTTCCCATAATCATAAAAGATAAAAGTGACTCATGTCACATTATATTCTTTATTCCTCCTTTAGTAAAAACTTTATGAATACAACACATGAAAGTTTTGCAATACAAGTAACTCTTTCTTTTCATTTTTCAGGGTGTTTATAAAAGAATATACTTATTACAAAGTATTATTTTTTTTTAAACTATCGATCGCTGCTCCTAGGCTCGGCTATTGGAGAAACGAATACATAGTCTAGTTTTTTTATTTTATAGCCACTAGGTGCCAGTTATCTTCTGTTTCCTTGGTGACCGTCTTATGCTGCTCGAATTTGCGAAATTTAATTCCGGTGCAAAGGGGCGTCAGGTTGAGGTACCAAATATGTCCTCCGAACGAGTGGGAAATTTGCAGATGGCATCGACAGTCTCAACATAAAAGATATATATGTAAACGAAAGAGTCTTGGCTGCCCTCGTATTTCTGAAGAAAATGTTGCACGAATTAAAACTGCTTTCAATTCAAACATATGACTGTTACGAAGCAAAACAGATGGTAACTGACATCTAGTGGCTATAATATAAACTAGACTTTGTATTCGTTTCTCCAATAGCCGAGCCAAGGCGAAGCGATCGATAGTTTCGACAAAATAATACTATGTAATACGTATATTCTTTTTGAAATACTCTGTATTCTTAATGTAAATTTCTAGTTTAATTGACCGATTTCTAAGTCATTTCTAGTTATTCCAAGTACTTCCAAGGTTATTTGCAATTTATTTTAAAAGAGAACCGAAACTACTGCTAATAAGGATATTGACCATACCATGCAGTTCTCAGCTAGTCATCCCTAATTACCAACCCTCTGCTTCTTCAGGCCATTATGCCAACTTTGAATGATCTACCACATTTCTTAATTCATGCTATTGAATACTATAAGATACTCTTGGAAAGTGTGATAGGGCACATACTCTGACCTCACTCAAACCATGAAATACGACAACTCAAGTCCTTCAGTAAGGGGCTCCGTTAACTAAACAGATTTCCCACGTGCGTCACGTATTTGCATTTGTCTCAAAACGTATAAGTTCAATGAGAACAATATTGGGTATTTAGGCTTCAAATAAAGTGGTTCTTGACATAACTGCTTATTGTAAATATGACACGAGTAAGAGAGGGGGATTACAGAAGGCCGAAAACTAAAACATGCAAATATTTCGGTTAATAATCAAGACAGTGAAAAAATGTGCATAACAACATTTATAGAACATTACATTTTCAATAAGATTGGTTCTGTACAACTTTTCGATCCGACGGATAATAACGGAGATATTACGAATCTTCAAAATTCTCCCCCCCCCCCCACCTAAACCCTCCCACTGTTCCGATTTTAGCCGGTAACGAACTTGGCTTTTATTTTTTCATTAAACGTTTAAATATAGAGTTTAACGATCAAACAAAAATTGGGACCGCTAGAGCGTTAAAAGACAAATATACAAATACAGTTTTGAACGGACCTCATTTTCGTCAATTCCTGGATGGTATCGGTGGACATTTGTTTCGAAAATCGCGTCATGAGTACGAACTCTATAGCTGATTTCCCTTGGGGGTTTATATAAACGTACTCTCCAGTAGCCGTTTACATGAGATACTGTAAACTCAGTTTATAATTTATTTAATAATAATATATTGAATTTTAAATTTATTCAATTTAAAACTAAAATACTCCTCATATAGTTAATTTATTTCTAAATTTAGCAGATTTCCCTTGAGGGAAATCAGCTATAGAGTTCGTACTCATGACGCGATTTTCAAAATTTTTCTTCAAACGTCCATCGACGAAATGAGGTCCGTTCCAAACTGTATATATAGATATATCTATCTATATATTTGTCTGTTACCAGTCTAGCGGTCGCAATTAATGTTTAATCGTCACCAATCTCCATATTTAGTCGTTTTATGTAAAAAGAAAGATCAAGTTCGATCAAGAAATTTTATAGTTTTCCGATTTCAGTAAACCCCCACTCCTACTAATGTTATTAATAATAAGCTGTTATATCGTGAACCACTTCATTACAAGGTTCAATACCAAATATTGTTTTCAACAAACCTTTGTTATACGGATACAAACAGATAAGTACTGTTAACCCCCCCCCCTCCTTTTGTTCTTGGATTGCTAAAATCTGACTGATGGGGGTAGAAATTATTCATTTCGAATTACTCCACTAGCTATAGTTAATAGTTTTCAGTAATATTAATATGCTATACTCAGATATATTTCATTAATTGTTCATCTTTCCGGTCTAGGTGCTGCGAAGTTGGCTGCCCTGTTTGTTTACAATTCAGACGCATTCCGCTGTAGATATTATTAACTTGTAAATTGACTGAGTGATTTCTTATTTGCTTATTCTCGGTGGTGTTTCCAGTATGTAGATTTTTCTGTTGTAAACCTCCCCGTGGGATATCATAAGTACAACTTCCAGGCTTTTCTAAAGATAATTTAATTTATTCATTGACACCTCGTCTGAATATAATGAGGCCTATGAATGCAAAAGCTCGTGTCCAAAGCGAGTTAAATATCAGAGCTATTAAGCTAGAGAGCCGGGCGTAAGAAGTAGGTTTGTTAAAGCAACTAGGATGATATAGTGGGCCGGCAGGGCAGAATACTAACGAGGAGGGAGGATGAGCTCCTTGGAGAAGTAAAGCCCTTCCTTAGGTCTAGGGGGGCTTAAGAGGCAAGCTCGGCCACTGCGCTACACCCTCTAAAGCCCCTAGACCTTTACCTCTAAACTCCCCAATTTGCATTTCCTAATCTACAAGTCAGTCCTACTAGACACACTCCACCTACTCCCATATTTCGCCCAAACAATCCGAGTCACACTTAAAGTTATTCATATTTTGTGAAAAATGTCCTTAAGAAAGTTCAGTTTTTAAGGGTATGAGAGAGTTTTGAACACATTGTGAACTGAAGGCTAATTTTAAATTTTATTTCTACTAATGAGTCAATCTTTGACATGAACTTACTAAGTACACAAGACTTATACAAAGTAAGGAAGACAGAAATACTTCTCATATGGCAAGGTCTCTGGCAGAACTTGACTGAAGAAGGCTTACAGAAATTAAACATTCACTGAAGCCGTGGCCCTAAGACCTTAGAACAAGAAGAGACGAAATCATACTTACAAGATTATGAATTGGACATACATTATTAACACACTCCTACTTTATCAAGAAACAAGACATACTGATTTTACACACAGTTAAACATATGCTGAGTTACTGCAGGCAACGCTATTACTTACAGATACCACAAAATTTACACGAACTTCAGTCAAATGGGAGTCCATACATAGATACTATTCTCGAACATTTAAAGACTACACACTTATATTCAAAAATCTGAGAAAGTGATAGATATATTTTTAATTTAAGTTTTACATTTCTATTTTTGGATGTAAGCTTTCGTTTTAGTTTACACATACAAACTTTTAAAATTCGTATTCGTTACATTTTATCTTATTTTTATTATATTGTTGTAGTACATCTGCTTATTTTTACATTTTTAAAACTTTTTAGTACCCTAATGCATTTAATTAATAATATTTTAAATTTATTTTAACCCATTATATTATATATTTTGTTCCGAAGCTCCGAAGTATATAAATAAGAAATTTAATCCAACCTTTGTCTGTACATCTTAAAGTTTGTAGCTATAGGTGCAGCATTACCTACTGAAAGATATAATGTTTGAACTGTATTGGTTGCCACCAGGCAGTTGTTCTGGTAGAAGTGCACTCTTGACAACAATATTAATATATCCTGGTGTGTATTTTGTCAATAAATACATTTAAAATTATATTCCAGTAATTTTAATGATATAAAATAATTAAATTAATTTCCATGCTTTTGGAATTAAATAACCAATTCTGAGACAGACAGTTCTTTCCATTCACAAAACATAAAAGGCCATTTACCTCGGAATGCACCCTCAGTAGTTCACTACTTCAGCGAACTATTAACAAAATAATACTATGCTTCTTAACTCAGATAATAAAATTTTCTATTTAGCTTTCCTAATGAGATTGGTTAATTTTGCGATTAAAACAATATTTTAAGTTTTAACAATGAGCCAATTAATAAATAATTATTTTTTTAATTATTACAATATTTATTAACGCCCACGTTTTTCAACTAAGGATAACTGGGTTGGGTTATCTACAGGATACCACCCTGTTTTTTTTATTATTTTTTTATTTTATTTAATGCTTTCCGTCACTAAATAAATTCCTTTGCCCAGGCGTGAATCGAACTCGCCACTCTAGGTTTACCAGGTGATGTTAAGGTCAACGCAATAAATAATTAGATTTTCAAGAAAAGGGGCTATCAAATAGAAAGTCTATCCTTTACCAATCCTGTCTATCCTATTACCTTCTGATGAAAAATACATCAGATGGACGTTCCAAATAAATCTTGTCCAAAGAATAGGATTTGTCCATACAAGGCGAAGTATAAAAACAAAGTCTGTACAGCCTTAACTGAGAGATCCAAGTGTTAAAATAATCCAATGTGGCAATTTTTTTACCACTACATCGAAATATCGGTACACTAAAACAAGTCATCTCTCATTCCATTCTTCATTTCTGCCTTAGTATGAGTAAATAAGAACATGAAATATAAACTCAATTCTTTGGTGAAATGGCAAAACCATAAAAATTCCAAAATTATCTTTATTGGCTCTAGATGTTTATCGCCACTGTCGATGAGGAATAAAAATTTAGGGACCTGAGTTGCCAAATTTCAGTAAATATTTCGGAAAGAGAACTGCTTCAGGCGACTCTTGAGTTTTTACTAATAGATATTAGACAATTAAAACCAAACACTTGTTATTTTTTACATTTTTCTCTTTAATAAATTCTCTTACTAGTTTCTTTCTGTAAATGAAAAGTGTCTAAAAAGTGCCTTGTGTTTGTTGGTCTACGATGATTCTAAGCCTATGACAAATGGTTTTGCAATGAAACCGTTGTTCTCAAGTTGATATTTACTATTGTTCATAATTAACTAGAAAAAATCGGAATGTAAACAAAACTAATGGTAAAATTAACCTTAAATTAAAGTAAGCAATATTAACGATATTCGTTCAAAAGATGGAATAAATATGTTCTTTTCCATACAATAATGTTAAAAACTACTAAATGAAGCCAATTTTTATTCAACGTTACCAAACACGATTTTTAACTGTTTATTTTAAAAATAAAGATCAAATTCGTTAACTGGTTAAATCCGAATTTCTCCGTTTTTATGACGGATTGAAAAATGATATAATGACAAATTACACATTGTATGATCTATAAATGTTGTTATATATATTTGTTTATTTTTTTAATATTAACAGAGATATTTGTATATTTCATTTTTCAGCATACAGCAAACCCACACTCAAACTGATGCCATATTAACAGTAAGCTGTTATATAATGAACCGCTTTTTTCAAGCGTAAGTACCAAATTTTGTTTTCATTTAACTTTTACTGCTTGAGCTTCTTGCGTACGTAGTGAGATAACGTCTTCAATTATGATTTTCCGGTGTTGAATCGAAAATTATTATTTGATCTATACTATACTTAATATTTAGCCGTTCCATGTAACTCTAATGTTCATATTTGTTAATGGCCGAAATCAAACCATAAATAAGGGATATTAGGGGAGGGGGATGTCATAAATATCGGAAATTCGAGTATTAATAATGAAATAGACCATCAGCGTGAGATAGGAATCTGCTTAGTTTACGCAGCATTAGCGTGACGGACTTTTTTTAACTTCCAGTTCCCATAAAGAAAATTGCATGAGACAATGGTCCTAGGTTATTTGTAAGAACTCACCCGTTAAGTGTAGAATCAAAATGGAACAATAGTGAAGGGATGGGTTAACCCTAAGAGTTAACTGTTGACAGAGAGTTCCAAGTTAGTCCTCTGTAAATGTTGGGACTTAGCTAATTACTTAAGCTGAGTAAAGCCCCATTCAGGGGATCACAAACTAAAGCACAAGTTCATTGACTAATGTCAATTGGTCTTTAGATCGAGGAAGCTGTAGGAATTTCTTCCAGGAATACCTCTCAAGAAGATTCCATCTAGTGGATTCTCTCTTTTTTTAATAATACCAGTAATTAAAGATACCAGGGTTCTTCGTTCAGGACCGGTCTCAGATTCAGACGTATGTCAAGATGGATTCAATTCCTAAAAATCCGTCACGCAGGGGCTGCGTAAACTAAGCAGATTTCCCACGTGAAGTTTTACTCTCATCCGTTATCCGCCCCGATTTCATAAAAATCCAAATATCTCGGTTAATATTCAAGATAGAGAATAAATGTATATAACAATATTTATAGTAAATTTAACTTTCAATAAGATTGATTCTATACAATTTTTCGATCAGACGTATAGTAACGTAAATATTTCGAATTTTAGAAAATCCTCACCTCTAAACTCCCCCACCCACTGGTCCGATTTCAACCATTAACAAACTTGATCTTTATTTTTACATAAAACGACAAAATGTCGAGTTTGGTAATGATCAAACAAAAATTGCGACCGCTAGAGCGGTAACAGACAAATATATATATATATATATATTAAGATATATATATATATATATATATATATATATATATATATATACAGTTTTGAACGGACCTCATTTTCGTCATCTATTAGGTAGGATCGATGGACATTTGAAGAAAAATTTCGAAAATTCCGTCATGAGTACAACCTCAATAGCTGATTTCCCTTAAGGGAAATCTGCTAAAACTGAGCACCATACATGTTTAACACTAAATTCTCACAGGTAATAAGTATTTCTCATACTATAGAGCATATGTGGGCAACCCCCGGCCCTCTGTAAGATTTGATCGAGCCCGGGGTACATTTTGAAAAATCCAATTAAACTAATATATTACATTACTTACTCAAAATGAGAGAGACGAGGAGAGATTTGTGCGTTTGGCAGTACTTAAAAATGCGAACAGTTCTTTTCAATGATGAAAGTTAATATAATGACTGACGATAATTTGGAAAATTCTTTGCGTTTTTGTATCAGTGGAATAAATCTAAACATCGATGGATTAGTTCCCCAAATTCAAGCTCGTATCTCATTGATTTCGGTGTCGCTATTTAATTTTCGTTGTTTGTAATAAATCCAAAGTGTACGATTTAATAGTAATGTAGTACTAACGTTTTTCAATCCATTTGTCATTTTAATAAATTGTATTATAATTACATTGTGGTATAGTTTTATGTCTGTTATCTATCGTTCAAAATTATGAACACTACTTTAAAATGCACTAATTTTAAAAGCTAAGTTTTGGCCCACAACATGTCAAAGGTTGCCCACATATACCTGCTATAGAAAATAGTAATCCTGAGTTATATACAGATTTATTCGTCTAGAGAAAAATTGTCTTCGTTATTATTTTCAATATAGAGAATTATTTAAAAATATTTATGAATAACGAAGTCGTACTCTATAGAGGAAAGGTAAATATCCTCCTAGAGTTTTAAAACCCCATATAATTATTGTGATACCAGCAGGTTTTGGCCATGCCAAGGTGTTTTCTACTGGTATCATAACTCTCCGGACAATAGCCCTCCCATAGAGGAAAGGTAAATATCCTCCTAGAGTTTTAAAACCCCATATCATTATTGTGATACCAGCAGGTATTGGCCATGCCAAGGTGTTTTCTACTGGTATCATAACTCTCCGGACAATAGCTCTCCCATAGAGGAAAGGTAAATATCCCCAGAGTTTAAAACCCCATATCATTCTTGTGATACCAGCAGGTTTTGGCCATGCCAAGGTGTTTTCTACTGGTATCATAACTCTCCGGACAATAGCTCTCCCATAGAGGAAAGGTAAATATCCCCAGAGTTTACAACCCCATATCATTATTGTGATACCAGCAGGTATTGGCCATGCCAAGGGTTTTCTACTGGTATCATAACTCTCCGAACAATAGTTCTCTTATAGAGGAAAGGTAAATATTCTCAGAGTTTAAAACCCCATATCATTATTGTGATACCAGCAGGTATTGGCCATGCCAAGGTGTTTTCTACTGGTATCATAACTCTCCGGACAATAGCTCTCCCATAGAGGAAAGGTAAATATCCCCAGAGTTTAAAACCCCATATCATTCTTGTGATACCAGCAGGTTTTGGCCATGCCAAGGTGTTTTCTACTGGTATCATAACTCTCCGGACAATAGCCCTCCCATAGAGGAAAGGTAAATATCCTCCTAGAGTTTTAAAACCCCATATCATTATTGTGATACCAGCAGGTATTGGCCATGCCAAGGTGTTTTCTACTGGTATCATAACTCTCCGGACAATAGCTCTCCCATAGAGGAAAGGTAAATATCCCCAGAGTTTAAAACCCCATATCATTCTTGTGATACCAGCAGGTTTTGGCCATGCCAAGGTGTTTTCTACTGGTATCATAACTCTCCGGACAATAGCTCTCCCATAGAGGAAAGGTAAATATCCCCAGAGTTTAAAACCCCATATCATTATTGTGATACCAGCAGGTTTTGGCCATGCCAAGGTGTTTTCTACTGGTATCATAACTCTCCGGACAATAGCTCTCCCATAGAGGAAAGGTAAATATCCCCAGAGTTTAAAACCCCATATCATTCTTGTGATACCAGCAGGTTTTGGCCATGCCAAGGTGTTTTCTACTGGTATCATAACTCTCCGGACAATAGCTCTCCCATAGAGGAAAGGTAAATATCCCCAGAGTTTAAAACCCCATATCATTATTGTGATACCAGCAGGTTTTGGCCATGCCAAGGTGTTTTCTACTGGTATCATAACTCTCCGGACAATAGCTCTCCCATAGAGGAAAGGTAAATATCCCCAGAGTTTAAAACCCCATATCATTCTTGTGATACTAGCAGGTTTTGGCCATGCCAAGGTGTTTTCTACTGGTATCATAACTCTCCGGACAATAGCTCTCCCATAGAGGAAAGGTAAATATCCCCAGAGTTTAAAACCCCATATCATTCTTGTGATACCAGCAGGTTTTGGCCATGCCAAGGTGTTTTCTACTGGTATCATAACTCTCCGGACAATAGCTCTCCCATAGAGGAAAGGTAAATATCCCCAGAGTTTAAGACCCCATATCATTCTTGTGATACCAGCAGGTTTTGGCCATGCCAAGGTGTTTTCTACTGGTATCATAACTCTCCGGACAATAGCTCTCCCATAGAGGAAAGGTAAATATCCCCAGAGTTTAAAACCCCATATCATTCTTGTGATACCAGCAGGTTTTGGCCATGCCAAGGTGTTTTCTACTGGTATCATAACTCTCCGGACAATAGCTCTCCCATAGAGGAAAGGTAAATATCCCCAGAGTTTAAAACCCCATATCATTCTTGTGATACCAGTAGGTTTTGGCCATGCCAAGGTGATTTCTACTGGTATCATAACTCTCCGGACAATAGCTCTCCCATAGAGGAAAGGTAAATATCCCCAGAGTTTAAAACCCCATATCATTATTGTGATACCAGCAGGTTTTGGCCATGCCAAGGTGTTTTCTACTGGTATCATAACTCTCCGGACAATAGCTCTCCCATAGAGGAAAGGTAAATATCCTCAGAGTTTAAAACCCCATATCATTATTGTGATACCAGCAGGTTTTGCCCATGCCAAGGTGTTTTCTACAGGTATCATAACTCTCCGAACAATAGTTCTCCTATAGAGGAAAGGTAAATATTCTCAGAGTTTAAAACCCCATATCATTATTGTGATACCAGCAGGTATTGGCCATGCCAAGGTGTTTTCTACTGGTATCATAACTCTCCGGACAATAGCTCTCCCATAGAGGAAAGGTAAATATCCTCCTAGAGTTTTAAAACCCCATATCATTATTGTGATACCAGCAGGTTTTGGCCATGCCAAGGTGTTTTATACTGGTATCATAACTCTCCGGACAATAGCTCTCCCATAGAGGAAAGGTAAATATCCTCAGAGTTTAAAACCCCATATCATTATTGTGATACCAGTAGGTTTTCGCCATGCCAAGGTGTTTTCTACTGGTATCATAACTCTCCGAACAATAGTTCTCCTATAGAGGAAACGTAAATATTCTCATAGAGTTTGAAACCCATGTCATTATTTTGAGGCATAAAGGAATTGGTCGACATAATACTTTCTTATAACATCGTCACATCCCAAACAATGTTTTCCATGCCATGGTTAGGATAGTGTTCTTGTTATGGTATTTTATATTTTCACTCTCCGAACAATATCATCTCTATAAAGGTTAAGTAAATGTGTTCATAGACTTTTAAAATCCATTTTGGCGGACTGTGTCTTGATTATCGAGATCAGCCACTTAGGATGAACTATTGGTCTGAGTCACACATTATGCAGTTTATAATAGGGTTTTGTACTTTAAAAGCTAGATGTGAGTCATGTATTAGGGTTACGCATCAAATTAATAATTTATTTAAACCTCTGCTCACAAATACTGCAATCTCTTTTACAAGACGTCACCATGTATAATTCGAATTCCAAAAATGCACGTTCTTTCTTATAACGCGGAGTATAAAAGGCGAAATATTAACTCTCGTCATTTTTGAGCAGGGAATACTCGCTATGAATACGAAAAGAAAAACGAGAAAGCATTTTTAGCTTGAGAGGAGACAGGACGGTAAATGAAGTAGGATGGAATCAGGAAATCTGGTTTATTGTCCTATCTGTCAGCTGAGAGCCCAGCTCCATGGCGGCTAATATATATACGAGATCAGGGGTGCGCTCTCTACCTTATATCACCAGGATTTTCATACACTGGTAACTTTTAGCAGATTTCAAAAAGGGGATAGTATATAGAGTTTGGACAAAACGCCATTAAAAAATAGCCTTTGAAAAATAAATTTAAAAAAAATGTATAAAACTCAAAGATTTGTCTGATTCTATGTTTAAATTCGGGTGGAATATTATTTAAGGTTTCTGGCCAATCAAAGAACAATGGCACCGAAACTGAACGAACATCATGTCAGTCTGTCAATATTAGTCAAACTGCAATTAGTTTCGATTCACGGAGACGTTTATATAGAACTTATAAATGATTTGAATATGATGATTGACAATCCGTGACATTTCATACTTTACTGCCACTTCAAAGGCGGGAGATT
Source organism: Riptortus pedestris (assembly GCA_019009955.1). Taxonomy (NCBI): domain Eukaryota; kingdom Metazoa; phylum Arthropoda; class Insecta; order Hemiptera; family Alydidae; genus Riptortus; species Riptortus pedestris. The sequence goes on along the minus strand of CM032229.1, from coordinate 108,379,371 downwards.
TTGTTCAAAGTCAAAACATAATTAATTTTATACTGGCTGTATCAAAACTAGGTAAAGAAGAGAATAAGTTTAGAATATATTTCTCGGTCAGAACACGTTGTCAGATTTATCAGTTTAAATTTTTTAATTTCTGTCATCGAGTGCCTTTTTTATATCTAACAACAGATACCACAGCTAGCTAGTTACATCCCATTTCTGGTCACTACTTCTTAAAACATTGGTATTTTAGCGGATTTCCGTATTTTTTTTTATATTAAATTAATGGTGATAACAAGTTTTGACGGAAACCTATAATTTGTTTGGAAGCATGACGGCCGTGTCAATAAACGTCCATTAGCCATTCCATGCGTAGCCCTGAAAAAAATATGTAAAATATATGGTTGTAATTTGATCAAAATAGAATTATTTAGTCCTAACGTTGATCTGATAACTTTTGTCGTGTAAACATTAATTTTCAACGGATAACAGCTACACTAAACATAAATTCGTCCAATCGACACTTTTGACATATAAAGAATAACAACTGAATGACTGAGTAGTTACTGTACATGTGAAAGGGCATATGTGTTATGAAATGAAAATAACGAGGTGATTTTGAGTTATATATTCAGTTGCCAATGTGAACGTTAAAGTTTTAAGCCGCTTTCAGTGATGAGGCGTGATCAAAGTACATACGTATTGTGAGATTTGCACGATGTACAAGACCCGTTAACCAAAATGGACCTGAAGTAAGTTCTATCCAGTAACTGAGTGGCCTCATTGTATCTTCTGGGTTCGGTGAGTGAACTAATGACTAAACACGAATTGATGTCAATCGCCCTTGAGAATACTTTCCTCAATATTATTCTGACTATTTAATAAAATTACATTCCGATTGATTTGTTAAATTTTCCTATGAGTGCTACCCCACCTAACCCAGTATTATCACTTTAATTATTTTGCTCTGAGCGATAAGGCGAGTTTAAATTGGCCAATCCTAATTCCATTTAAGTGCTCGTGCCTATTCTAATATGTCTGGCTCAGCAAGCCAATCATACGTTTGAAAAGAAGTAGTGTAGTTTACCCCTCTTTTGTTGTAGCCGACAAACCGCACCTTCGTTTGGTACAGCGGGTTTAGCATACTCTAGCTAGTTGGAAAGTACTCAGTGGTTGCCTGGATTTAGACAGACACACACATTTCCTTCATAATTGCTGGAGAGTGAGAATTATCTCTATTGCAGATCAAATAAAGTCACCATATCACAATGACTCATTGTTTGTGTGTTGGTGAGCTTATCTGAGTGTTTTTTTTATATATATAATCATTAGCTAGGGGTCATGTCTAGCAAATATTTTAATTATCTACGTGTACTCCTGTAAATATTGGGAAAGGCATAATTTTCAAATTCACATATCTGGTGAAAGTACTAATTTTAATGTTGAATGCCCGATTTCTATATAGGTTTGGTCGCATATTTTGAACCATTGAGTTCTACGTCCAAAATTATATTCATCTAAACCTTATATATATTATTACCACCTGGGTAATAGGGAACTTATTTAGTGACGGGCTCACTAAATAAAATCCTAGGTCGGAACTGGCTAGAAAAGGGTGGTAGCTTGTAGATAATCTGTTCCAATTAGTCATATTAGAGACAAATGGACGTTAATAAATAATTTAATTTAAATATTGTTCGCGGTTTTTCTAATTGTTCCACCATGAAACTTTCGTTAAGGGAATACACATTTTAATTTTAAACTACACGTCAAAATATTTGAAATATGGCTTTACAAATGCTAAAAACTAAATCAGGACACAATATATACAACCAAATAAGAAACAATTTTTCAAACTAGTTTTTTAATCACCAGCTTTTATATATTATTACATACTTTTATTGTGGTTACGTTTCTGTTAGTCTGTAGATTACTATACTATTTATAAACGGAATTTAAGGTTTCAGAAAATATTTAACACTTTGGGGCTTATTTATTTCTATTACACTTATTTTTGTCAGATGATGTAGAGCGTTAGACACTAACGAGTCCAGATAAAATATATATGAAATTGGTCCAATCTTCCAACTCCCTACTCCAAATATATCATTACTGCTTCAATTGTCAAATGTTTCATCATTTTTACTAATGAAATAGGCTTATTATTTTTTAAGCCTTCATTATACAAGAAAATACGAACTGAAAAGAATTAACAAATATTTGATTGCCCAATACTATAAATGTTTGTTGTAGAAGAGAGTCTGGAATACCCCTTCAGAGGTTATCCTTTCCCAGAAAGTATCCAGTTGTTACCCGATACGAAGCACCTGTGACTCTCCTGATCGATATTCCTCTAGAAGCTCGACCGTTAAAACTCCATTTATTTCGTGAACATGCCCAATAAAGATAAGACCATCTCAAAATATGTTTTCCCATTTACTCTCAGATTCTTTTAAAGGAGAATCATAATAATTTTTTCTCTTGTTGGCCGACTTCCCTTGAGAGAAATCAGCTTTTGAAATTGTATTCATGACGCGATTTTCGACAAATTTTTTCACATGTCCATCTATCCATCCCAGGAGATGTCAATGATACTTCCGAAATTATATATATAGATATATATATATATATATATATATATATATATTCATATCTCCCCCTGGTCGGAGTTTAGCTATTAACGGACTTGATCTTATATATATATACAGTTTTGAAAGGAACTCATTTCATCATCTCATGGGTAAGATCGATGAAAATTTGAGGAAATTTTTCTAGAAATTATTATTAAATACATAATTAAATATAATTATTAAATTACCAACTCAATAGCTGATTTCTCTTAAGGGAAATCTGTAAAAAGAGATATACAGAACCACTTGCGTTATTGGAAGCTGAAATTACTCCCTCCTTTACTTTCAGCCTTGAATATATGACGGCTCGAAAATGTTTAAAATTCATTTTTGCTGGAAAGTCCACTTCGAACTCACACAAAATGTTTGTACTCATATCAAAGCGAGTATTCATCAGTCACTTCTCGCTTTATTGTGTATCCACTTAGTTCGAAGATTAGGACTGTTCTCAGGGAACATAAAAAGTACTGATGAATACTTTGCTGTGTGTTGTTGTCGATTTTACAATAAAAAAAAAGTCCTTAACGCAGGGGTGCGTTATCTAAGCAGATTTCACTCATGAAGTTTAATAATAAATAAATCTATATACTGGTAACACAACACCAGCGTGAATATTAAGTGAATATATACAAACGGTAATAAGAAACCTCCCGACGGAATGCATCTGAAATGTAAACAAACAGGTCTGCCAACCCGACTCTCACCAGAAAGAAAAACAATTACAGAAATATATCAGATTATAACTTATTAATTTGATTAAAAAATCTTTACTATATCTAGTACTGTAATTAATAATGAGTTAGGATCACAAGGTCCAAGACCTTAAGACGAGGTGGGGACCAGAACATATGTATATGTGTGTCGTATAATAAAGGTCTCTTGAAAATAATTATAATAATATTATAATATTATAATAATATTTGGTATAAAGGTTCGAATAGTGTGGTTTATTACATACTCGTATTGTTAGTTTAACACGAGTAGAAGTGGGAGTTTGCTGAAGGCTGAAAACTATAAAATCCAAATATCTCGGTTAATATTCATGATACAGAAAATATGTATAAAAAAATATTTTTAGATCATTTAATTTAAAATAAGATTGGTCCTATACGATATTTTGATCCGACGTATGGTAACGGAGATATTTCGAATTTTCGAAAATCCCCCCTCTAAACCCCCTCTCCCACTGGTCCGATTTCAGCCAATAACGAACTTGATCTGTCTTTTTGCATAAAACGTTTAAATACCGAGTTTGGTAACGATCAAACAAAAATTTCGACCGCTAGAGCGTTAACAGACAAATATATCTATCTATCCATCTATCTATATATATATAAATTTTTGAACGGACCTCATTTTCGTCATCTCCAGCGTAGTATCGATGGACATTTGAGAAAATTTTTCAAAACTCACTTCATGCGTTCGACCTCAACAGCAGATTTCCCTCAAGGGAAATCCGCTAAAAAGCGATTTCTCCAGAGTTAAAAATTGAAGAATATTGGGTATCGGGGAAGGTATCATTAATTCTCCCAATGGATTCCTAGAGGTTTGGACCCAATCTGTGACTGTTTATATGGGACCAAATTGTCACAGTAGAGTAGGGACGAACTATTAAAAAATATATTTTTACAATATAAGCCATTCGTTTTCGCATGTAACAGAATCATTCTGCACTTCCAGTGACAACTTGTAGCTCTGAGGATAGATATCAAATACGTTGAAAATTGTTGTAACTAAAATAAATTCATTCATTTTCAGTACCTCGAGTAATCCAATTTTCAACAGCAATTTACAAGCCGGTGTCTATGCACGGTTTTGTCAATAACAAATATTGCAGTAGATGTACCTTCAACCGTTACTATGCCACCAAGAGCAAGAAGGCCATAGTGAAGCAGCCCATGAAGTGTCGAGGCCGAGAAGGGTAAAAAAAGTCACGCAGGGGCTGAGTAAACTAAGCCGATTTCCCACATGAAGTTATAAAATAGAGAAATCTCCATACCAGAGCCGAACAGTTACGGGAAAGGACCGAACTAGCTTTTCGCGGGGAACTGTCATTCGTTATCGGCCCAAATTTAATAAAAATGCAAATATCTCGGTTAATATTCAAGATAGAGAATAAATGTATAGAACAATATTTATAGTAAATTTAATTTAGAATAAGATTGGTTTTATACAATATTTTGATCCGACATATGGTAACGGAGATATATCGAATTTTCGAAAATCCCGCCCTCTAAACCCCCCGCCCCCCTCCACTGGCCCGATTTCAGCCATTAACGAACTTGATCTGTCTTTTTGCATAAAACGTTTAAGTACCAAGTTTGGTAACGATCAAACAAAAATTGCGACCGCTAGAGCGTTAACAGACTATATATATATATATATATATATATATATATATATATATATATATATATTTATATATATGTATATAATTTTCAACGGACCACATTTTCGTCATCTCCTTGGTAGGATCGATGGACATTTGAAGAAAATTTTCGAAAATCGCGTCATGAGTACGACTTCAATAGATGATTTCCCTTAAGGGAAATCTGCTAAAACTTAGTTCATTGGAAGGTCTGGAGATTGCGATGAACAAGAAGCTTATTGGTAGTCGCTGTTTGAACAAAAAGACCGATTGCTATAAATCTGCAATGGTCGGGGTACTGGACCTCTATGTTATCTCCCGCACACCAGCCAGTCACTTGCTGTCTTTCCCTATGAGCGCATGCAAGTAGGTCAGTAGATTTTCTTAGCTATAACCCAATGGATATCTTTCCAATTGTATTTTATTTTAAGATTTGACTTTTTTTTTGGAAGTTTTTTTTTATTTATATTCACTTCTTTTAGGTATTTATTCTGTGTTTCATTTATAGATATTATTGTGATTAATAATCCTGTTGTAATGTATGTAGATTTTATTGACGTTGTTGTTTTTATGTGTAGCTCTGAAGATGGAGTCAATGGTTTTCGATAGAGCTTAGAGCTGAAATAAAAAAAATTGTGAAGAATTGGACGTCTTTTTCTCTCTCCAAGTTGCTATACCCTTCCTCATAAATTGCTTGTAGCCATTATGAATTATTTTTAGGCAGGCCAATAAGCCTGTGAACAACTAGTGCGTAATGTGAAACTTGAATAAAACTTTACCGGCTGTATAATTAATCGGTTGGATCTGACCAAGACATTGACTCAGTTGACAAAACAACCCCGGGAGACTTTAGCACTTCCAGAATTACTACCTGATGATGTTCTCTAACCCTGGTGTAAACTTCATTTGAGCACGGTAGGACATGATCTAATTATGACGAGTTAATGTAAGTCTTAGATGTGTGCACATAATGAGAAATGTGGGTGGGAATTTATAACCGCAGCATCAGCTTCTGTAATCTTGGTGGGAAGCAAGAAGAAGAGAGGGATATATGAGTAAGTTAGGAGTGATTAAGTTGAAAACGAGGCAACAGTAATGGAATCCAAGACTGGATTAATAAGATTTTCTGTTGAACCATGTCTCTCCTAGTTTTACAACTCGAATATAGAGGTCGTGTACATTCTAAAATAAAAGGGAAATTGATCGTTGGCTAAATAATACTTATTTTCTTTTATTGAATCACTCATTCCTCCAATTATTCTCTTGTAGTTTTCTTCTCCTACTATAAATGTTATACTTTTTATTCTGGACCCAATAGTGTTTGTATATTCTTCAATTTTTATGGCAAGGGTCTCCAATAAATAAATCGACTTTAAATTGTGACGCGAAATAATCGAGTTCAAGATTGACTTGTAAATAATCGACTTTTAGTCAGCTGACTTAACCCTAGTATTACCGACCTCTCCCAGGTCGCATGGATTACCAAGGGGGGGGCTCCTCGAGCCCACAACCTTAAAAACCTTTTATTTTGGTTCTATAATTTTTTTAAAATTTTTATTTCTATTGGATTATGTTTAATGAACGTTTCTTTTGACACCTGTGAAAAAAAAAATTAAAAAAAAAAAATTAAATACAAAAATAAAAATAAATTAAAAAAAAAGTTCGGATGGGGAAGAAAGGATGACTTTAAATTAAATGTAATTTTATTCTACTGGAGGAACATATCTAAACCTTGTTAGAATAAAAAGTTATCTATATCTAAGTTATTATAACATTATAATAGAATAATAATTTAAGAAAATATAATTATCAGATTCGTAATGCAATTATCGGTGCTTTTGCACAATAATTTTTTTTCCGAGTGTTTATCAAGGATGCAGCATGGACTAACTGTTCCCCTAGTTGGGAACAACCTAGAAAATCTTCTCTTTTCTAAAAAAGTACCTATCAGGAGCAATAATTATAACCATCTCAGTAATATATTTTTATATGAAAAAAAATTATTTGGGGAGAATATATATATTTCTTTTTGAGAAAAAAAAAAACTTGAGAAGGTTTGTGTATGTTAAAATTACATCAAAGTAATTATTATTTGAGCAATATAATTAATAACACTTGAATTACTAGTTAAAAGTAGTATTAAATATCAGTGGGCTCGAGGAGCCCCCCCCTTGGTACTTAAGTGTATAACTACCCCTTGCATTGCCAAGGGGGGGGGGCTCCTCGAGCCCACACGTCAAAAAAATTTTTTTTTCTCAACATAGAAATTTTTTTATTTACTTTTATTGTTATGCCCTCACTCTAGGATGTTTTTCTGAGGAATACATAAAATATCAAAAATATCCCATTAAAATTGGATGATAGGGAACAAAAACAAAAAGTTGTGGGCTCGAGGAGCCCCCCCCTTGGTAGTTCTAGGGTTAATCTAACTCGAGAATCTCTCAGTATCATATGCCTCCTCTGTGAGGACAGTCGTAATGTAATTTAAAAGGTAAACGAGAAATTCATAAATGTAAGTAGCAATTTATAATTATATTTAATAAATGTGTCATAGATTTAGGCACTTTCTAATACTATATATAACAAAAGAATTATTAAGGGATGTGTTAAATTAATGTTATTATTAATTTTTTATATATTTTTCTTTTAATAGCCCCCGTAGAAGTGGCAAAAGCCACGAAACGTGTAGGGCAGTTTCAATAAAGTTTGCACCGAAAAAAAAAAATTATTGGAGACTCTTGTTATAAAATTTGAAGAATATATAAATAAATATTACATGATTTAAACATTTTACCGATGATGTGCTCATCCTCTCACAGCTAGCGCATTATGTACTTTAACATGTTTTTGTATATATTTCATTTTGTATTTTTTTTTAAATCTTAGGAAATCGATCATGCCTATAATCAAAATTCAGTAGTATCAAATTCATCGGTATCAGGAAATACAATAATGTTCAGATGACAGAATAATGAATACTACAGGGAGGAATAAGCATACTTTCGATTCCAAAAATTTCCTCCCACCTTATCCTTGCTGAGACCAATCTAAACTTTTTATAAATCCTCAAAAAAGAGATCTTCAGGTCATACCTAAAATATACATTATTATAAACCTTCGCCCTCCTGAAGGTTAATAAATTAGTCAGATCAGAAAACAATTTTTTTTAGTACCTTACAATTCTTTTGGTTGATTTCAGTAAGGTTAAGATACAAACAAAATTTATTAAGCCGTATTTGAACTCAATCCTATTATCTTCTGGATTTCTGCCCACAAACTCATCTTCAATTATGAGAATCACGCCGTAGAAAGCCATTTTGGCCAGCAATCCTTATTCTTACATGCATCACAGTACTCGTGTATGTGTGTATAACTTTCTTAAATGTACGGCTGTGAACCTGAGGTTGGTTTCTGTTCTCTTACGCTTTGCCACCCCTTATTTCTTTGAATAATTTTTATCTTTATACTTAGTCTTTAGGGTATTTTAGAAGGAGGCAGGGGGTTCTACATTCTTCTGACTGCGATCTTATTTCCTGCTGTATTACAAATCTGAAGAAGACCTAGACATTTAATTTAAGGCAAAATTCTTTCAAAACAGACGTAAAGAGATTTTGGAAAATATTGAAATTGGTTATTTTTAGGACAAATTAAAAAAAAAAAAAAAAAAAATCGTTTAAGTCAATGGTGGAATGGAAAGACTTTACCCTCGGAAAATAGTTAATTATTTTGCAGGATATTTTGAAATGTTATTTCTTCCCACCCAATACCAAAGTAGCAAATGTGGCATACTGTTCCTTGTTAGCAGTAGCTTCCACAAGTATTGGAGTATTCCGCCACTAGAGATGTAATATTGTGAGTGGCCGCCTTCCCAGAGGTTTCGTGAAAGATAGACGTGAGCTTTTGGTACAAAAACGAATCCCTGTGGAGTTACATAAAATGGTACGAAATCTACTGGAACCAATGCTAATGGATAATGCAATAAATATGACTTACCCTTTGCAGTTGTGTTTTCATACATATGAAATTTATACACCTATGTTTGAAACAAGCGGGAAAACTTGAACAATCACGTAGTACCTGGTATTGGTGGGTTATGCAATATTTGCATTTCACTAGCCTGACCCATTACGGCTGGGCCACCACCTATTGTTTGAACAGCACCTCAGGCAACACTGTTGCGCTGTTGAATCCGTAATATCCATTAGGAGGAACTGTTGTTTGATCAGCTAACTGCCAAAAATATTCCATGTTGTCGTATGGATCCTGTGATGTTTCGTTTGTGGGCGACGGACGTTGAAGACCAGAAGGTCCTGGTTTCTACGTTGACGATGCTAAAGGCTGTCCAATACCTCTGAGTCTATTAAGACGATCACTAACTGTTTCAAATCCCTGTTGTTCAAAATCCACTTGTAGCCGTTGATATTCCCTGTTCCCATCTTCTGAAGTACGTAGTAAATTGCTTTGATCTCGCTGTACCAATGCGAATGATATATTATTTCCGCGTGCGTAATTTGCTAGGAAGCGTTGGTTAGCACCATACAATGCTCTGCTAAATTGTTGATTTGGTGAACCACCAGGCTTGGGCATACTATCATAAACAGGATGTCCAACTATAATATCAACTACATACTTTCCACTAAGTCCAATAGCTCCCAGACTCACGTTTGACAACACTTCTATATGTAGTTGAAGTGTATCATAGTAAAATCATGATAGGGCACATGTTTCGTTCTCAGCCAACTATGCACGAAATACATCCTAGACTTCATATTTTATTTTTCACCTGCTACAATTATCCTATCAACCTCCTTAGGCCTTTCAACCTTTTCTTATTTCACGATCTGCATTAAGCTGACGCGTTCTCTTATTATAATAATTCTCACATATTTCACTTTAACCCAGATATATCTACCAGATAAGATAATCCTCTTGTTTTTTTTCTCCTCCCATCATTGTTATTTTTTTCGACCTTTTAAATTATCCAGCAATTTATTATATGGGGGGACCATTTATTGCATTCCCTGAACCTTGACCTCTTCGTTAATTAACCAAGTGCATTTGGAACAACGCTACATATCCGAAAGACTGCTAAATCAATCAATTCATCTCGCGATGTCAAACTCCCATAACTCACGACGGGACGATTAATTGTCAATTAACGACTAGAAAAAAGGATGTTCCTGCTAACTGAAAACATTTTGCTCCAACGATGGGATGGACGAATTCACCCTTTTTTCCCTATCTAATGAGAAATAATTGAAATGTTACTAGTATTTACATTTATCTTCTCCTAACTAATATTCGGCTAGTGGGACAGAAATAGTTTCTACCTAAATTCAATAATGAAATAAATAAATTCATTCGTCTGGTTGTGCTCGATGAGAGCAGCTGAACGTGCGTGATTGGTGACAGTAGCTTGATTGTCTAATCTAGTCATGTATAAAATGGATACAGCTGGCTTAATGGGTTAGAATTGGTTTGCATATATTTCGCATCCTCCCAGCCAATGTGCTAAAGACAGCCCTCAGCTCTCTCTCCCTCCCTCTCACACTATCTATCTATTTCTCTCTCTCTTTCCCTTTCTTTCGCCCATCCTTTTCCTCTATCCTTCTAGGACACATTTAGCAGATTTCCCCTGAGGTTGTGCTCATTACGTCTTTTTTGAAAAATTTGCTCAAATGTCCATCGATTATACCTTGGAAATTACGAAAATGAGGTCTGTTCAAAATGATATTATGTTTGCCTTTTACCGCTCTAGCGATATTTGTCTTATCGCTTATTGTCGATGTTAAAGATCAATTTCGTTAACGGGTGAAATCGGACAGGGAGAGAGCGGGTTTAGAAAGGAGAAATTTTGATAATTCGAAATATCTTCGTTATTATACGTCGGTGAAATTATATAAAACCAAATTATAGCCAATTTAATTTCTTATAACGGTTGTTATAAACGTATTTTCTCTATCCTGAAATTCAACCAAGATATTTGTACTTTTTAGTTGGCAACCTTTAGTAAACTCCCACTCCTACTCATGTCATATTAACAATAGCCTGTTATTTCATGAACCACTTTATTTGTAGCTTAAATACCAAGTATTGTTTTCATTGTGTTTTTACTGAGTGAGCTACATGCAAATACTTTGTGTGATGACGTCACCATTTAAGATTATACATTTTTAAATTGAAAAGTATTATTTGTACAAACCATACTCGATTTTTAACTGTTTCAGTCAGTACTAAAGATCCTATTAGTTAAAGGCAGAAATCGGACCCGGAATATGAGGGGAGGGGGTTATTGAGGAGGGAATTACAAAATTACAAATATCTCTGCTATTATGAGTCGGACCGAAAATTGTTTTAGAACCAATATTATTAACCTATTAATGCTCTATAATTATTGCTCTACAGATTTTTTTACACAAATATTAAGCGAGTTATTAGCTCCTTCTTGTTTTCAGTCTTCAGTGAATCACCCACTAAGCCACGTGGGAAATCTGCTTAGTTTTTGTAGCCACTTTGTGGCGGACTTTTTTGGATAAGCTCATTATTATTTATTATTATTTTTATTTATTAAGGTCCAGTTTTTGCTACTATGGCTAATCTGGACGGGATACCTACAGTTTAGCACTCATTTCTTGCCAGGATGGGACTAAGGAATAGCTAAACAACTTAAATAATTTGATTTGGATTCAATTAGAGTACTTGCCATGCTTTCCGTAGGGAAATGCTTCAAAATCCGCACCATCAAAGAGAAAGTATTTTTTATTAAAAACTCCCTTATTCATTTTATCAAGAGTATGAAAATCCAGGTAACTTGGGGTCATTTAATGGAAAATAAACTGAAAATAGGAAAACAAATTATCTCATTTTATAACCACATAAATTTCCTTAATATCAAAGATACTGACGATGAGAATTTCATATTTACACTTTATTTTCTCCAAAGAGATTTAACTCTGAATATTATTCGGTAATTGCCTTTCAAATTAAATATATTTTACTTTTAATTAAAGTTTCTAATTTTATATTATAAGAAAATATCTATTAGCGGATCCTTATTATTTATTTTACACAGATACACACTTTTATATATATATATATACATATTATATTCAAATTCATGATTGTATATATTATGAATAACATATTCATTTGCTGGTAGAAGTATGAAATCACTTGAGCATAAAATTTATGAATAACACCAAAATGTTATGTAAATATTTTTATCAAACTATTCTGGTTGAGCTTTGGTGTTAATGAATTAAATGACGAAATTTATGATAGGTATTTTCTGTAACTTTGATTCTACCTATTCAAGGAATCAAGTTTTCGAAGTACGTAAAAAATTTATTTTTAAAATTAAGCAATCTTTTTTTTTATCTTCAAATATTTTCCGATTTTCTAACGAGCTCTTTTTCTCGTTTCACCCGCCTATGTAGATAAATAGACTTCAGCACCAGGTCTTTAGAACTTGGAATCAGTTGTACTTTGATTGTGACGTCTGGTAAAGGTGTAAATGTTTAACTGTTTCTTCGTCTTAACTGTTTTTTTAATCTTCAAGTTGTCATAATTTGGCATCAGTATGATAACAGGCTTTCATAAATAAGGTGGATCACAGAGACTATTTCTTATGATAAGTTTGTATTGAGATGCATTTCTTACAATGGCCATGTTTCACTTAAAGCACAAAAATTTTGGAAACATTCCTATCAAACAATATTGAACCTCTTAATACATGAAGAGTGTAGAACACGAATTTGACAAAAGCCCCTGTCATTCTGCTTCCGTCCTTTGTAATCAAGAGCTCTTTCAAATTTAATCTACAAAACCATTAGACAATTTATAATAAAATAATAAAATTCTTTGACCAGAGAATATTTCCCCCGTGAATATTCAATAAGATTCCCAATTTAATTCTCTGGCTAAATCTTTAATCATGTTAATCCATACCCCGAGTGATTTAGCAACTAGTGTCATCCTTATTACTGGACCATTATGCAGGGAAATAAAGTCTCGATTCTGAAAGAGCCTGTGGTGATGGAATTCCAGTCCAATGATTAAAGTTTATGACTAGCTCTTTTAATCATATTTTAGGGAACACGTTTATTTAGTAGTTGGAAAAGTATTATATAAATAATTTAGTTTTATTCATTATTATTATTATTTATTAACGCACAATTTTTGTTACTAAGGCTAATTGAGAAAGGGGGCTCAGGTTAGCCATGCGAGTTAAAGCGTTGACTTTTATCTCACATGGTAAACCTAGAGTGGCGAGTTCGATTCTTGCCTGGGCAAAGGAAATTATTTAGTGACGAAATTCATTAAATAACGTCCTAAAATCCCACCCTGGCTAGAAAAGGGTGGTAACCTGTAGATAACCCGTCCCGATTAGCCTAAGTAGCCAAAAACGGACGTTAATAAATAATCATAATAATAATTGAGAAAGGGTTATCTACAGGTTACCACCCTTTTTTGGCCAGGGTGGGAGTAAGGATTTTATTTAATGAGTTCTTCACTAAATAAATTCCCTGTTGCCAGGGTGGTAATAACATTTATATGCAAGGTTTATACAAAAATTATTTTTGAGGTAGAACTCAATAGTTCAAAATATGCGAGCAAAGTTTTATACAAACCGGGCATTCCGTTTTAAAAATACTACTTATACCAGATATGTGAATTTAAAAATTATAATGTCTTTCCCAATATTTAAAGGAGTCCACACAGTCGCGTAGATAATTAAAATATTTGCTAAATATGGCCGCCAGACAATGTAAAAAAAAGTTTACTTTCATAAATTTTCTTATTATATATATATATATATATATATATATATATATATATATATATATATATATATATATATGTGTGTGTGTGTGTGTGTGTGTGTAACTGGACAATAATGCAAGCAACACACACAATTAAAGATATGAATACTTTATATACGATATTCAAAGATTAAAAAAAAGTTTAAGGGATGGCGTAGTGACAACATATATTTATTTATCATTCAGACATAGTATAGGTGTACACGATTGCAGACTATTTACATATTTCACTTAATAAATTCCTATTGCCCAAAAGGAAATCGAATTGGACACTCTAGGTTTATCATATGAAATTAAGGCCAACGATTTTACTCACATGGCTAACCTGAATGAGCCCTTTTTTATCAGATTTCCCTTAAGGGAAATCAGCTATTGAGGTCGTACTCATGACGAGATTTTCGAAAAATTTCAAATGTCCATCGATCCAACCAAGGAGATAACGAAAATGAGCTCCGTTCAAAATTATATATATATATATATATATATACATATACATATATATGTCTGATAACGCTCTAGCGGTCGCAATTTTTGTTTGATCATGACCAAACTCGATATTTAAACGTTTTATGCAAAAAGACAGATCAAGTTCGTTAATGGCTGAAATCGGACAAGAGGGAGGAGGGGGGTTAGAAGGGGGAGTTTCGAAAATTCAAAATATCTCCATACGTCGGATCAAAACATTGTATAGAATCAATCTTATTGTAAATTAAATTTTCCATAAATATTGTTCTATATATTTATTCTCTATTTTAAATATTAACCGAGATATTTGCATTTTTATTAATTGTGGGCCGATAACCGATGACTAGTTTCCCGCCAAAAGCTAGTTTGGCCCTTTGCCGTAACTGTTCGGCTCTCGTATGGAGATTTCTCTATTGTATAACCTCATGTGGGAAATCTGCTTAGATGACGCAACCGCTGCGTGACGGACTTTTCTTTCATTAGACGAAATTTTACCTAACAGTATGTTGATAGGTCTAAAGAAGGCTTCACAAATAAAACGTTTCGATCAAAATAGAGGACATTTGTACAAAACTTAATAAAATATGTTGAGTTAATGTTCCACACCTAGAACAACTTCCAACAGCCATCAACTTATAGCTGGGTTGCTGTAACTTCTAGGAGGTAGTGATCACTAGCTACATCCGATGCTATCAGACCGTGCCAAGAATCTATCAGAGCCTGAGCCTGATTTACGAGGGAGGAAACCCTGAGGCATGGAAAGCCCGCTAGTCGAACATAAGCCCCTAGAATAAGGTTTATAGCAGCCCCATCTCTCAGTCTATGGCCCAAACTAGATCTTTCCATTCCTGACTTATGATATAACTAATTGTGACGGCGGCTAGAGGGTCAGAGTAATCCTTTCCTAGCCCAGTCCATCACAACATAGGCTGGTGTGTAGAAAATTAAAATATATAAATATATATATATATATATATATATATATATATATATATATATATAATAAGAAAATGCTTATAAATAAATGAAATACATTAAACTCAACTGAGTTATAAAGGTAATTTAAGAATTAACTGCTAATTCCAAATATATAAAAAAGGATTATTTGAATAATTGAATACAATAAAGGTTATTTCATTAAAAGAAGAAAGAAAAAATACATTAAATAACATTTCTGAAGGGTCTTGGACCTTGAATAATTTTCCTTCTTTTGGATTATCTAAAATTACTATATATTATGTACATATATAATCTCTAATAACTAATGTTACTATACATACGAAAAATATAAAGATGATGATCGCCTTGAGCGAGAATCGATCCACGTCGCTGAAGCCAGAAGAAACTAACTGTCTGGGTGAAGGTGGACGAATCAGGTACCTGATACCTTATTTAAATGGCATTCCACCATTTTTCTTCCGCGACGGCCGTCCTGGAACTGCTGGGCTCCAAGAAGAATGTTTGTTCCAATTGTGGAAAAGTTCTTGGAACGGGAGGATGCTAGAGACTGCAGTCACTTGGCCGGTAGAACAGCAGACTCTTGACACACGTCGATTGTCATCAGCTGGCTACCGATACGTGCCGAGTGATCCCGACTACCACCGATTCCCACCATTCACTATCTTAATTTACTAAATATTATTTAATTAATAAATAAAACTTTTTACATTAATCTGTTGGCCTGAACACTAATATTTGTATATTATGAAAGAATAAAGTTATTAAAGATAATAATAACGTTATGGGGTTTTGTTCCGTGAAGCCTTATATTTTTCTTTATTACATATACGACGAAATATGCAGATGGATAAAAGTATTCCAAGACAGGAAAAAGGATAAGTCCGTCACGCAGGGGCTGCGTAAACTAAGCAGATTTCCCTCGTGAAGTTTAGTAATAGATAACTCTACATACTGGTAACACAACAGCACCGTGAATAAATACTAAAGGAAATAAGAAATGTTTCATCCAATTTCAATAACTTGCCGACAGGAAGCGTTATGTTAGAAATGTAAACAAACGGGTCTGCCCGTTTCACACCGGAAAGAATTAACAATTTCTGAAATATATCAGAATATAACATATTAATTTTATTGAGAACTATTTACTATACCTAGTACTGTAATTAATAATGAGCCAGAATAATTGTTATCTCCATCTATCAAATTTTAGTAGTCCAAAACCTTAAGATGGGAGGGGGAGTCACCAGGACATATTTGCATGTATCTCGTATAATAAAGTTCTCTTGAATACAATTTTTGGTATTTAAACTTCGAATAATGTGATTTATTATGTAGCAGAGTATTGTTTATTTAACATGAGTAGAAGTGGCGGTTTTGTGATGGCTGAAAACTGAAAAATGCAAATATCTTGGTTAATATTCAAGATAGAGAATAAATGTATATAACAATATTTATAGTAAATTTAATTTGTAATAAGAGCGATTCTATACAATTTTTCGATCCGACGTATAGTAACGGAGATCTTTCTAATTTTCGAAAAACTCCCCTCTAAACCCCCCCTCCCACTGGTCCGATTTCAGCCGTTAACGCACTCGATATTCCTTTTTACCTAAAACGATTAAATACCGAGTTTGGTGACGATTAAACAAAAATTGCGACCGCTAGAGTGTTAACAGACAAATATTCATATATATATATATATATATATATAGATATATATATATATATATATATATATATAATTTTGAACGCACCTCATTTTCGTCATCTCCTGGGTAGGATTGATGGACATTTGAAGAAATCTTTCGACAATCGCGTCCCCTTATGGGAAATCTGTTAAAACACGGTATCCAGTATCCTGACTCATCGCTGTGTGCCCACAACAACGGCAATGGAAATCCTAAAGGCAATACTTGTATATACAATGTGCACAAGATATATAGAAAGGATTTAATATGGTAGGTTATTATTATTATTTATTAACGACTTCTTTTTGAAACTAAGGCTAATTAGGACGGGTTATATACAGATTAGCACCCTTTTCTAGCCAAGGTGGGACCAAGGATTTTATTTAATGAATGCCGTCACTAAATATATATTCTATTTACCGGGCGGCAATGGAATTTATTATTTTTGCGATAGGTTAGCGAAAACAATTGTACATGTTTAACGTTCACATGATCAATACGTTTTGGTTTTTGATAGATGACTGGCTGACGTTCTTTTCACTAATGAAAAAAAGTCCATCACCCAGTGGCTGCGTAAAGTAACCATTTCTCCCGCTTATTTCACACTAGTGTCCACTCATCATATATTCTGCATTTATAAATCAAAATAAGTAGTAGTGGTGAGATATCCACGATTTTATTTATTTGTTTGATCAACGTGCTAGATTGATAAGTGTGATGAATGGCTCCAAGGACCAAGGATTTATTTAGCTTTTAGTACATTTTTTTCATAATTGTTTTCTGTATTGTTTTTCCCATTAAAACCGTTTAATTTAGAATTTATTTTTACTTATTTTATGGTATACGCATAATCTTATTCGTAAATTAGAAATACTGAGGGCTTCATTCACAATATCATTTTCAGGAGTAAATTCCTGCCCGAATGTGTTAAACATACCTTGAGTGGCGGGTTCGATTCCCGTCTTGGTCAGTAGAAATTTATTTAGTGACGGACTCATTAAATAAACTCCTTAGGCTCACCCTGGCTAAAAAAGGGTGGTAACCTGCAGATACCCCTCCCGATTAGCCATAGTAGCATAAAGTGGACGTAAATAATAGTAAACAAACAAAACAAGATAAATTAAAAATATTCTTTCTTTAAAAATGAATTTTAAAATTTCATTTCTGAAAAATGTTTTTATGCAAAATATGAATTCCATCAATGTTTAATTATTGAGAAAAACCAAAACATATTTGTCATAAAAATTGATCAAAAAGTAAATCATGATCAGGTACATCGTCACTTTAAGGTGGGACAAGTTTTTCATCATTTATAAAGCGTGTCATCGTTTAATGTATATGCATGTCGATAAATTAAAAAAAAAATGTATTATATATTTAGAATGGCATAAATACTGTTACGTAATAAATTTATTATATACATATTTATATAAATTGATGAATTTTATAAAATTTATTCATGCAATTTAACCTATTTTTTTAACGAGTGTATTACATTAATATGGGGCTCAGGTTGGCCGTGTGAGTTAAGGCGTTGGTCTTAATCTCATATGGTAAACCTAGAGTGGTTGGTTCGATTCCCTCCCTGGGCACTAGAAATTTATTTGATACGGATTCATTAAATAAATGTCTTAGTCCCACCCTGGCTAGAAAAGGGTGGTTCCCTTTAGATAACCCTTTCCATCCAAATTAGTCAAAGTAGCATAAAGTGGACGTAAATAAAAAAAAAATAATAATAATTTATATTAGTATAAACGTTATTCAATACTTAAAGAAATTAATTGGCATAATATTGGAAAATTATGTTGTGTTATATTAACATTTAATGGAAATAAATACATTTTATCTCAATTTTAACTTCTTTAATGTTAACCAAATACAACAAAAATACTCTTCTCTTCGTCGCACATTACTTCTTTCATTACTATTAATTTATTTGTTTGTGAAACAGAAAATTTCAGTATGCCCCATACATTTCGAAATAAATGAAAATCCGTCTCATTTGAAGAGCACCGACATGGTGGAATTTGATTCACTAATTGGACGAGATAAAGGAAATTAAATATTATTTCTGAAAGCAGCTTTGGCACCCAGCAAGTCATCCATTCAGCTTCGGAGTAATTCATAAGTTTCAAGGCTTGAAGCGGCAAACTAAGAACTAAGGAAGCGATTAACGCCTTATAGAAGCAAGTTCTGCCTTCAAAGCAATAACTACTTACCCAAGTTCGGACAACTTCCTAACTCTTACTTTTCGAGCTTTTTCTCATTAAGCACTCGCAAAGTTACCTCAATAAGCACCTATTAGCAATTTTTTATTTTAGCGCCAAATATGAAAGGTAATATTTTAAACGGTACTTTCGTTTTGTTAATATTCAATGTAATGCATTTAATTCAAGTGATGAATTTGTGATAAATATTTTATATATCTCCCATTGAACTTATTTTAATAATTGTTTAGTTACATTGGAGAAGTAAAATCGTTTAGAGCTAATATTAAAATGGATAAATATACTATGTGTTAATGCTAAAGTAACTCAAAGACTGAAAAATCTATCTATTACTGAAAGTAGTTTTTAAACAGTAAGAAAAATATTATTTTTAGATGTGACACGCGAATTAGAAAATATCAGATGTCTTTGAGTTGATATAGGATAACGGGTAGAAGTTCAAAAACAACACCAACCTGATGGACTTGAATATGGCAGACTGATACCTTCAGATTGATACTACACATTAAATCTTGGTGCGTGGTGAACAATTCATCTTTTGTATATTAGTATTTCACTCTACATGTTTTGTAGTTTCACAAAGATTCACGGGAACCATCCAGCTCAATTACTAGGCAGGTGGTCTCAACTCTTATCTGACAAATTTTCCAGCTACCTGTTTTAGAAACGCCTAGTTATAAGATTTTCCCCTTATTTTCATGGAGTTCCCAGTGAAATTAACATTCTTTGTGTTCCAGTTTATCATATATTCAAAATATTTTTGTTATACCTAATAGCTTTACTATTCTTAGCATATTATCAACAAGTCTGTTCTCTCCTAAACTGCATTCGGTTAAGAAATATATATATTTATTTTTTTCATATATTTTCCCATATCTCATTTGCTCTCAGATCTACCAGATTACAGATAACATTTTTACCATTATTCCTCTATTTTTCTTAACTGTTACCTTATTTTTAATTATCACACAACAATTAATATATGTACTATATAGGTACCGCATTTTAGTCCATGGGTCAAGTGCAGTTTTCAGCTTACTATTGGTCATAACGTAAAATAGTGGTTAAGACTAACAGGTAATCTTCCAACATGCAAAGATTTCTTCTCATATATTTACAAAAGATTAATTTAATTCTGGAGTAAACTATTTTGAAACATGTATTTTTTTTGATATTCTATTCATTGCCTTTCCCCTGTTTTTTATAAATTATATGTTGTCTTCAATCTTATGTTTTGTACTATATTCTTCTTTCAAAATGTTAGTAGTTTCAAATTAACAGGATGATTTTTTATTATTGTATGAGTATTAAAGAGTATTAAACTCTTGGTAATAACGGTGCTTTGACGCTCGGTTTTTAACGTTTTAATAACGGCTTTTAGACCCTGCTTTATTCATTTTAAAATTAATAGTGAAGTTTCCCCTTTGTATTAACTATTTCTAACACTCCCTTATATTTTGCAGATTATTATGTTACAAATTAATCAATTTATTTTTCGATCTGTTATAAGTTATTCTATTATTATTAATTATTATTACTTAATGCATCTTTATTTAGCTCAGCCGGGTAATTTAGGCTCCCCCCCCTATTCTATACCAGGCGGAACTTGAGTTCGTCAGTAAATACATTCCTATTGTAATGGTTGGGATCCCCAACTTTTTGGGGGGTTTTAAATCTTGCGTCGTGGAAGGCCCTCAACGCAAGGGTAAAAAAATGAATTAAAGCCAGCACATTAACTCATTCGACATCCTGAGCGAGTCTCTTTTAGCAGATTTCCCTCAAGGGAAATCAGCTATTGAGGTTGTACTCAAGACGGAATTTTCAAACTTTTTCTTCAAATGTCCATCAATCCTACCTAGTAGATGACGAAAATGAGGTCCGTTCAAAACTGTATATATATATATATAAATATATATATATATATATATATATATATATATATATATATATATATTTGTCTGTTACCTCTAGCGGTCGCAATTTTTGTTTGATCATTAGTAAACTCGATATTTTGTCGTTTTATGTAAAAAGAAAGATCAAGTTCGTTAACGGCGGAAATCGGACCAGTGAGAGGGGGAGTTTAGAGGGGAGGATTTTCGAATATTCGAAATATCTCCGTTACTGTACGTCAGGGCGAAAACTTGTACAGAATCAATCTTATTGCAAATTTAATTTACTATAAATATTGTTATATATATTTATTCTCTATCTTCAATATTAACCGAGATATTTGCATTTTTATTAAATTTGGTCGGCTAACGGCTGGGTTACTATCCCGCCAAAAATAAAGTTCGGCCGTTTCCTTAACTGCTCGACACTCGTGAAATTTTTCTATTGTAAAACTTCACATGGGAAATCTGCTCAGTTAACGCAGCCCCTGCGTGACGGACTTTTCATTAACAGTCCATCTTCAAAGTAATAGTGTCTAGGCTTAATATGTATATATTATTACGTTTTAATTTACTACAACCAGTAATAAACGTTGTTAATAAGAGTTCTTTGGATTGCAAAATTAAATACTCACAAGTTTCACAGTTTCTATCACTGCACAATTTATTTAACAAAGCTCAATTCACTTGGATAATTATTCTTAATTACTACTCACAATATGCACTGATAGCGTCACTGTTCTTCAGATTACACAGTCCAATAATTCACTCACGGTCACTGAAATTCACAAAAAGACGGCACTGCACTGTATGAAACACGGTACTAAACTGTTTCTTACAGTCACAGCACAACACTGTTCTTCACATAAAAACACTTTACCGCACTGCAGCACTGATTTGAACATCAAGACAGGTGAGAATAAAACTGACTCGCTCGTTGCGGCCGGTTCTTTTTATAGGTCGTCGGCATACATCAAAGGGGAATTGTCTGGGCCGTCGACGTCTGGTCTGGACGGATCTAGTACGGGCTAGACCATTAGCGGCACCTCTTTGATCTCCACACTCCCCAAACACGTGAACATCTCTGTCCAATTCTTCCAAGTATTTAATTTTCGCAACAATATTTTAAGGTTTGGTAATTTGTTGATGTAAATCGGACAGCGGTGTGTAAATAAAATGATTAGAGTTGTCTTGTGCGGCGTATCTCCAGCAGTGTCGTTGATGCGGTGGCCCAAAATATTTCGCCAATTTGTAATTCGATTAACAAGCTGCAACTATCAAAGCAAATTCTCATGGTGAAACCAGTTCTTTGCATTATCAACACTATTTCCGTTCTCAGGTATAATGCCTAATATTAATAGAATGTTCAAATCCAAAATTAGATGATACCTTCGTCATCTAACTATATATAAGTTATATGTTATGAGCTTCAGGATTTGGACTCTTTGTAAACAAAATTAAAGTTCAGGAGTCAGCAGAAGTGACTTAACAGTTTTCTCTTGTTCAATATCAGCTTTGTTTCAAATCTATTTTCTTTAATCTAATTATTAGGGCATCCTCATCTTAGTACGCTAATCTGATCACTAATGTTCGCCGTGAGTTGAAAGACGCGTGTGCCCAATAGAAGATTTCCAGCTTCAACTGTCCCTATTCAAATGTATTTGGAATAAACATTCCAAATAAACTTGAGCGTACACTATAAATAAAAAATGTTGATTTTCGGCCTTTATCGCAACTTCATTGAGTTATAAAGTCTTTATAATATGCCCTCCATCTCATTTTAAGAGCTGTAACTTATAAACATTCATTTGAAAGTATTTTGTGTTTGGATTTCTTGGTGGACTATGGCGTAGGTACATCTACCATCTACCCTTAGTTATATTAAAGTAAAAATTGGTGAAGGTTCGATTCCCGACAAGGGAAAACATTAGTTCACTTTCACTGTGCGCTAGTATCGCAGCTCTTTCTGATCAGTGGGAGTTTAATGAGTATATACGTCTAACATCCCCTAGGGATGACTAACGATTATGACTCTTTAAGATCCCGTCACAAGCAGGCTAACTCAGGGAAAACTGAACACAGCCCTCTTCCCTGGGAACAATGAGGCCCGACAGTCTACTGGAGAAAAATCATTTTAGGTCTTCCTTGGTTAACGGGGTACGAGCTGATCGTAAAACTCCGATCACGAATCCCCCATGGCTCACTCGGGGATGACTAAATATCTCAAAGGTCTATAATGCCAAATAAAAAAAAATACCATAAGTGTTTAACCAACTATAAACCTTAAGCAATTGTTATTGACTCATGTTCATAGTCTGTGGTTCCTTGAGGTCTCAATTTATTTGTCACTTTTAGAGCATCTTGTTCCGTTATTTTCTCTATTTCACCAGCTTCGTTGATTTTGAGTACGATGAAACTGTATTCATAGATGCTCGCATGTTTTTCAGAATTTTGTAAATTCTGTACAAAGTTTAAACTCCGGAGTTTCCCGACAAGTCTCATAATAGAGGACATTAAGGTATAACAGCGTGGAACAACAAGAGGCGTCTCTTTAGGAAATGCAATTTGACGACCACGAATTGTTTGTAAGTGAGTTTGTAAATGTAACAAGGCCCGTGGGTCTGGAGTAAAGCGAGAAGTAAACAAGACAGGAGAGAGTCATTAGCGGCTGAGCAATCTGGTTAGAGGAGTGGTCGGGCATTGCAGCTTCACGGTGGAGGAGGATCTGGGAACTGGAGTGGGGGAACCTTGCCCGAGGAGTGGGGCAACGGAGGTCAGAGCTTCTCTTAAGTACCAATAACTAACTTGTTGTTCACAAACTACTCCAACTCGGCATTACCCTCGTTAATGAATGACTAAGTCAAAACTTGTTCCACATTAATGTCATGTCATAATATACGTGTTTATTTGAGACCTTCACAGAGACACTGTCTGGACAGACAGAATAAGAGTATCACTCGATTAAATATTCAGTACTTACACCTGGTGATCCAATTTTCAGAAAACTTTGTTGTGGATAAAAGATATTACAAAATCACTTTAACTCAAACATTTTACCTCTGCACTTTGCATGATTTCGCCCTAATCCCCCCCCCCCATAAAAAATAGAACTTCAAGGAGGTGTGATGTACTTTAAGGTTTCAATATCACGGAATTAAAGTGGAAATCATTCATCATGAGTCAAACAGTGGTTCATAAAATCGGGAAACTCCAATTATTGTTCGTTTCAACAATTTAAGAATCTTAGGTAAGAAAAGGAAGGTTCCTTCACAATTGTTTATTCTTTACGACATAGCGCTTTCAGAGCATACGCTTTGACATCAGTTCCCTCTTACAAGAATGCTACTGGGACCATGGGCTCCACAAGTCACAGGGAATACTTGGTTTCAGGAACATCCTTGTAAGAGAGCACCGTTGGATCTTGCATGTTGGAGCTTATGCTCTGAAAGCGCTATGTCGCATAGAATAAACAACTGTGAAGGAAAGAGGCCTTCCTTTTCTTACCTGAGATAATAAATTCCTTCATCGTCCAGCAACTCAAAAATGAATTTAAGAAACCTTATTTTTATGAGGAAATATCTCACACGGAAAATAAAAGGCCCGAGTTTGTTTGATAACCTGGCTAAGGCCAATAAAAACTTGAAATTTGAGTTGAGTGATATATTTACCCAGCAGACAGCGGTGGCGTCAATCGATCTTCCTGGCAAGGGAGTGAGTAGACCAAAGGTATTAGTTACGTAACCAGAACTTTCTGCAAAGCCCACTTATTAGATCTTTATCACCCACTGCATTAGTTCCGACAGTAGTGTACTCTGGTATTGAACCATCGAAATCAAATTCACCAGAGGCAGGCATTTAAACATATAACTCTACAGCCCCTCAACTTTCTGGAAGTAGTTGGTGAACAAAGCCGTGTACCGCCAGGACACACTGAACACATTTACACTGCTCCTTTCAAGTAACAGGTCATATCCGCAGAATCATCTCTCTAATTTATTTATAACCTTCGGCTATAACCTTCAATTCGTTCCTTACGTGTATCACCAGTGTGAATTTATAAATGCCCAAACAATTTCAAGAGACTAAATGAATTTAAGCTTAGTAAGCCGCAGTAATTCCATGAAGATAAGTCTAGATGACAAGAAAAAAAGGTTCGTCACGCAGGTGCTGCGTAAACTAAGGAGATTTCCCACGTGGTTTTACAATAGATAAATCTGCAAACTAGTAACAGTAGTAGTAACGAGTAACTAAACCAATTTCACGAGACTCGAACAGTTAGGGAAACCGCCGAACTAGACTAGATACTTACGAATAGACCGACATCAGCCGATCTCTTTTCGCCCGTTATCCGCACACACTTAAAAAAAAAAAAAAAAAAGCAAATATCTCGGTTAATATAGATAGAGAATAAATGTATATAATAATATTTATAGTAAATTTAATTTGCAATAAGATTGCTTCTTTACAAGTTTTCGATCCGACGTATAGTAACGGAGATATTTAGAATTTTCGAAAATCCCCCCTCTTAACCACCACTCCCACTGGCCCGATTTCAGCCATTAACGAACATGATCTTTCTTTTTGCATAAAACGACTAAATATCGAGTAACGATAGAAAAAAATACGACCGCTAGAGCGTTAACAGACTAATATATATATATATATATATATATATATATATATATATATATATATATATATAATTTTGAATGGACCTCATTTTCTGGGTAGGATTGATGGGCATTTGAAGGCATTTTTTGAAAATCGCGTACTGAGTCCTACCTCAATAGATGATTTCCCTTAATGGAAATCTGCTAATAGAACGAACTTATTTTTATTGTTTAGTGTCTTACTTCCCAAATTAAAGAAAGAGTTGCGATTTTATTCCTCTGGGTCTGGAAAGTACAAGTCCGGGAAGACATTTATTTCAGTACAAGGCCTTACCTAGATTCGTCAGATGCTTGGTCCAAGAATAGATACTAGGGTAAGAATTATGGAGCCATTACGCAAACATGACTTGGACTTAGCACGTCATGAGCTGATGCTCGATCAAGAGGTTTGTACTTAAAAGCCTCGTGCTGAAATAAATATTTTGGTAACAAGGCTCCCTATTTACATGACGCATTTCGCAGTTCTAATATTATTACAGAATAATAAAAGTAACTGAAAATTGATGAAACGATGCTTAATATTCATAAGTTTACTTTGAATTAGAAATTCAAAAATATTTTTTTTATTAAACAAGTATTTGCTACTTGATCTTATAAATGTTATGGAACCTGGGTTTTAACCTCCACTTTAGACCATTTAGTACCTAGATTTGGACACAGACACCATTGATGCCAGTGAGAATATAGAAGGTGAAATAAGTGAGAACAAGTTTTATAAAATTGTAGACGGCAGATTATAGGACAGTGCGGTGTCATGGGAACCCGCAGATTTGGAAAGAAGACTATGTACCTGTGAGCAAGATTGTTAGGAAGGACACTCCCTACTAGAGTTAGGATTTCTTGCGGGGAGCCAGACCACGAAGCAATGGCCAATCATAAAGAAATGTGCACGACTATGGAAACTAAGACTCTTGTCGCATTAGTAAAACCCAAGTGGATCAAAGGATTGGCAGGTGTACGAATATTTGGGCTCCAGTAAAACCCAGTGGCTTTGCATAGGGCAACGAGTTTAGTATATGGATACTGTACCAGCTGAGAGCTGCATGGTGTTACTGAAATATTCCCTTGGCAAAATTGACAATTTACTTTAAAATATTTCGCCCTCAGATTTGGGAAGCTTCTACTCGCTTGCAAAGACAATCCAAAGATATTACGGGTTCCCTTTGATTAATTTTTATTATTGGCTCTTCTCCTAAATTGTTTCCAGCAGAATTCTCAAAGCATTGTTAGCTAGTAAGGATGAACTAATGGTGCGATTTTTGAAAAATATCTTCAAACGTTAATCTATGCTATCTATGAAATACGAAAACGAGGTCCATTCGAATTTATTTAGCGCTATTTTCGTTCTACCGATAATAATTTGTGTTTGATTTTACCAAACTCGGTAATAAAATCATAATGCATTTTCTTCAACTGTATATAGGTTCCATCCCTTCAGCATGTCCCTGCTATTTCAGTCTAAGGATAGATAGCCTGATGTTCACCTCATTGCATTTGTTCGGGATTACTTCACAAGCTCGCTCTGGGCTGATCATTGATGGTTCCAAATATTTTTGCAGTTATCAAGCCATGCCAAGAAGCTAGGTTTGTTTATTATCTGGTTAGTCTCAGTTTCCAAGAGAGACTCTTGAATCTCACTGGAGCTTTTCTCATCAATTGCTCTGTTATTGATCTCTCTCTTGAGATTCCTTCCAGATACTTCAATGATTTATAAATAAGAAAGGTACTCTCCTCCTAAGCTCTGTCGTTGAATTGTCAATGTCATTAATATGAATAATATTTCCTAAATATATGGGGGGGAGGGTATAGAAGGGAACAAAACATTCGGGGTAGTTAGTAGTTCAAATCAATCCACTGAATATTCAAGATAATTTCAAAAGTGAGGATTACCTGAGGATAGTCTCCTAGGGAGGATAGGTGGTGGAAATGCATGAAGTATGTCCTTCCCCCGGAAGCGGAGTGTAAGTGTCCCAGCCTGATGAGAGGAGAGACGGTATGGCCGTCAGACAGCACTTCCAGGGTGGCGTCCCGGACAGACAGGGGGTTCTGGCTTGGCCGCTCCCAGTCCGTGTATTCGTTCTTCAGCGTAGAGAAGATCTCGTTCAAATGGAACATGTACGAGTTACGAACAAACGTTCGCAATATCCTGAAACACAATTAGCGGTTTTGGTTGCATTGGAAAATATTATACTATAATATCACAAGATTTCGAAAAGTTCCAGTGATTAACCTAATTTTGGGTCATTAATGAAAATTGCCACTCTCTCCCACCGAAGCACTATATTTTTTGTACAAGTACAATCGCTTATCAATTTTTTTTCCAGTTTTATAATGCGTACATCCATCTCACTTAAAAATATATTGGATTTTGAAACGTCCAGTTGAATTTAAGATTCATTGTTAATGCCAAAACTTAAATGTTGTGCCAAATGTATATTATCCAAAGTAAACGAGTGGTTTTAGTACTTTAAAAAATATAATGCATTCTTGATCAAAAGGATTAGAAAATAAGTATTTTCAACCATTGAAAGAAACTCATATTTTGGCATCTGAAGTGAAAAATGAAAATCATAGTAGAAATCTGAAGTGCAACTACATGTTTTAAAATCGACTAATATTTTAAGTGAGGTGAAAGTATACATTTTAATGATGAAAGATTGTACTTGTAGAAAATGTATATGCTTTGATGGGGTGGGGAGGGTGGGTAATTTTTTGTAAATGACCCGAAGTTGCGATAAGTCAAAGGAAAATCTTTTTGAGTACTCTAAAAAAACTTTTTATGTTTTTTAATGTCAAAAGATGCTCACTCAATGACCTCAATAGCTGATTTCCATGAAAGGGAATCTGCTAAAAGCGCTACGATTTCTTAATTGAGCAGAGGGTTTTTTTTTTGTCGGATTAGGCTTATAGGAATGGAACGGAAGCTCTGATTGGCTGAGTCTGACTTTGTCTATCAGAAACCTTTATTTCATCATGACTGACATTGAAAACGTTTTTCAACAAACAGAGTATATCTCGCAGGCCGTATATCAAGTGGCAGCTCTACAACCTGCGATAAACTAATGTGGGTATCTATGAATTAAGCCCCAAGTGGAAGGGGGTTTGACAGGTAACGACCCAGCCTTTGTCAATTATAAATTCAATCAAAGGTCAATTTCTGGAAATAGAGTGCCCTTATCAGCCCCCTTACAAGCGTCTCACCTCCCTCATAATTCCCTATCAATCTCCATCATAGTAATTATCAGCACTTTCTCTTTCTTCTATTTTACTCCTTCTGTTACAGGGTTTTATTAGCTTTTAGCAGTTTCCCTTAAATCAGCTATTGTCCATCGATCCTACTCAGGTCAATTCTAAATTATATATACATACATCTATATATATATATATATATATATATATATATATATATATATATATAGAGAGAGAGAGAGAGAGAGAGAGATTTGACCGTTTTCTCTCCAGCTGCCATAATTTTTGCTTGATCGTTACCAAACTCGAGTTCGTTAATGGGGGAAGTAGGGTCAGTGAAAGGGGGGGAATCTGAGGGGTGAATTTCAACACATTTGAAAGCACGAGAACTTACTTTTAACAAGTTTGCGCTAAAATGTGTAAGCTCTTTATTTTTAAGCTTTTACTTTCACTTGAATGGAACGCAAAAACTAAGAGGAATCAAGCAGGCGATGAACTTTAGGAAATAGCTTTAGGAATGAGCAGAGGGAGGGAAAGCGCACAGCTGTGAAGTCTATGCAGTACCTAGTTGATGAAGTTAGCTAATTTGGAAGGGGTTTCTATATATTACCAACATTTTCTGCCCAGCGAAGGACTAAGGATTTTACGTATTTAATTAGTTCGTCACTAAATAAATTCTATTGCCCAGGTGGGAAAAGGAACCACGACACTACGGTTTACCTAGTATATTATTCATTTATATAGTTGTGTCGCAATTTCAGTGATTCACACTTACTCATATTACAAAACTAAAGTATAGCCACCTTATAATAACAGAAAAATATGTTACAATATCTACAGGTCGCAAGGCACGATTACATTTTCTCCAGTGGAAGGTAGCAGATTCTAATTCTTTAAGTCTAAAATTCGATAAAAGTTTTAAATGTACTTGTAAAGATGTGTTTTTTAGAGGTGTTTCATGATTGTGCTGTTTTTGGTTGTTGGCTGTTGTCGTGTAGTAGTTCTGATAGGTTGGTGGGTATATTCTTGTCGGTTATTAGTCTGCAGTCTGTAAGTAAGTGTTTGATAGTTAGTTGTGTATTGCATAGTGTACATAAAGGTGGATCAGTCCTAGTCATGAGGTGTCCGTGTGTTATCCGTGAATGGCCATGTCTCAAAC
Organism: Riptortus pedestris; assembly: GCA_019009955.1. Lineage (NCBI taxonomy): Eukaryota > Metazoa > Arthropoda > Insecta > Hemiptera > Alydidae > Riptortus > Riptortus pedestris. Next base: position 108,349,327 of record CM032229.1, on the reverse strand, counting down.
GAGCAAGAACTACTTCTTCTCTTCTAGTGTCCCGATTACTTGACAGCAAATCACGAATAGTGAATTTTATTTCTTGTATTTTTGTGAGTGTCAGACGCCATTCCACTTCCCATTTTACGCTGACCTCACTTTTCATAAGTTTAATGACATCTTGTGCTGTAATGTGATCAGTGTGTAACGTGTCAAAAGTTCAATCGTTAATTTTGCATGTTTGTCAGCCAAGTTATTTTCCGTGGTGTTTGCATGTCCTGGTATTCAATGAATAGTTATTATTTTATTTATTTTTGTTTGTAAGTTTGTTAGTAATTCCTCCGTAAGCCGTCTCGTGAGTGGGTTACATGTGTAAAGATCAAGTAATGGCTGTATAGAGCTGTAGGAGTCAGTAAAAACATGAACGATGTCTTGTTGTACTTTAGTAAGATGTTGCAGTCCAACGAGGTAAGTCCTGTAGTTCTGGAATGAACCAAGTATATTAAACCAACGCCTTAACCTGAGCTCCTTGACAGAAAATTCAAATTTTGCTTATGTCAGCAAGTTTAAATCTTTTGCAAATAATCCATGGCTGCTATAATATAGTTGGCAGTTTTACCTGTCTCTCCTAGTCTCGTTGAACCCAAACTCCAGGTCTTGAGCAGAGAGATCGAGGTAGGACTCGGTAGAGACTAGGCCGAAGAGGAGATCCCTGGCTGGAAACTCGGCAAGGAGGTGAGCAGGTGCATGATGGTCCGACAGGCCTGGAGAAAGAACCGCTCCGTCCGGGAAGGGGGCGAATCCAGCCATGAACCTGAAATACAAATATATACAGTCTACACCGAGCAATACCTCTACAATATTAAAATACATTCATTAAGTTTAGCAGATACCCATTAAAGTAAATCGCCTTTTGATGCTGTACTCATGAGGCGATTTTCTGAAACAAAAATTTCGAATGGCCATCGATTCGTAGAATATGACGCAAATAAGGTCCGTTCAATATTATATGCATATAATTGTCTGTTTCCGCTCAATCGGTCGCAAGCTTTGTTTGATCGTTACCAAGCTCGATATTTAAATGTTTTATGTAAAACTAAAGATAAAGTTCGTTAATGGCTGAAATTCAAAGTGGGAAGAGAAGTTTAGGTGGGAGACTTTTGAACATTGTCAATATCTCCGTTATTGTGTGACGGATCGAAAAATTGAATTGAAATTTGGGGGGAGGGATGTTGTAGAGTATGTATTTTGAAAATTCCAAATATCTTCCTTATTGTGAGTCGTATCGCGAAGTGTTAAAGGACCAATCTTGTCATACTATTGATAGTCTACAATTTTTGGTCTATGCATTTTTTCGTAGCTCAAGTATTAAGCGAGTTATTCGTACTTTCAACCTTCAGTAACCCCTCACCCCCTTCTACTCATCCGTAATTTACATAGAAATAGAGAATATTTGGTGAAATGAAAACATAAGTGTGGTATACAAGCACCGGGGAAACGTGGCTAGCTTACGCAGCCCTTACGTGAGAGACTTTTTACTCTTCTGGGAGTTTTATTATTGACTTCCTTTTCAGAATCACAGTTTCTAAGACTAGTTATCAGCACCTAGCCAAGAAACACATTCCTCCTCTGAGCCGGCCCAGAGAAGTGTTAATTTTGAACATGAAATTTAAAAAAAAAAAAAAAAAAAAAAAAATCTGTTTCCTACATTTACATGTACATTTGAAATGGAATACACTACCACACACCACAAGTCGTTAAAAAATATTGCAAGGAAAATATTAAATAAAAACAAAATAAAATGATTTTTTTCATGTAACAGGCGAAACAATGCACTTTGGAGGCTGGAATTTTGTCCAAAATATTTATTTACGGTCCTGAATTTAAATACCTGACTGGACTGTTCTTTCTATTTTTCATTAGTCGCATGATGTACATTATTAATAGAAAGGCAATGAGGGACATGTGATGTAATATTCCTATTTTATTGTGAGATACAGCCCCTGAGGAACCATTTAGTTTGGCCAAGAATTTGATTTAGTTCAAGCAGACTCCTCCTATTTCTTGGAGTACTCATAGCAAAACCATATAGTTCAGTAACTTCCATGAAACCCACAGGCTGAAAGTGTATTGAGATGAATCGAGAACTAACTTCAAGGAAATCTTTATGTAGTTCTTGGTCATTGAGATAAGATTCGTCAAAGATTGGAGATTGATGGAAGATTAAAATCAACGGCGTTGTTCTTGGTTTAAAAATTGAGTATAATATTAGATTCATGAGCCACTTTTAAGACATAAAAATCCTTTGATAGTATCTTGATTGAACCGACTTCTGTTCTAAGAAATAAAGAAAAAATAAGCGTCGTCTCTATGCTTCAATTACTTAATAAGTTTACAAGGATATTTGAAGATGAAACAATATCTGAGATAAGATGGAGAACGAGGATCATCTGGAAGGGTTTTGAATGGGCAGTAATATCTGTAGACGGTTCTTATCTGGGCAGAGGCACGACTCAATGACCCTAGTGCCCTACGGACCATCTCTAAGGGCATATTTACTACTAGATATCTAAGGCAATCGGCATTCATTATGTCAATAAACATGAACTAGTTCTGATCAATTGCACAAGAGTGATTTTGTAAACTTCAGCATTAGTGACTTGAAAAAAAAAGTCCGTCACGCAGGAGCTGGGTGAACTGAGCAGATTTCCCGCGTGAAGTTTAACAACAGATGAATCTACACACCGATAACACAACACCGCCGTGAATATTAAGTGAATAAATACAAACGATAATAAGAAACCTCCCTATGGAAAGCATCTGAAATATAAACAAACTCTTCTGCCAACTTCTTACCGGAAAGAAAAACAATTACTGTAATATATCTGAATATAACCTATTATTTTGATTGAAAACTATTTAATTTATCTAGTATTGTAATTTATAATGAATCAGAATAATTTTTTGAGAATCGCCTCGTGAGTATGACCTCAAAAGCTGATTTCCATTAAGGGAAATCTGCTAAAAAGTCCATTACGTACATTAAATTCAAGATATCTGAGGAAATCGTTATTCATTATGTCACTAAACACGAACTAGTTCTGACCAATGCAATAGAGTGAATTGGTGTATATCAGGATTAAGATTTGAAACAATCGATATGAAAGGTAACATCTTTTGAAGGGAGGGACTCGTGACAAGTAGTAATCCAACATGCTCCTTCCTAACAGCTGTTGAGGGGAGAGATGGTACTTTACAATGCAAAGAAAAACGCTCCTGAGCTACACAATCCAAGCTGTTCTATTGCATATAGTTTACAGTATGAAAATGGAATCCATTATTCCATGCTAGAAAGTAAGGCTCTTTGTTCGGATATATGACTCCTTTTCTAATTTAATGAATCAACTCATGAGGCCAGTTGCTTGCTGTTTAGAATTTATGAGAACAGTAAGTAAACATCTTATCTACCTGAGTGGTACGGACCACCAAATTTTAACATTCAGGAATGCAATTTATTTCCTGACGATGACGTTTTTCTATTTGTATAGCTGAAGTATGACAGAATACTCCATGAATGTTATATGGAATCAATATATTTCTCTGAGCAAACAGTAATTTTTCTGTAGCCTAATACACTTCTAAATTATTTAGTGTGACGTAAAAATGAAACATGTATAGAATCAATAATAAAAAGGAATAATGACTGGTAAACTGTTTGGTTTAGTTAGGTAATGAGTACTCATGAAAATAATAAAATCCGGAGATGTTAGTGAATGCTTCAAGAAATTTATAAATTTATATCGAATTAAAACATTTATTATCGCAATGTTCACAGTGCAGCTATCATATGGAGGAATATTAGCCCAGGAGTAGTCGCGCGGTTAACAGTTACATGAATGGTCGCATGGTTGACCAGTGTCACCCACAGAATGATTTTGTTTTTGGTATCCTATAATTTAATTACTTACCTAATCATTAATCTTTATGCCTTACTTTAATGGTAGAAAAGGTTTATAAATAAAAACAATCATGAAATAACTTGAAAAATATATTGTAAAAGCAAACAAAAGCATTTTTAAGTACTATAAGAAATATCATAAAGTTATTAAAATATACAAATATTTTAAAAACAATTTTGGCAAACACTTTTTAAATGATCGTTGCACATCCACTTTTCACATTTATTACACCATTTCCTTGTGGTTTTATCTCTTTACAGTCATGGCAACGTTCTCTAGCACCTTCTCTTCCTTTTGCTGATGCTGGCTCTTGCATTGATGTACCAAGAAGGATACATGCCCGGCGCCTTAATTCAATGGGTAGTTGCAATATTGTAGATCTATATTGAATTTGTGGTTTAACCATTTCCCATGCCAAATTTTGTAAAAATATACTTCTGCTAACTTTATTTTTTGAATTTGATTTGTAAATACAAAGTGCATTGATCGCTGAAATATTCAAGAGATTGAAAAACACAACCATTGGCCATCGACGAGTATTTCTTTGCACGTTGTACCTCGCTATTAGTTGGTCAAGTAAATCAACTCCAATTTTAGTGTGGTTATAAAACCTTACGATTTCAGGCTTAGACAACTCACCTGTTTCCTCATCGATATAATTGTCATGATGCCAAGTTGAGATTAGGAGAACTGCCCGATTCCTTTTTGGACAGTAAGAAACTAGTGTGCAGTCTTCTTGAAAACCAAACATTGACGAGAATGCAGAGCGGTGTTTGTTTGGCTGAAATTCCTTGGGGATTTCAGTTTTGTTTTTCCGGAGGGTACCAACATATGTGAGCCCTTTAGTTTCTAACAATTTTTTGGCCATCGGAATACTGCTGAACCAATTGTCTTTAGTTATATTCCTGGGGGATCCTTCTACCGGTTCCACCAATCTCAGTACAACGTCTATGGGAGAATTACTCAACCGGTATGGACCCTCCGGTTGAACACCTACATATGTTTCCAAGTTGAACGTATATGTCATTTTAGCATCTACTAGTTAGCATCTAACACTTAGATGATCTGTCTCTCCTGAATCCGATTCTTCGGGATCGCTTTTTTCCTCTTCATCAGATAATTCTTGGAGCCACTGCTGCCAAATTTTGGGATCTGATGAGTACTCAACTTTTCTTTTCTTTGGTTGTGACATGATCTATGTAAATAAAAAAATAGTGTTTAGGCATTATTTCTATTGAAAGAAAGCAATCGATATAGATGAAGAATAACAAATTGGTAAATATCTATCTCATAAAACAAATTGCTAAAGAAAAAATTACTTACCGGTAAAATATCTTAAAAGGTCGCGTGGGGGACACTTGTCAACCAAACTAGTTTGAGGTGGAATACTTTTCTTACCTGAAGGGTAAACTGAACGACGACACTGTAGATTCGAACAATAGGGTCTTCTTGGAAGATACTGGAAGGGAAAGAATGGTGGGGGTTAGTGAAAGGGAATGACTCATAAAAATTGGCAGGTGGGTGACAATCGTCCACCGCGCGACTGCTCCAGGGTTAGAAGAAGTTTATCGCCACAAGTGAGGAGTTAACGTCCCTGGAAAATATTTTTCACGCTGAGGACATTCATAAACTGAACACTATTTACTTTTCCTTTCATCAGTATGCAACTAGGCAACGACATAGTATATACAATTATGTTGTTTATGAAACACTTTAATATTGAAACTTCCAACAAAGTTAATTTACACGTCACAGGAAGTAAATAAATAAATGGACACAATTAAGATGAAAAAATTGAAAACATTTATTTAATAATATGAAGATGTATTATTCTTATTTATGTAGCAGATTTGTTCTTGAATATTTTATGCGCATATTATTAGTAAGATAACTAACATTCCCTGGGCCAGACTCAGGCTAAAATATGTACATATTAGCCAATAAAATCAATCTATCTAGGTAATGAGTATCACCTAAATTGCAAATTTAGGCTTCCTTGACATGGTGGAAGGACATCTACTATGAGGAAGCAATATTTCATTAGGGTTACATTCTGGGTCACATATAATAGGGTAACATATAAAATATATAAATACCTAACCAAAATTCTTTCATACTAAACACCAAATATACTTAGCTCGCCTATATAAAATAATTTGAGCCAATGTTAACCTTCCACTGGTAACACTATTTTGACACCTTAGAAAGGTAACATGGGGTGACGAGTCACCCCAAGGGATTATTTAATCAATAAAGAAGATTAATGTTAACACAATGATCTATTTACATTTTGACGTTTATATTAAATTATTATTAATTCAATCGACTACTGAAAAATGAAAAATATATTGAAATTCACTACTTGAAGCAGTTGCTACACACTTAATTGCGATGCTCGTTACATGTAGGTTTAACGCATTTCCTGCAGGCAGTTTCCACTTTTTTGTCATTTGCTCGTGTGCATAGATGTAATTTTCACGACGAATACATATTTCCAGGTTTGTAAATTGAACATTTCTTTCAACTATAGTTGGGTCAATAAGTAAGTTTAGTGCATCAAGTTCAGATGTGATGTTTGATTAGGGTTTTACTCGAGGGATTTTTACAATATTATAGGCTTGTGTTGTGGTTGGTTTAGGTGGTTTCAATGACCATACATGACTATTTTTACATTTTACAGTTTCCGAAGACGATGATGATTCATCCTCCTTTTCTGAAGAGTATTCTTCTATTATGTCATCAACATCACTTTCTTCCTGTAGGATATCTTCTTCACCACCATCAGAATTTAAACTGCTTTCATCCTCCAGACACTCTTTCACAAATGCGGCAAAACTTGGGTCATTAACATTGCAGGAATCCATTTTATGCAAATAAATGTTAACAAAATTCGGCAACCCAGAAAGGTAACAGGGGTTACTTGTCATCCCAAGCACGCGATAAATCAAGTAAAAAGGCCGGACGCGGACACGGAGGCCAACACTCTTAATCGAACAATCCTATCGCGAAGTGAGATTAGCAAGTGACTAAGGTTTGCCCTACCACGACATCCAACAAAACATAAAAAAATAAATCTACGTGGGGTGACGCATCACCCCTGTTACCATCGAAAGGTTAAGCAAAAAGCTCATACTTTGCAATAGGGCCTGATTCACTGCAGTTGAAGTATTAAGAGACTATTGGAAATAGAGAAATATCCTCATTTTTACCTGGGGGGTTCTAGACTGACTGCAAGGAGGTCATGAAGAGGCTTCGTCCTGAGACAGGGTGCTAAGTCATCTTCGAGCAGATCGCCGTGGCATCCAGTCTTCTCTGCTACCCGCCTCTTCACTGCCACCGGATCCCGCTGCAGTGCCCAGGGGCTCAACGCAGACCCACTCACAAGTATCACCCGGTGCAGTAGCTCTGCAACAAGAAATAAGCACAACTGATAAAACTACTGAAGTGCACTTGAAGACGATTTTATTAAAATATTATTATAAAAGGGGGAAATTTAGTCATCAGCTGCTACTAAAGTAATTTAAGCTATGATGAAGTATATTTAAGTATGGACACCACTGGTATTGGTCTCTGGTGAAACCCTGTAGAAGTTTTCAGAGCCGGGCTCTGCCTCGTGTGACCAAGCTTTAAAAATAATATTGATGTGAATTAGAAAAACTTCTCCAACGATATCTGAAAGTACGTAAAAAAACAATTTATCACAGTATTTACATCAATTATCACTATAATTTCTTCGCTCTTTTCGATTGTACTGTTATTATCATCCATCGTTCGATAATTTTTTATAGTTTGAGGCCTAATTGCTCCACGTTACTAGGCACAAGGGAGGAAAATAGAATCCAATAATCGGACGGCTAATGAAACTTCAGTGCGCCTTTCCAGAGATATTTCATTACCATTTATACTACAAAAATGATTATTTCCTCTTATAACCCCTTCCATTTTTCCTCTCCTCGTCATTTCCCCAGTAGCTCTAGACTGTCACTCTGTTCATTTTTAAAGTTGTAATTGTTGTAATTAATAAAAGTGTTTTTTAAAAAGGCTTACACGCGTACTGGACTACTATAATAGACCAATGCACATAGATAGTTCAGTCCAGTAGATTTGATCCAATTGGAGCTGGTAGCGCTGCACTAACAATGCTATTGAATAGTGGGGAACTAAATCCTGGCAAATTAGTTATTAACTTATTTCTAATACATATGCAGTTAACAAAGGACATTCCTTTTACAACCTGTAATTGTCTACAGGTGATGTACCCCATTACCTTACACTCTATTAATAATAGCTGGAATTAAAAGCAATTGAGGCGTTTGGTTTCAAAACCAGGTACCTCCACTTTCAAAACATTTTCAGGACTGATCAAAATAGATTTCAGTTTTTAAAAAAGTCAGTTCAACACAATATTCTCAATAACTGCCGGCATCGAACTTGGAAGGATCTAGATGGTTTTGGAACAAACGCGTTTAATACATCATTTCCGGCATTAAAAGCTTATGAAAAATTAAAAAAAAAAAATGTTTTTGAAAATAATGGATGTACCTGGTTTTGAAACCAAGCGCCTCAATTATATTACTAATAGTATTAACATGAATACGACCTCAATAGCTGATTTCCCTTAAGGGAGTTATAAAAAAAAAATGTTTAAAAGAAATTACTTAGAATTCAGTACTCAGTTAATATTTAATGATAAATGGTCAGTAGTCTAGTAGTAGTAGTTGTCGTGTATGGTAACAAGAGGTGTGGTAAATAGACATCTTTGTTAAATATGTTACATACAAATTAATAAAATGTGAGTCCGGGAATTCAGAAAACTCTGACTCTGTGATTGTTATACGACAAGCAGAGCGATCCGAGTGACTACACTGTAACTCCTAGTCCAGCTGTTCTGGAGAGGAAATAGTCGTATCAAAATAGTTCCTGTTTGTAAACTGAGCACCTAAACAGAGGTGTTTAAAAGTCCAGAGATTTATTTTTCAAATACAGCTAAAATATTGAATAGTACACATTGTTTACGGCAATTATGCTCAAGGAAAAAAATGACGTCAAAGTTCTTGCCCAGCTGCCCATCCAGGCCGCTGCCTAGCAACCCGTGCCCAGCTGTCCCTACCTCCTTGGCCGCGTGGTAGAAGAAGAAAAAAAGGGAAATCTGCTAAAAAAGGACAGTCTAGAGAAAATGGTGACACTGGCATAATGTCCACAAAGAGTCTTCGTTGCATGAATAAAATAATTATCGCCATGGAGTAGAAATCCACGAAAGTAGCTGAGTGTGGGCAGAAGGAGAGCACAGAGGGGAGCGGCAAGCCATGAGGTACCTTATAACAAATATACTCAACCGAAAAAAAAAACCGGACACTTCATTTTTGTCGTATTAAAAGCTAATTTTCAGCAATTTTCTTTATGTGGGTATTCTAGTTATTACGGAGAATTTAGAGTCTAAGTCCATTGAACTAATACCTTCAGGATTAGTAAGCAATTAGATAAAACTCAGATTAGATTTATTTATCGTGAAGTTGATCTATTCTAAACTGTAAGTAGGTTTTCGCACATTTAAACATCTTTAATTATTAACCAAGCATTTTCTTTAATTAATGTTTTATTTTTATTTCGGTCCAGAATAATGGGTCTTTCAAACTTAGATGGAAGGCTGGAGCTTACTTTACATTGCCGAAATGCTTGGGGTACCAAAGTCTACCATTCACTGCAATAAAAATGAAGAATAATTTTTTTTTTTTAAATGTGTTAATTTATCTTTTTTCTTTTTTTTTATTTTGTATTTTTTTGTAAATACTCAATAAAAATTATTCACTTTTGGCAGATTTTGTTTAAATAACCTATAGATTAACCAATTATTTTAATAAAAAAGATTAATATACATATATATTAAGTATTTAACAAAATTATAAGACTAAATCTAAGTGTCCGGTTTTTTTTGCGGTTGAGTGTATGTTCAGAAAATAAAGAAGAAACAAACATCAAGTTCAGCCATCATCGGCCATGATGCCTAGAGCACTTTGACAAAATGCAGCGTCGTCTTTTATATATTAATATTCACGATGGCCCTTAAGTCAATTCAGTACTTGTGTATTATATCCACTACATTTTAGTTTCACTAGTTCCAGGCTGGAATGCGCTACTGAAGTGCGACGCTAGCTCTCCCAGGCGAATGAGGTTATCTTTTATCATAGTTGCAATAGTTGAGAGTCTATTTACTAGAAGAAAAAATAATTTTGGACGGATTTTACCCCAATAGTGGGTGTTTGGAGGAATTTGTCGAGGGACAAAAGATTCGTTTCAAATGCCTCTACTCTTCTAGAGAAAATAATTCAGAATATAGCAGATGGTAGCACAATATATTCTGATTGCTGGAAAGGCTACCAAACGAATATATTAGAAAGCCAAGGATTCAAACATGCCAAAGTTAATCATAAATATAATTTTATTGACCCCTGAATTGAAAATTATTGAACACTGGAGCACATACTCAGACAGTGGAGAGAATGTGGGGAAGTGCAAAGTGGCGAAACAAAAAACATCGTGGGCCAGCCAGGCATCACCTTGAATCATATTTGGTAGAGTTCATATGGCGACAGCACTATGGGAAATGAAATGGAGACACATTTCAGTGCATTTTAAATTGTATTTCCACACATTTCCCGCCTAAATGTGAATAAAATGTTTTATTTTTAAAAATTGTGTTTTATTTTATTTATCATTATAATTCCGTAGAAGGTTATAAGGTGAGTATAACCTCCCTTGCGGGCAATGAGTCGTACTACTTAAAACAGTAGCGCACTCTAGAGTGGAACTAGTGGAACTAAAATGTTGTGCATAAAATACACAATTCAGTTGTAATCATTAAATATATACATGTTTATCCATTAATTATATTTCAGTATTTCTTTATACATTCCACTCAAACCCCAGTTATCATTCGTTGGCATATCTCCCTTAAAGAGAAGCTTTGTTCAAGGTCAAACCGGGCCGGATTATATTTTATATTCAATCTCGTAATTATCATTAAATTCATTCCTGAAGATTATAATTATTCATTATTATTATTTTTGGATAAATATGCAAATCAATACTGTACTCTATAAGTAGCTAGAACATTTATGTATTATTAATGCATAATTCCATTTATAATTTCAATAATTAATTTATATATTTGTTTAAATTTTAGCATACAATGTTTTTACTATTCATACATTTTATAAAATTCATTGTTATAACCTATCTGTGAATATTGGAAACATTTCAATAGCTTCAGTATGTTCTAAACAATTGAAATCTCTATGTTGGCCATTGTTAGGATTGAAAAAGTACTACTTTCTTTCTTTATTTGTCAAAATTTAATTGAAAATTCATTTTCATTTGTGCCATTAAGCTTAATTTTCAAGTACTCATTAATGCTATCAATTTTAAAGCATATTAGAAATTAGGAATTATTTATTTATACAGGTTATTTATACTGTCAAGTTTAACTAAATTTATCAATAGTATTGTATCATTGGCCATAACTATTCATTGATTTATGCTTATAACCTGACTTCGATAGAAAACAAGCGCTACACACAGGATGTTAGATTTGTTCTGCTAATCTGAAAAAAAGTGCTTTTGTGATTTATTGTTGTGTAGTCAAAAGTGTGTTCAAAATCAAAATTTCTTATAGTGAATAAATACATTGCGTTGGGAAGTATTAGCATCTTAATTCATCACTTTCATAAATGTTGTTTATATGTTTAAAATAACAAATGAGTATGTTATATTGTTATAGAGTGAACAAGTTACCATCTATAAAACAAATTATAAACATTACTGTTTTTTAGAAACCAATATAATTCCAGTAAACTATAGTAAATTAAAAGACTTCTATTAGATTACATTTATACCATAGACACGTTCATTGAACTGAAATTAGATAGTCAAGATGATGACACTTCTTTTTTGCATTTATTAAGTAGTGGATTTAGAGTAAAGTTAATGTTTGCACCTTCCTGAATTTTGTTTCCCATGTAGGTCCTACCAACTGTCGATGCAAACAGAGCGTGCTGACACAGTTTTCATTGTAAAATGTAAGCGACTATACTCTACTAGCGGAATGACCTGGAGGAGGACCTAGAATGAGGTGTCTCCAGCAGACCAATACACTTAGTTGTCCCATTGTACCCGTGGTGTCGGTGGTCTGTTCACCCTGTCAAGCAGACTGCTCCTTGTGGACACGATCAAGGAGAGTCATAATCTCTAGTCATTCCAAGGGCCTGTTAAACGTATAGACTCCGCGTAGGCTCAGGGCCCTCGTAAGAGCTACTGGCTCCTGTGTGCAAAAAAAGGATTTTGGCGCCCCTTAAGACATTTTGAATTATCTTTATTTTTGTATGGTAGGTAGGTACTTGAAATAAAGCAAAGAACTGAATTGTAAAAGTCATATTTATTTGTAGACAAAAATATCAAAATGATATAAACAGTATAAAATCAATTTTTTTTTTTTTTTTTTGGCCCTTGGTTTTGGCGCCCCATTGCATTGCACACTTTGCACATATTGTAGCGGATACCCTGGTTTGGCTCCCGCTGATCAAAAAGTGCTGCAGCTCTAGCGCGCTTTAGCAACGAACTCGTGTACTATTGATTTCAATTAGCGGAGATCGAACCTGCACCTATTCTTACTTTCAACTTACTGGGGACAGTAGTAGATGTATCCCACGCCTTTAATGCTGTTACATAAATACAAATATGACTAATAAACTCAAAAAAGGTGATTAATGTTATTGAAATAATAGGTTGTAAAATAAGTTCGTAGCGTTTATCAATATTTCAATATAATCTTCTCTGTGTTTATATAAATATGTTTACTTAAGCAATATAGTTTACATAATCTGAAAAAGGATTAGTTAAGGTGCTTTTATGCGCCGTTTCAACCGACATTCCTTACCTTTATGTGGCATGCTTGCTCAAAATTGAAGAGAAAAAAATTCATTTTCGTCATTTAATGATTTTTTACTTCCAAAACAGAAAATCCGCTTCATAGAAGGTTTGGCTGGGATGTGATCCCCACCAACCCTATTCGCCAGATCTTTCGCCAACAGAGTTACAATTATTTCGAGCATTTCAAAACTAACTTAACGTTAAACACTTTAATTCGCTCAAGGACAACATAACGAACATAGAGGAGTTGATTGCCAAAAATCTGAGAAGTTAAGGAAGGACAGAATTAAAAAATTAAGTACCTGAAAGATGGAAACATGTAATAGATCCCATATGTGTCCCATTTATATATAATTGATTAAAAACATTTACATGAATATGAAGTTTTTATTTAAATCACTAGTAAAAACCGATAGAATTTATTTTACGACCCAATAAATACTATAAAACTTATCTAGCAGTAAAACTTACAATATTACAAAATAAATTGACATTGACTAAATAATTATAGAAGAATGAAAGAAGGAATAACTATGAATGAAGGTAAACCAGCTAGACTTTGGAGCATTTTCGAATTACTACTAAATATAAAGATGAACATAAATTTACATCTACATAAACAGAAATTTACACTAGTAGTTTTTGTTTTGTTCACTACAATAGACATACAACATTTAACATATGTAACATTTTCTATCTTGTCTCTTCCAAATTAGACCAGTTACTCCGAAATATTTTCTTTGAAAACAAATAATCCCATGTTTGGAGATTAATTGGATTATTTATTAAAATCTAGTATCATAGTTGTAAATAACTCGTTAGTATACACGTTCAAATAAAATATGCAGATTTATGCCAACAATACTGAATATTCATTCATAGTAAAGGCTCAGTACGTGATCTTCGTGGGTAAAATTAATCTAGGAATTGGTTAAGTTTGTTATTTTAACATTTCCTTCCCCAATTATGCTCAACAGATAATTATAATCATGAATAATTATGTTAAGCTTACAGAAGGTGTGGGACTGGCAGCACATATATACAGGATTTGCTGGTTTTACGTATTTGAATGCCACCAATCAAGGTTAGTAAGTTTAGCTGAATGAAATAAGTAGGGGTACATTGTAATAATGTTATTCACGAAAGTAATTCATGCTTTAATGGGGAAGAGGGAAGATGAAGTAAATATTTCCAGGTCCTTTCAAATTACATTTGGAAAGGATGAAAATGAATGAAATGAATAAACTATTTTGAAATTCATTGAGGTCGACGAGAGGAGTCAGACGGAGAGAACTATGGAAATGAACTTAAAACTCTCCTAATAACAGCTGGTCTAATTAGTAACCGTTTTCTTCATTATTATTTACACCTCTAATGGGGCAAACTTTCATAGCCTTATCAATTTTATCCTTTGGAAATGCTACTCCCGCCATTAGCGAGGACTAAAGGCCCACAGCCTCCTTTATCCGAGATAAACTGCTATCATTCTTATCCTTTTCAGCTATGAAAGTGATAGGACATCTTTATAATAACCTTCCTGACCATATTTAACTTAGTGTCACGCACTTCTCTCAATTAAATTGCAAAGAGGTGCACTCTAACATTAAATTTATAATTAAGAAAAAAAATGAGTCGCCTCTAAGAAACACTACTGAATTGATTTGGATGTTTTGCTGAATCATACGGCTTATAATGCTAATACAGTGAATATGGCCAAAGTTTACTTCCAGAAAAGATAGAACTAGCTCATTTGATGTTCGCTTTACTACAGAGACACATCTTGTCTCTCTATTACGATTTTTTAAACAAATCCAAATTGAGCAGAGGGTTTTTTGTCGAGTTTAGTTGCTTAAAGGTAAAATCTCATGATCATTACTAAAGGCAGACATTAAAATAAAACTAATAAAAATAATACCTGCATGTACTGTGATGTTTGCCTTAAAGTGTACAAAAGGCACCTTCCTTTACGGTGTACAAAGTACTCTTTTCCAAGAAAAAAAAATATATATTAACATCAAAACAAGCTTATTAGAATTACTTAGAAACGACGAAGACGAGATAAAATGGCTAATGGTTTTCTTGAAGGAAACTTAACTGTTCCGAGAAATATTGATCCATCTACCGTTAATGACTTTGCTGTAGAAACTGTATAATATATAATAATAAATTAATATCTATACAAAATTAAGGAAAATTCCAAAAATACAATTAACCTCTCTATAAGCACAAAGTTTTAATTCTTCATTTATTTTCATCTTTATTTAACTATTTTTAACTACGAGTACATTGGATTTTATAGAACTAAATTTTGGGTTCGAAATGTATCTGTTGTAATAATTGAACTTTATTTGAAATGAGATAATCTAAATTAAACATCCGCATATGTGAGTGAATGAATATATACATACTAAAATGCGAGGAATCGAGACATTTTGAAAAAACGAGATAATGTGATTTATGTGTATATTATTTTATGTATTTTAAGTGTAAAAAACCTAATTTATTCCTTCTAAACTTTGCACACGTAAATGACAATGATAGGATATTTATTAAGCCTATTAATATTTTGTAAAATCAAGCTCATCTTAGTAATGGTTTGATCCTTTTTTATTCATTAATAAATCATCCCTTGAAATTAAACAGAAAAAATGATCGAGGTATCGTTATACTTTATTATAGGAAGTAGTTTTACAGTAAAAAAAAGACCGTCACGCGGGGGATGCGTAAACTAAGCATATTTCCCACTTGAAGTTATACAATAGAGATATCTCCATACGAGAGCCGAGCAGTTACGGAAACGGCCGAACTAGCTTTTGGCGGGAAACTTAATAATGCCTTATCAGCCCACATTTAATAAAAATGCAAATATCTCGGTTAATATTCAAGATAGAGAATAAATGTATAAAACAATATTTATAGTAACTTGATCTGTCTTTTTGCATAAAACCTTTAAATATCGAGTTTGACAACGATCAAACTAAAATTGCTACCGCTAGAGCGTTAACAGACATATATATATATATATATATATATATATATATATATATATATATATATATATATGAACGAACCTCATTTTCGTCATCTCCTGTGTAGGGTCGATGGACATTTGTAGAAATTTTTCGAAAATCGCGTCATGAGTACGACCTCAATACCTAATAGACAAATGTATAACTAATATTCAATTGATCATAAACTTTTTACTTCATCTTAATTCTATTACTTGTTCACATCGAAATGCATCACTTTTCTACTTTATTATTATGAGAAACTCTCCTTCGTACAAAGTTTCCTGAAGAAACTATTATTGGATTACATTTGAAGAACACAGCCCCTTTCTTTTTGAGATTTCAATAGTTTTATTTTTATATTGACAGTTTCTATGAACATTTTGCGAACAATATTTCCCGCCAATATTTATGCAAAATATGAGATTTTCTACAAGAGATCTTACAATAAATATTGAAAGATAAATAGTACCACATCTACAAATTGACTCACAAGCGATCGACAGTCAAGCTTGACTGTAGTTAGGCTGTTTTGCAGTTGGCATTATGATCAACTTAATTGATAATCTTGTCATCAACTAGTCAAACATGGAATACACTCAGTTATATTAATTTCACCTTTGGGAAAGTAACAATAAGCACTCATACTTGTTTTTATTCTGAAAAATTTATCAACCAAACATTTTTACAATGGGATTTCATTCCTGAGTATAATTTTCCTTGTGTGGAATAAGAATAACTACCCCTCGATGTGATATAAATAAGGTTTAGAACAGCATGGATAATCATATCTGTGCCAACTCACTGGATATACATGAATGAGGAATACAACAAAATCTAACATGAGAAATATAAATTTCCACCAACCTTAATGTTATATATTCGTGTAACCTACTTACCGAGTAGCATACCACATGAGAAGTGCTTCTGAACGGGAAGGGATATTTAATTTCTTCCTGGCAAACCTGAGTGGTTATCATGTTCACGTACTTAGTATAAAATTGTAAATATCGTTATTATTAAGAGTTGTGTCGAAAAATTTTATACAAATCTTGTTAAACATTTAATTTTCTACTATAATTTATTTTTTACTTGTTTCGAATTCTAAATGAGTTATTTATTTTTATTGTTTTGGTTTCGACATTCACTAAACTCTCGCAACTAATCGTCTGTGTTTTACACTAAGTATTTGAGCCATAAGAAATCTCATTTCCAGCGTTCATTTCGATTGGGATTCATATAGACCTCTTACTTAGGGAGAAATGCAGAATAGGTGATGAGATGAGAGGACCAGTGTGTCTTTCGAGCACTTTGGATTGCATAGTGTAAGCAGGACTGTGTGAAATGTGCATTTTTAGCAGATTTTCTTAAGGGAAATCAGCTATTGAGGCCGTACTCATGACGCGATTTTCGGAACATATCCCAAAATGTCCATCGATCCTACCTTTAGACGACAGAAATGAGGTCCGTTCAAAATTTTATATATATATATATATATATATAGATATATATAAATATATATATATATATATATATATATATATATATATATATATATATATATACATACTTGTCTGTTACCGGTCTAGCGGTAATAATTCGTATTTGATTGACCAAAGTCGATATATAAGCCTTTCATACAAAAGTAAAGATCGTGTTCGTTAATAGCTGTAATACAAAAAGTGGGGGGGGGGTTAGATGGGGAAAATTTTGAAAATTTGAAATATCTCCGTTCATTAACATCCGGTCGAAAAACTATAGAAAACATTTCATTGAAAATAAAATTTACTATGGAGGAACAAAATCGAATGTGGAAGCAGAAGATCACTTCTGGACTCATACCTATGTGAGTTTGTTTACAGAAGAAGATACGAGATCGAGGATATATTTGAGTGTTTTTTAAAATGAATGATGGTGGCCACCTAAATGAATGATTCAAAGAAATGTATATTAAAGTATAATTTTTGTTTATATTTAAAACTTGTTCAATACACTATTTCACACAGATGTCACTATTTGACACAGATGTTCATTACATTTATAAATTTATTATTATTATTATTATTATTATTTATTAACGCCCACTTTTTTGCAACTTGGGCTAATTGGAACGGTTTATCTACAGGTTACCACCCTTCTCTAGCCAGGGCGGGATTTTAGGATGTTATTTAATGAATTTCGTCACTAAATAATTTCCTTTGCCCAGGCGAGAATCGAACTCGCCACTCTAGGTATACCATGTGAGATAAAGGTCAACGCTTTAACTCGCATGGCTAACCTGAGCCCCAATTTATCAATTTAACGATAACGTAAATCACTGTTAGCAGATTTCCCTTAAGGGAAATCAGCTATTGAGGTCGTACTCATGACCCGATTTTCGAAAAATTCCTTCAAATGTCCATCTATTCTACCCAGGAGATGACGAAAATGAGGTCCGTTCTAAACTATATATATATATATATATATATATATATATATATATATATGTATATACACACACACACACACACACACACACACACACATATATATATATATATATATATATATATATATATATATATATATATATATATATATATATATAAATTTGTCTGTTAACACTCTAGCGGTCGCAATTTTTATTTAATCGTCACCAAACTCAGTATTTAATCGTTTTATGTAAAAAGGAAGATCAAGTTCGTTAACGGTTGAAATCCAGTGGGAGGGGGGGGGGTTTAGAGGGGGACTTTCGAAAATTCCAATTATCTCCGTTACTATACCTCAGATCGATAAACTGTATAAAACCAATCTTATTGCAAATTAAATTTAATATAAATATTGTTACATACATTTGTTCTCTATCTTCAATATTAACCGAGATATCTGCATTTTTATTATGTGAGTGCGGGCATGAGATCGACTCTAGTCGGCTAAGGTCGGTTCTATTCGTTCCCTCTGAAAACTAGTTCGGTCGTTTCCATAATTGTTCGGCTCACGCATGGAAATTACTCAATTGAATAACTTTACGAGGGGAATCTGCTTAGTTTACGCAGCCCCTGCGTGACGGACTTTTTCAGAAATAAGTAACTGGTGTGGGTAAAGTAAAAAAGGCCCATATTTTCTTTGGGTATAATATAATCAAAAAGTAATATTCATAATAATGTAAACCATATTGAAATACATGCAACTAAGAATTGAACAAGCAGAACTCAAGAAATGACCAAGGCTTAGGGGTTAGTAAGTAAGAGAAAGCAAAGGGGAAGAATAATTCTGGAATGCCAGTAATGCCAGAAAGACCATTACTGTGGTATTACTCTTGCGATAAAAAAAATTTTTTTGTAAATTGAAATGGAAGAGCACTCAACGATTTCCTCAATTCAATTTACGTTGGAGTGTTCAATTAATTTCTTGAAGAATAAACAATAGGAAGCTTGAGTTTGACGTTTACAGAGCACCCACTTACCAAGTCCCGTCATCCATGGACTAAAAAAATGGACTCCGATTGATTTCGTGGGCTTAACGGATATAAGATATGCTCTAGAGTGAAATATATTCTTATGTCATCGGCAGAAAATGAAGTGTTATACGAAATTTATTAACAAAAATATTCGGATTATTAGAATCAATCTTCCATTAGGGAAAATTGTTACACTCTCAATATCCATTTTATCTATTGAAGAATTTATTAATACGTTTAAAAAAGTACTCTTATTTAGAAATGAACATTTAGGTACTTTAATCCAAAGAGTACTTTGAATAAAAGTATTTACTACTAGAATTTGGTGTTTAATAAATAATATATTATATCATATATACAACATACAAATGTTTGATAATAATAGGTTTTGAGGTCGATATTTTTGCTTGCCAAAGGGATTTCATTAGTGACTACTCATAAATAAATTTCTTAGGATTACTGTTACTAGAACATGATGGTAAATTCTTTATGAAACGTTTACAACCAACATTTAGATTTGATAATTTTGATTCAGAAATTCCATGTTGTCTAATACCAGTGCTTTAGTATAAAACACGTAATAATAAAATAATTTATGTTTATATATGTCAAACGTGTTTAAAATAAAATATTTTCTGAAGGCTCCGCCCATCAACTTGCAGTTTTACAAGATGAATGTGCATTCCCTAGAGAGAAAGAGGACATCATATATTAGATCACTTATACGACTAAAAAGTAATTGCAGAGGAAATGTTAAGTGCAGAAAAAATTTTATAAACAGAAAAATGCGAGAAACCTCATCCAAAGGATATGTATATGTAAGGATATATGTTTATCAGCTATCTACTCAAATATTATATACAAGAAATAATAATAATAAAATATAATATTAAAATAAGTAAGATAATTACAAATAATATTCATAAATGAAATGAAAAAGTAAATAAAATAAGAACAAAAAAAAACATATCAATTAAGGTAAACTCAACCGATGTTTAATTTGTGGGTCTATGTAAGGTAAATATATTGAATTATGATTCCTATTCCTCACAATCAACTTTACATTCTAATGTATTTTTGCTACACCCATATCTATACTTTTGATAAACTTTATAAGTTTTTTATAATATTCTCAGATAGACAGTTTCTAGAAAAATATTTGCCACACCTCCTAGAATAGAGTGGTGTTGTAGTGCTTCAAGTTATGTGTTTTAGAGAACTCCCTCTCAAGGTATGTTCAGTCACTGTGTTTAACGGAGTCGTGAGTTTCATCTGTCATTAAATTTTATCTCCCAGATACCACGCGCCCGATCTCGTAAGTTTTTTTGAAATCTGTATTTCATAAATATGTACATCAATTAAGTTTCTCTTTATTAAATGGAATCATATAAACCTATTATTCTATTATTTTGCTCAAACACGAGCTTTCAAAAGAACTTGTACAAGGATATATTGCACGACGCAGTAACAATAGTAGACGTTTACCAACCGAACTGAGGACGAAACTTTAAGACTACAGAGACTCATAAGAGTACACTAGCTCATTGGACCATACATTGAACTCAAGTACAGAACAGCATAAAAAAGGCCCTCCGCTACAACGAACAAAAGAAAATGATGTCAACCAAGCAAAACTGAAAATAAATGTAGGTGTACTAATTACTGTTGAGAGATTTGCAAAAACAAAATTTGTTTACAACATAGTACCATGCTTTGTCCTAATTGTAATGCAGCTCTGCAAAAGAAATAACAATTAAACTGGTATTTTTAAAATTTGTTGATGATTTTCATTAAGTCTTATCTAAAAGTGATTTCGTGCTATTTATTTTTGATTGAAGTTATATTTAGATAATTTTTTTATATTGTTCACAAACTGAAATGAAATATGTATAATTAAGGCATGTGCATTTAAACAATTCCTTTTTGATATTTGTGTTCTTTAATTATATTTTAAAAATTATCGTCCTCCGTTTCTTTCTATTATAATACTTGTCAATTTTAAAAATTCTTTACTTCTTTCAAACAAATACTTCCTCTTTTATGGTTTCTAATCACACGCTGAACATTTTAGTGCAAAATATATATTAAAAAACGGTATTTCCGTAAAAACGGTTGAGGATAATCTGTGAGATACACGCGCCCGATGACGGAATATTTTTGACGCGCCCGACCGAGGGTTAAATATAATATGAGGAGGTTCTGGCCAATTACCTCCTTTTAAAATTATATTCATTATTAAATTTGATCAATTTTGATTAAATGGTGAACAGTCATAAAGAATATCTAAGAATGTTTGTGTTGCATGTGAGTCGCAAGTACTTTTGTCATTGTCTTGAATTTTAAATAGTGTTAAATAAAGCACCTGATGGTGCCTCGTTATTAACGGAAGTCCTTATGCACAAATAAAGAAATTGGTGGGAAGACTTCCTGTTATTAAGACCTGGTTTCCAGATTTGCACTCCCACATCCAGAACCATACGAATTATGAAATAACATAAGTTTTTCTTTTCTTTTTTCTTAATGTACTTCAGGTCATAGGAACCCTATAACACAGGGCTTTATTTTCTACATGCATCTTAGGAATTACAAGCTTTTTGTTCATACTTCATTTTTTTTTATTTCATTGCCAAGTCATGAGTATACATCATATAGGTAATACAATAAAATAGGGGATAAATAAACTTTCCAATTAATAACTATTTTCAGTATTATTTGTGTTACTGTTCTTATGCAAATAATAAAAGTCCGTCACGCAGGGGCTGAGTAAACTAAGGAGATTTCCCTCGTGAGTTTTATCAATAGATAAATCTACATGCTGGTAACACAATAGCACCGTCAGTCAACATAAAGTAAATAAGTACAAACGATAATAAGAAACCTCCAGACGGGAAACGCCTGAAACGTAAACCAACAGGTGCGCCAACTTCTCACAGGAAAGAAAAACAATTACTGAAATATATCAGAATATAACGCATTAATTTTATTGAAAACTATTTACTATATCTAAAACTGTAATTTATAAGGGACCAGAATAATTTTTATCTCAATCAATCAAATGTAAGTAGTCCAAGACCTTAAGAAGGGGGGGGGGTAGCCACAACATATTTGCATTTATCTCGTATAATAAGGTCTCTTGAAAACAATTTATGGTATTTAACCTTCGAATAATGTGATTTATTGCATAATAGAGTATTGTTTATGTAATATGAGTAGAAGTAGGGGTTTGCTGAAGGCTGAGAACTGAAAAATGCATATATCTCGGTTAATATTCAAGATAAAGAATAAATTTATATAACAGTGTTTATAGAACATTTAATTTGCAATAAGATTGGTTCTATACATATTTTTGATCCGACGACGGAGAAATTTCGAATTTTCGAAAATCCCCCCTCCCACTTGTCCGATTTCAGCCATTAACGAACTTGATCTGTCTTTTTACATACAACGTTTAAAAATCGAGTTTGGAAACGATCAAACATAAATTGAGACCGCTAGAGTATTAACAGACACACACACGTATATATATATATATATCTTGGATAGGATCGATGGACATTTGAAGAAAGTTTTTGAAAATCACTTCATGAGTACGACCTCAATAGCTGATTTCCCTTAAGGGAAATCTGCTAATAAAAAATTAAAAGAAAGAAATTAAATATATAAAAATAAAATAGTATAAACATTATAAAACTGAAATAATGTATATAAATGATATGAATATTTTTTCTGTGATGGAAAATTATTTTACATCAATGCACTATATGTTTGTATGTTTATGGTTAAGTATCCTAGCAGACTAGGTAAAAAGGGTTTTGAAGGAGATGTAAACCCATATGTAAAAGTTAGAACTGAGTAAGCACCATGTGTTTAACGGAAGGGAAATGGACGACAGAGTTCGAGATCAAAGCAGGGAAACGTCCAAAAGAAAACAATCGTAAATTATTAAAAGGACGGGGCTCGGCTTTAGGGCTTAGATTTAAATTTATAAATAAGACAATTTAGACAAGGAACCACTAGAAACAGCCGTTAAAGATTTCCCTCGAGTGAAGTAGGATTGTGGTTTATTTGGGCTTGAGTGGTACTTATGTTCACACATCAGGTAGTTTCTGCCATCTGGATAATAAGGCTGGGTTTAGTGGTCCAACTTGCATAAATAATCCGTTCTAATACCTCCTGATTAACTTTGTTTTTACTCAATATTCCAAGAAACTTTTCTAGTGGAATGAAAACGCTAATAGCCATCGAGAAAGACCCGTATTATTTAATTATAACAGAATTTCGAAATCATTAAAATTTGTAGACATGAAAAATACTGGTACTACTTTTTATAAATTGCACATTGTTATTTTACTAGGGTGTAACAGAGTGGACAAAATCTCAACAAACAACACCAAATATAAATATAACCTGGTCAAAAAAATTTACACAATTCTATATGTATATATAAAGTGGGTAACCATGTCTCACTGGAAGATCAATGGTTTCCTTAGTGATTGAGAACATTGCAGTGCTTATGTAATCTAAACATGTCCATAGGCTTAGAAAAAAAATGTTATAAAGTGAGAATACGCAGAAGTAATAGTGAAAGACGCAGAACGCTGAAAAGGGCTTTTAAAATGGCTTAAATCGTAAAATTAGTTAAATAGACAGTGAAATTTAATCAGCCTTGTGAAATTATTTTGAACAGACGGCAGGCAATTGTAGGCAGGTGAGTTCATTTAATTTATATACTTATCCAGCAAGTATTGGCTTTTGGCCTGTTGACAAGAAAGGGACACTTTCGGCTCAAGTAATTATTCAGGAGGCTTGTTGAAAATGGAGTGTTGCTCAAGTGTTGGGAAATATAATTCATGGAGCTAATCCGGCGAGAGCGTGTTGGTGAGTATGGTAGGAGGGGATGGTTTGGAGCACATTGTGTGTGAGGGTTGGAGAGGCCTCGCCCCCTCCCAGAACAGTGGCTCTCAGAGAGGAATTTAGCCATCAAGTGGCTAAATCAAGTTGCTAATTAAGCCTAAGTCTAAGACAGTTAAGCCCCAAGTACTTTCCCCCTTTATCTCCTTCCTTAAACTTAGCATCGGCTCAGGGCTTGTTCTGCCTGAACGTTACCTTTCGCAACTGTGTTTTGTATTTTCTGAGTATTTATGCAACCCGTTAGGAAGCCCTCCAACGAAGCAACGAAGCTATTGAGTCAAGTGGAGACCAAACTGCCTTTGACAAATAGCCTGTATGGAGAAACCGTTAAATTGGAATTCAAGAGTGGGCTCTACTTAATTATAAAGTCATCAATATCTTCTAAACTATTGGTTTTGTTGAGGTAAATATTGAATGATATCTTTATATTTATATATATATATATATATATATATATACACATATATATATATTTTTATATATATATATATATATATATATATATATATATTTATATAATTCTACTGTACATGTGTATGTCACTGAACCCCTCCTAAACGGCTTGACCGATTTGAATGATTTTTTTGTATGCGTTTTCGTGTCACCATGAATGGTTTAGATTCACAAATCAGCAGATGAAGCAGAAGTGGAGGTTGTAAGGGAGGCCTGAAATTAAAAATAGCGATATTTCGTTTCTTATTGGTATTTTTGGGAAATATGCACAGGATAAAAGTGTTTTATTTTGTTATTTAGAATAACTTTTGACATATTCACTTTTGTTGTATAACAAAGTATGGTTGAGATATACACTAAAAAAGTAGAGTGGGAGCCATCGATTTTATTGGGCACTAACGATTGAACCGAACTTAACAAAAGTCTATATGTAAATTAGCATTATTTTTTTCATGATTATAAGCTATATTAAATTTTTTAGGTTCGAACGGGAGCTCGAGGGGTGTTATAAGGGAGGCCTAAATAAAAAATTCACGATATTTCATTTTCTGTTTGTTTTTAGACAAACGTGCACAACAAAAGATGTTTTTTTGTGTTATTAAACACTGTGTGTTAAAAGTATAGTATAAAAGTAAGTAAAACTTTTTTACATGGCGTGTATGAAAAAAACCTTTGCTTTTATATTTTTGGAAGGAATTGTCATTTTCTGTTGGTACAGGCGTACTGTCGAATATTCTCTCATTTCACTATTCTTCCCCCGACATAGTTTGCACACTAAGCCCGATCTATTCTCAGCTTTTGTTTTAAACATAATGTTATTAAATTTAATATTCTAACCGCTTGAAATATCATACAGGACAACGTCTGTCAGGTCAGCTAGTTTTATATATATTATTCAGTACTAAATGCTGTCATGCTGTATGAATTTTTAAATAAATTCATTTATTGCCGTTTCAACTGTCCGATTTGATTTCATCGCTTTTCGGCATTAGCTTATCATTTATTTATTGCTAGTTGGCTAACACATTCATAATTGAACTGTACTTTATTAATTGAGGGATTGAACATTTACGAGCTCCAAATCAATTCGGAAGTTCAATATATTACCAACCGTAGGAAAATATATAAAAGTAAAAAAAACATAAGCAAACAGGCTCACAGACACAAGCCCACCTATTTATGATTGGTTAAGTTATTCAGTATACGTTTTTATTCTAACGATATTGAAATTACAAGGGGTTAAGATTTTTTTTTTTTTTTTTTTCTGTAATCGTTGAATAATGGTAACATTACTAAACTGAAATAAGTGAAGAAAGTGAAACATTTTGCAATAGAGTGAAGAAAGTAATCACTTTCTTGGAAATTAAATGTTTCTTAACATTGTAAGAATTTATTTTAACAAAGTAAATTGAAATGTGAATGAATTATTGGTGAAAATAATCAATATATTTTAAAATTTAAATATAATAATAATTACCTTCCTTGTTTATAACCTGCACTTGTTTATAACTGCACTACTTCACATTCAACACTAGTTGTTTTATAACTATGCTTATAACCTTTCACAACCATGCTTATAACCTACCAACAACATACCATAATCTTCACAACATCCTAATTTTGTTCATATTCTGGTTAGATCTGATCATGTATTAAATGATTACAGAAAAAAATTAATATTACACTCATGACGAAAGTAGAATTTACAACTCTTGTGAAATTACCACACTCCCTTCACTCGTGTGGGTAAACGTATCACTCGAGTTGTAAAATGATCTACTTTCGTCACTTGTATAATAAATAACTATTTTAAGCCACTGAATTATTGTCTCTTATGATAGAGTTTACGTGATAGAATTTTATTTCTCTTTCGATTACCTCATATTTAAGTATTTCTAATGAGTTAAGGTTAAAAGTATGACTTTTTTGCATGATGTGTATGAACAATGCCGTTGATTTTATATTTTTGGAAGGAATTGTTAGTTCCAATTGGTACAGGCGTACTGTCGATTACTCTCTCTTTTCACTATTCTTCCCACGACATAGTTAGCACACTAAGCCCTATCTATTCTCAGTCTCACTTTGGAAAATGTAGGGAGTTTTGTGGCAAAGTAACTCGAGGGATATTTACGCAGAACACATTACAAATTCGTGAGTTAAATCAATAATTGAAAGGGTACTACACTCGCCTTTTATGTATTTCCTTCTCTCACCCTGGCCCATCCGCTTATGTAAATTTAAAAATTATAGGCTTTGAATAAGGGGAATAAATTGAGCCGAAACACTGGCAAAGCCCTTTTCATCCGCGTAACCGAGGGTCGTATGAATACTTTACCTATTTCACAATTTAATGTATGAAGTTAATAAGTACACAATTAAACGGAATTCTAAAAGAATAAATACAATTATATCTTCCAGGCATCCTGGGACCTGCTACAGTACATATAATTTATTACTATAGCATAGTTCTATTAAAGACGAAACCAAACAGTTAATCTTGATGGTGTTTTAGATTTGCGACAGACTGCATGCAACGAATAAACCTTCACATACCCTACGATATGACAGAAATATTAACTGACCAACCAACGAACTAATATATTCCACAAATACTAACATATCTAAAACATATAAACATTTACAAAAACATATAGTATAAAAAAGAATAGGTCTACAGCATACTTAAAAAGATTTAAATGGGATAAATTTACGCGGATATGAGAAACAGTCAGGTATTTAAGAAATATTTTCCATAATATAAAAATAAAGTACAACAAAGCTAAGTACATGAAGGAATAAATATATTATTCTAATTACCCCTTAGCAATTAGAGATCATGCCAATCACCATCGCTGTGAGGCACAAACCAAATAAATAAATAAAAAGATTTGTGTATTTCTTGTATCACAAAAAAATGTCAACATTCAACTTTAGCCACGTTTGACATATTAAACAGTTATAAAAATTCTTACAATTAGTGTATTTTGGTGAGGTGGCTGAATTTTTCTAAACACTGTTAGAAACACAGTTTAATTGATATTGGAATTTTTAGAAATGATAAGGGTCATTTGTCTGTATGTAATATCCGTAAACAGAATTTTAACTAAAGAGCTTAAGTCCTTCCCAACTCCCGTTTCACCCCTATGAAACTGTCCCAAGTATTCCCAGTAATGAGGCGTGAGTGAGCTAAAGAGAGGAACGCCGTGAAGGTGAAAAATGTCCGAAAGACTAGAACCTGCCAACTACAATCAAAGAACAAACTCTGTTAGAACTTTGTTAGCCGGAGCCTGTTGAACAGCTCTTGGCTACTCGGCAAACAGTTTAGCCAGCTCCATCACATTATTGTCTCAAAAGGAGCAACTTTGTACTGAGTTAACCGTTCTCTCCATTGTTCCGATAGTTCCTCTTTTAGAATCTCCAACCATATCACTCCCACAAGAGAATACAGAAATAAATGCCCAAGCCTAGCCCCGAATTAATCTCCACTTTTATGAAAGTGTATCTTACTGAAAGGCCATTGATATGAAAAGAATGTTTTAAATGCCAGTGCATTTTAGCAGATTTGCCTTAAGGGAAATCAACTATTGAGGTCGTACTCACGACGCAATTTTCGAAATTTTTCTTCAAATGTCCATTGATCCTACCTAGTAGATGACGAAAATGAGGTCAGTTCAAAACTGTATACATATTTACAACGGTGAGGGGGGGGGGGGTTAGAGTGGAGCAATTTGAAAATTCGAAATATCTCCGTTACTATAAGTCGAATCAAAAACGTGTACAGAATCAATCATATTGTAAATTAAATTTACTATAAATATTGATATATACATGTGTTCTCTATCTAGAATATTAACAGTAATATTAATGTTTTCAGCCTTTAGTAAACGCCCACTTCTACTCGTGTTCCATAAGCAATACTCTGTTATTTAATAAACCACATTATTCGAAGTTTATATACCAAATATTGTTTTTCAGAGACCTTTATTATATGAGATAGATGCAAATATGTTTTGGTAACCACCCCCCCCCCATCATAAATTCTTGGACTACTAAAATTTGATTTTAAAAAAAGTTATTGGCAGCAAACGCGCACAAAAAATGTTTGGTATTTATGAAAAAAATACCTGAACAGAATAAATATGCCACTTTTTGACACCAATGATTTTGGTCTCTCCTTTGTTTAACCTGCTGAAAATAATCCTGGTCAAACTGGAAACCAGTTGAGGACAATATTGTGAGGGGTTTAGGGATTTGAATGGTAACTTGGTGTTCTTTGCATACAACATTTGCGACAGAATGCTTTTGGACGAATTTAATTTGCTTCAAGATGAAACTGAAAAATCGTTTCCAGGGTTTCTAAAGGTGATAAAGAATAGCATAGAAAGTTTGTAAACCGAAAACTGATTTTTACCTGACGAAACTGATCATTTCCTTTGATGTGTCTATTTAAACGTTATCGCATTTGGAAAGCGTGAATTTTTCAGGTGTATAAAATTTTAGATTAAGTTTTATCCATATATATATATATATATATATATATATATATATATATATGTGTGTGTGTGAGTGTGTGTAGATCTATTTATATATTTGTCTGTTACCGCTCTATCGGTCGCAATGTTTGTTTGATCGTGACCAAACTCAATATTTAGTTGCCGCGCGCGCGCATATAAATCAACACTTATTTTAATGTTAACAGAGATTTTGTTGGGAATATCCTACGAATCTAAATTGCTAAAATGTTCCAAAAGAAGAAAATATGATAAAAAGAAATTACACGATTAAGAGCAATATAACAGCTTTAAACAAAAAAAAAATAATAGTCGTTCACCTTTTATTTATTTGCTTATAAGGTCAAATTTATTAATAATCCAGTATATAGTTTTATTCAAAATAAAATAATTTGATTTTGCAATATTTCCGAAGTCTTTAAAAATCACTATTGCTTTTCCATTATTACGAAAACTCTAGAGAAGAGAAAGGACTCCAGGAAAAAAAAAAAGGAAACGGTTTATAATAGTGACTTGAAAGGTTATTTAGGTTGTGGATACGGAGGTGATAATGACTTGAGAAGATAGATGATCCCCGATACTAATATTTATCCAGTCTTCAGCACCCAATCTCTGAATGCACGCTCTCTCTCTCGCTTTATTTCAAATTGTCTTTCTCTTTTGCTTATCGTTTTCCTATACCAGCAAGATAGGTCGCTATTTCACTTATCGTTTCCGAAATATTTTTTCAAGGCAACCATTCAATTATAACTTTTGGTTTGCTGCAGAGTTGGCCAAAATTGTAATTACAAATCACAAGTTATAACTCCATTAGTTGAAATATAGTTACAATTACAACTACTAATGTAATTAGTTATTGGTAATGGGCAACTACATGTTTCAACTAAAGTAATTGTAATTGAAATTTCACAATTCCAGATAGTAGTTGAGAAAATCAGTAGTTTCAAAAACAACTACAGTTAGTAATTATAACTGTAATTTGCAGTTGCAACTACAGTTACTTGGGTAGTTACTTTAAAAAACTGTGTGAAGTAGTGACTGAAGTAGTTGAGGCTGTTAAGAAATAACTGCATCCAATGTCTTTATATTCAAAAGTTTATTGTATTACATATAGTACATTATTATAATAACTGAAAATAATTTTAATGCAAATAAATGGAAACTAACGAAAATAATATGTAAATTCATTTTTATATATTCCACAGTCGAATGAAATTAAATAATACTTTTAAACTTTAAAATTTAAACAAATTAGCCATTAAAATTATTCTCAACTCAGAATTTTTGTAAGACTCTTGTCGCCGAGGATTGGTGACGGATACAGCAGACTGGCAGGAGTGCCCTGCGAGAGAGTGACAAGAGGTGATAGCTGGAACAAGAGAGTGTGTGCTGATAGGAGTGTCCACCTTTAGTTCTTCTGACATATTCTGTTTGACATATTATGTCCACCAATTGAACATGGCTCATCTCAGATGATCCATTCATCACCACTATGAATGTAAACATTTATGTAGAGGTGATCAAAAAATATTCACTTTTTGCCATAAACAGCAACCAGCAAACATAAAAAAACAGCTGATCTTTATGTAGTTGTAGTTATTACTCAATAACTACAGTTACAATTACAACTACTAATTGTAATTATTTTTATAACTACTTTTTATTTCAATTAGTAGTTGGATTCATGAATACCAACTACAATTACTGTAATTACGAAACCAAGAAAATGCAACTACAGTTACCAACTACATTTCTGTAACTGTAGTTGCAATTACTTAGCTAGTATTTATTAGTTGAAAAAGTAGTTAATTACAAAAGTATTTAATTACAGGCCAACTCTGGTGTGCTGCCAACGTTTGTAACATGATGACTTGGAGTGACATATTGATCTCTCTAAAATGCCTCCCTAATAATATTTTCCTTGAACCGAATTCATTAAAGTTTGTTTTATTTTTATATTAAATACCTGAATTAATATTTTGAATTAGACATTTTTTAGCACCATTGCATTCTTCTCAATATTTGACGATATGTCAATTTACAAAATAAATGGATTTCTTACTGAGGCACATACAAATGAGATGAATTTTTACCGTCTACACAACTGAATTTACACATAAAGGAATATCTGTCAATTTTCCCGTAAAGAAAAAATTATCTTTGTGCTTGGAGGTTAATTTCTGAACAGTTAATCCCCGATTTTCTCGGGAGATCGTTAGGAAATGTAGTTTGATGCTAATTAAACATTCAGGTTCCAGGCTGAGAAAAGACAGCTCCAACTCCTAGACACCTTGCTACTGGAATCTGTGAACTCACAGCTGTTGTAGGTTTGATGGTTATATTATTTACATTTGAATTCATCTCAAAACAAAACATTTTTTTTAAGTAGGCCTCATCGAAATTCATTGTTATTTCTGCTAGTGAGAGTGACAAATCACGTTTATAAAGGACACAGCTTTGTCGTTACTCATATGTGGTTTGGACGGATCCTTTAGGCCTTAGTACATAGGCTGAGCTCTGCCCAGTAGCATCTCACTATGCAGGAACTACGCTCTGAAGATAAATGTTAATCTGTATTAAGTACATAACAAATACTTTTATTATTAATATTTCCCTAGCACACCGGACTCGGGTGTAAATCCTAAGCATTGATACAGGAAAATGTAAAAATATTGTACAAAGTAAAACCCCCCAAAAAATGTCATTATCATTCAGCCTCAAATGATTTTCTGGGCTAAGCCGGGTACCTCAGTTACCACATAAAAAAAAAAAAAACAATGTTTTATTTTTTCTACTTTTACGTTTCTGTAATAAAATGAATGATTTACCCTTGGCTACCGGTGACACAGCTATGAAGTTGGCTAGGGCAGCTCCCGTGCCATGGCCCATGAGTGTGATCCTCTCAGGGTCTCCCCCGAACGCAGGGATGTTCTCCCTGAGCCAGTGTAGTCCAGCCACCAGGTCCATCAGCCCGAAGTTGCCCTGCGCCGAACCTCGGCTACCCGTCTTCAGGAAACCTGTAAACAAATATTGTATAATCAATCAGCTGGCCTACTGTAGTTACACTAATAGTGTGGGCAGATATTTAAATGATCACTGAAGATCTCACACCAAGTTGTCCAAGTGGGGAAATTTTAGTATCCAAATGGACTCATCGCGCATCATGTTAGCTTTATGGTTCTTTTAATATTATTTTATTTTATAGTTATTCCTGTTATGGTTGTGTATATTAATGTTTGGTTTTAAATCATGAGTATAAGAACTTTTATTAGTATTTTGATTATGTATATTAACATTTGGTTTTAAATCATATAAGAGATAAAGTTGTATTAGGAAGACTACGAATAGGGCACACAAGATTTACCCATGGTTATCCTATAACAAAAAAACAACCCCCGATTTTTGGGATGTGTTACACAGACTTGACTATCTACCACATATTAATGGAATGTCATAAGTATACAATTATTCGAAACGAATGCAATATTTCCAATGATATAGAAGTGGCCCATGGAGATGGTCCCAAAGAGCTTGATAAATTGTTTAATTTTGTGAAAATTGCGAATTTATACAAGAAAATTTAAACTACAAGTTTTTTTGTAATGGCGATATGGATAAGGATACCAAAATGTGAGTGATAGATATTACAGGGCGATGATAACCTGGTAGTTTTTCGCCCTAAAAC
The DNA here is from genome assembly GCA_019009955.1 of Riptortus pedestris. Classification (NCBI taxonomy): domain Eukaryota; kingdom Metazoa; phylum Arthropoda; class Insecta; order Hemiptera; family Alydidae; genus Riptortus; species Riptortus pedestris. The sequence continues at coordinate 108,316,466 of CM032229.1, read as the reverse complement.
CCCATGAAAAAACAAACAAATCACATGCATATCCATTTATACATTCATGTGATTTATATGTATGCGTATGTGGAAAAAATTCATGATAGATTAACATATATTTTTTCTGTAATGACCTTCAAATTAAGATAAAGGTGATCTCGTCTGACATAATTTGTTTTCTAATTGTACTAATAATTTTGTTCAGGATAGTAGGGATTCAGCATGCAGCATAGACTAAAATATTGGGTTGTAAAATAAGTTCGTAGCATTTTTTAATGGGGGTTTCAATAGAAAATTTAGATTCTTTTAAATATTTTTAATCAATTACATATGACCCATTTTGATATATTAAATGTTGCCATCTTTCACGTAGTTTTTTTAATTCCGTCCTCCCAGAAATTCTTAGAGTTTTGCGCAATTAACCCCACTATGTGATTTTGCAGTCCTCGAGCGAAGTGTTTCCGGCTATGAGAGCTTTGAAGGGCCCAAAATAAGTAAAACTCTATTGGGGCAAGGTCTGGTAAATAGGGTGGGTGAATAGGGGGGCGGGGGATAAAAAATCAATAAAAGACGAAAAGATTTTTTTTCTTCCATTTTGAGGATACCACTTAATGATAAAGAATCACTGTTAAAACTGATGCATAGAAGCACCTTAACTAATCCCTTTTAGCAGATTTTCCTTAATCGCGATTTTCGAAAAATTTCCCCAAATGTCCAACGATCCTACCCAGGAGATGACGAAAAAGAGGTCCGTTCAAAACTATATATATTTTCGTCTGTTAAAACTCTAGCGGTCGCAATTTCTGTTTAATCGTCACCAAACTCGATATTTAATCGTTTTATGTAAAAAGGAAGATCAAGTTCGTTAACGGCTGAAATTGAACCAGTGGGAGGAGGGTGGTTTAGAGGGCGGATTTTAACAAATTCGAAATATCTCCGTTATTATGCATCGGATTGAAAAATTGTATAGAACCAATCTTATTGCAAATTAAATTTACTATAAATATTGTTATATACATTTATTCTCTATCTTGAACATTAACCGAGATATTTGCATTTTTATGAAGGCTGTGGTCGGGTATTGTTCGGATTAGTTCGGCCGTTTTCGTAACAACTCGGCTCAGGTGGAAGCTTCTTCTAATCTTACCTGTCGTTTCTAACCTTACCTTATCTTCGTTACTTTGTGTGATTTATGCAAATACTGTCTGTTCATCCGCCGGTCCCCCTCTTTAGTTCTTGTACTACTAAAATTTGAGTTATTAAAATATAAATTATTTTTACAATTCAGAAGCCATTTCAGTTGGGAATTTATTAAAATTAACTGAAAGATTTCTTATTATCGTTTGTATTTACCCATGGAGGGCTTTTATTACCAGTATGCAGATTTCTCTATTATAAAACTTCACATGGGAAATCTGCTTAGTTTAGCCTCTGCGTGACGGACTTTTTAGAATATGTAAAAATTATTGACCAAGTAAATACGGATTATTTTACAACCTATTACTTTCCGGTGAATAGTAATGTTTATCTATCTATTGGTTTCTCAAAGCAGTTATACATTTGTAAATTCGGTGTGCGATGTACATTGTTGTTCTTGGTCGTATTCACATGAATCTTCTCAGACTTTTGTCAAACGGTGTATGTGATTTATGGTCTAGCAAACCCTATTCTGGTAATCTCCCAATATTCTTATATATTATTGTTCTCCAATATACGGCTATTGACCTGATCTTACAAGCTTTACAGAGAAGCATAAATCATACGAAAAGATGGAATTGGCTGCGAATCTGATAAAAATTACTTTTGGTAGAACCAGGTTGAATAGCAAGCTTCCCTAGGCTAAGGACGCCTTATAAGATATATATTGAGCGTATTCTATCAAATATAATGATGAAGTTCAATAATTTGGGATTTTCCTGTATGTCCCTGTACTTCGTTTTTATTTGAGAGATTCTTAATAGATTTATAAACTGAAGGGAGTAGGACATTTTTGACAATTGAACGAGGATATTTTTGGAACCGAAGTAGGAGAAGGAAAAATGGTAAAACTTAACCATATGCTTAAAAAAATATCATTAATTCTACTACATACACAATTAAAATAAAATGAAGTTGTTTTGGTAAGGAATACAATTTTTCCTGAAAACCTAAGCATTTTCATAGATAAGGTATACCCATCAATGAGACCTTGTTTGAGGTGATATTTAAGCAAGAGCTATAAGTAAAATCATTTCATTAAATAAATACAATTCTACACATCAGTTCTCACTGCGCATCCCAGAGTTTTTTCCGTTAATTAAAAAAAAAAAATATATTAAAAGAAACGATCATGAAAAGAGCCTCCCGTCATTGACAATCATTAGTACACCGAGGAAAATGGTAAAAATGCTATTTATTTACGTCCACTTTGTGCAAGTATGGCTAAATGGGACGGGTTAACACAGGTTACCACCCTTTCCTAGTTAGGGTGGGACCAAGCGAAAGTTATTATATGGTTTCATTCAAAACTCAAAAGAATAGTTTTGAGAAACATATCAAAACGTAAACATGAGCTTCTATATCCATTTTTGAGGTGATGGATGGTGAAGGAATTATTATCTCAGGTAAGAAAAGAATGACCCCGTTCCTTCACAGTGGTTTGTTCTATGAGACAGAACGCTTTCAGAGCATACGCTCCATCATCAGTGCCCGCTTCAGAAAGATGTTATTGGAACCAAGGATTCCCTGTGACAGGGACAGGAAATTCTTGGTTCCAGTAACATCTTTCTGTAGCGGGCACTGGTGATGGCGTATGCTCTGAAAGCGTTCTTGTCGCATAGAATAAACCACTGTGAAGGAACGAGGCCTTTCTATCCTTACCTGAGATAAACACGAGGTTAAAAACGCTCAGAACAGCGGTGTAGATAAGTGAGGACTATGTGACTGCCACAAATCTACGGGAAGAGGACAAAGAAAATGAAGAACCGGGCGAAGAAACACCGACGTAGTAACTATAACAGTGTTTATATATATAGTTTTGAACGGACCTCATTTTCGTCGTCTCCATGGTAGGATCGATGGACTTTAGAAGAATCGTTTTGAAAAAAAAAATCGCGTCATGAGTACCTCCTCAATAGCTGATATCCCTTAAGTGAAATATGCTAACAGTCCTATATTAGACAGGTGGAGAAAGTCCCTGGAACGAAAGGGAAAATACCTGTAATTTGAATATATGCAAGTAGCTAAGGTCTGTTTGAGAGTGGTCCTTCATTGATATAGGAGAGCTAGAAACAGACAGGGATGGTTCCCCATCCACCTGAACCCTTCCCCTAACCCCAACCGCATTCCCCTTCTCTACCTCTAATATATTAAATCCTATAAATCCCCGCTCTAGCCCGTCTCCCTTTTCAGTTATTAAAAATATGTTAATATTCTCAAAAGTAACTCCATTTTCTGCTTTAATATTTTCGATGAAGGGCCAGTGTAAAATATATATATATTGTTGCGAAAATTAAACAGAGATAGTCACGTATTCGGGAAGTACGAAGTAGATCGAAGGGGCCGATAGATGTTCTCGGCAATGCCCGACCTTTCTGGACGCGTCTCGGCCTTCTCTTTTGATGTTTTCCCGCCTACTCTATACAAGGGACCCTTCCTGACCCGAGTCAGTTTAGTTTGTTCTCAGCTGTCTTCAAGTGATCATCAGTGCGTTCAGTGCAACTTAGTACAGTTAAGTGTTTTATGTGAAGAACAGCGTTGTGCCGTGACTCTGTAAAAACAGTATAGTGCCGTGTTTAAGACTTCGCGTTAAGAGAAGTTAGCGAAGTAAAGGACAGTGCAGAGCCGTCTTTTGGTGAACTTCAGTGATCGTGAGTGAATTATTGGACTGTGTAATCAGAAGAACAGTGACGCTATCAGTGCATACTGTGAGTAGTAGTTAGGAATAATTAACCAAGTGTTTAGTGCATTGATAAATAAATTGTGCAGTGATAAAAACTATGAAACTTGTGTGTGTTTAGTTTTGCAATCCAAAAGAACTCTAATGAACAACGTTTATAATTCTTGTAATAAACGTAAGAATATATATATATATATATATATATATATATATATATATATATATATATATATATATAAACAAACGAATATTCATAAAATGAATCAGGATTCGCTTTTAGTCTGGGATCATAACAGGGTTGGTCTCATGGGCGTTCTTAATATTGGCTTAGGTAGTGCTGTTTGGCTAGAATTTAGTTATACTTTATACTATTCGAATCTAGTTCTCACTTCTGAATGTGCCACGAACATTTCTTCATTTTTGTAAGAAATATCTTTTGACGAGTTGTCTGATATAAGAGACTGTGTTTCCAGCTCTCTGGAATTTGTGAAAGAGGTGTCCAATCTTGTTTGGACTAGTTTTCAAAACTTGCATTACATTCTTTTGGGTTAAGATCTTTTTTAATGCAAATCAGATTTGTACATATTCGCTAGGCCAATAAGAAATCTGTTCGTGGTTAAGGTTGTTTCCTTTCAGGATTGTTTTTATTTTTGGCCAATGATCATGGTCTATCAGCAATTTTAATTAAACAATTTTGAGAACTATTCAGATTCTTTCATATATTAAACTATCAGGAAATCAAGGTTACATTCATAATCTACGCTGTTGCCATCTTGTTGCCAACTGACGAAGGACCTTCTCCTTATTCCCTTAAGTAAAAATATTCTACACTAAACTATCTTGTTTAAGAAGTTCGCATTTTGACATGGAAAAAAAGTATTCCCTATTTTCAAAGCTGGAATATAGTCCTTTTTTGATTAGAGCTTGCAAAATATTTTATAGTAAAATTTCGTATAATGCAAATAATTTTAAGTCTTTAGTTACAATAAAATGTGATGACAGTGAAAAATGAAAAATGTGTCTGAAAATCTGTATAGTCAATTTTTACTTCTTATGACGTAAATGAATAAACAGAGAAGAAATATTGTGGTATCGTAATCATTCCTAGAGTTTTCCAATCCCACACCACCTGTTTCTCGATAATCGACACCATACTTGATTGATGTAAAATTCAAAATTAGGGCTCGTAATGGCAAAAATGGTACTAGGAAAAATGTGTTTTTAGAGAAGAAACAGGAGTAAACTCGTTAAGATATGATTTATTTTGAGTCAAATTTTGTAATCTAACGTAGTGAAAAAGTATGTTTCTGCCAATTATTCTTCTTTTTATTTTTTTTTAACTCCAAAATAAACGGAGATTTTCGGTATTTGTTTATTTTCACCTTTCAGTAAGCCTTTAATCCTACTGATGTTTTCACACACTTTCATATATGAACTTTGGTGTTCTAATGATTTCAGGACCATCTTTCTTCATTGGGGGTTTATTTCTATTTCCTTCTCATTTTTTTTGTTTCCAATTTTTTAAAGGCTAAAGATGTGTAAATCACCGTCGTACTCGTTTAAATAAATAAATAAAAATAATATTTTACGTCCAGGCAGGACATGATTGAATTTCAAATCCAAATTACTTGAGTTTCTTACTAATGTTGAAGTAGGGTATAGAACGTGCAGATCACATGTCTGAACTAGTGTGATATATGACGTTCGCCCGAATAACTGAAAATGACATTTCAGATTATAAATCATAATAGTTGAAATAGGTAATTAATAAAAATTAGTAATTCGATAATTAACCCATTCTATCTACTTATATTTATTTATCTAGTAAATCTTTGCATTTTATTATAATGAGTCAATTAACTTATATAAATGATGAAATGAGTATATTAGAAGGATAATTTATACTAATGAGGCAATTATTTTTTAATTACAGAAATCAGTGAATGGAATATGAGAGTAATTACAATTTAAGAAAGTAATAGCAATTTAAGATTTAAAGAGTAATAAATCCTTATAACGACCCATTATGCAGAGTAATGTCACTAAAGAGTCTTTCAGGCTAATTTATACTGGGATTTTACAAAGTAATGGGAACCGTCTCATGAAATTGGAATTTCACCGCCATTTGCAGAAAGGAAAAAGTTTAAAGGCTTTTTATTTTTTTTTTGCTGATTACTTAAGTTTTGAAAAGAACTTTAATCTGTAGTAAGTAGTCTCGAAGAAGTAGGAACTACTTTGACTGATGGAGTTAGCGAGTTGGGTACTGTGAATAAGGAAGAGAGTTATTTGAATGGAACCACCACTAGCCGGGGAGGAGGTGGTGAGTGGAGGGAACAAGGAAATGGTGGTGGGGGGACGAAGTGTTGGAGGGGAAGGGGGAGGGGCAAATTGACAGCTATTCCTACCTCATCAACCATCCGCTTCAATTGCTAACTTGCCTTGTCTCATTTCAATATCAATAACCTCATCAACAATTACTATACGTATACTTACAGCTTTACACTCCCCCCCCCCTTCTCTCTCTCTCTCTCTCTCTCTCTCTCTCTCTCTCTCTCTCTCTCTCTCTCTCTCTCTCTCTCTCTCTCACACCACACACACTATTTCTCTCACACACACGCGCGCTCTCTCTCTCACACACACACACACACTCTCTCTCTCACACACACGCGCGCTCTCTCTCTCTCACACAAACACTCACTCTCTCTCTCACACACACACACACTCTCTCTCTCTCTCTCTCTCTCTCACACACACACACACACACACACACACACACACACACACACACACAAACACTCACTCTCTCTCTCTCTCTCACTCACACACACGCACTCTCTCTCTCTGTCTGTCTGTCTCTCTCTCTCTCTCACTCTTTCTCTCGGTCTCACTCTCTCTCTCTCTCTTCCCCTTTTAACACTTTTACCGAAACACCGGTCTGAGAGGCCGGTAGAGATATTCATATTTCATGTATTGGTAGACCTGCTAATATTGGTGGGCTCTCCACCTCATTAGCTGTGAGTCTTTCCTTCCTCTACACACAGAAAGTGTTTTGGGTTAGTTTGTCAACGCTATTTGACCTTGACAAGCTATTGCTCGTTTTACGCCGGACTCGTGTACCTCTTGTTTCGGTTAACAGCCTATGTATTGCTGGTTTAAGATACGGAGTAATACGGTTTACGTATGTCGTGATGTGGTGTATCTTTCATTATTGCTTGTAACACTGTTTGTTCGTATTCTTTTCGAGTGTGTTTTACATAGTGTATGATTTGCTATGGAGCCTACGATCTACGAGCTACGATCCATGGACTAATAAAACGCTCATCGTCACGATCTATATATCTTACGGATGCCAGTGATTTCAATGAAAGGATTAAAAATGGCAATAATAGATTAAATGTGATACAAGTTTTTCAATCAATAAATAAAAATAACGAATTTGTTGATGGGAATTACTATTAACCCTTCCAGGCCTGTGCGACCGGATGATTCGGTTTACGTCACGGAATTCATGTTTCGGTAAGAGTGTTAAGTTAAGTTAAACCCCACCAGCCTAATTTTGCTACATATGAGGTACTGTGATTCGTTGTGTATAGACATCTTATCTACAGACGACATTAAAATACAGTTCACGAAAATAATTCAGCTCTTACGCACATCATTAACGCAAAGAGTGTTGAGCATATTACTTGTTACATTAAAACTCTTGGATGGCTCACGTCTAAGGAGTATAGTCACCTTAACCCTCCGTCGGGCGCGTGATCTCTCAGATACACAGTTTCTAGAAAAATATTTTCCACTCCTCCTAGCAGAGAGTGGTGGTGTAGTGCTTCGAGTTATGTGGTTTAGAGAACTCCACCTCAAGGTATGTTGAGCCACTGTGTTTAACGGAGTCGTGTGTTTCACCTGTCATTAAATTTTATCTCCTAGATACCACGCGCCCGATCTCGTAAGTTTTTTTGAAATCTGTATTTCATAAATATGTACATCAATTAAGCTTCTCTTTATTAAATGGAATCATATAAACCTATTATTCTATTATTTTGCTCAAACATGAGCTTTCAGAAGAACTTGTACAAGGATATATTGGAGGACGCAGTGACAATAGTAGACGTTTACCAACCGAACTAAGGACGAAACTTGAAGACTACAGAGACTCATAAGAGTACACTAGCTCATTGGACCATACATTGAACTCAAGTACAGAACAAAATAAAAAAAGTCCCTCCATTACAACGAACAAAAGAAAATGATGTGAACCAAGCAAAACTGAAAAGAAATGTAGGTGTACTAATTAATGTTGTGAGATTTACAAAAACAAAATTTGTTAACAACATAGTTCCATGCTTTGTCCTAATTATGATGCAGCTCTACAAAAGAAATAACAATTAAACTGGTATGTTTAAAATTTTTTGATGATTTTCATTAAGTCTTATCTAAAAGTGATTTCGTGCTACTTATTTTTGATTGAAGTTATATTTAGATATTTTTTTATATTGTTCACAAACTGAAATGAAATATGTATAATTAAGGCATGTGCATTTAAACAATTCCTTTTGATATTTATGTTTTTAAATTATATTTTAAAAATTATCGCCCACCGTTTCTTTATATTATAATACTTGTCAATTTTAAAAATTATTTACTTCTTTCAAACAAATACTTCCTCTGTTATGGTTTCTAATCACACGCTGAACATTTTAGTGCAAAATATATATTAAAAAACTGTATTTCCGTAAAAACGGTTGAGGATGATCTGTGATACACGCGCCCGATGGCGGAATATTCTTGACGCGCCCGACCGAGGGTTAATATATTGTGTCTTGCAAAGAAGATTCTGGATGTTTTAGTTCCTGGAAATCTATATGAACGTTTCATTCCCGTGCATAGTGAAAGACTGGTAAATAATTATCAACTGGCTATCTGCAGAACCAACATATATCGCCAATCATTCTCTCCACATATGTTAAACCTCTACGGCATTAAACACAGAACATCATTGCCCCATAAACCCATCCGATCAAAATCACTCAGTTTCAAAACAATCTTTAAATTTCCTTTCCTCAGTTGGAAGGAGATTGTTCAATTCTGAATGAAGTAACTTCTGAACCGCCACATCGATAACGTCAGTTTCAAGTTCTCTCTGAATTGTTAGCAACCTTGTACGCGTGGAATTGCTTTTATCTGTTATATCCTAGATTTCGTCCGGAGTTCTACATCTGATTAAAAATGCCTAACGCCTATATTTTACAGTTACTAAACTATAGGTAGGCAACTCCTTCTTTTTACTTTAAGAATACCCATCTTAAAAAATCCGTCACGCAGGGCTGCGTAAACTAAGCGGATTTCCCGCGTGGTTTAACAATAAATAAATCTACATACCGGTAAAACAACACCACCATGAATATTAAGTGAATAAATACAAACGATAATAAGAAACCTTCCGTCGGGAAGCATCTGAAATGCAAGACAAAGAGTTCAGTCAACTTCTTACGGGAAAGAAAAACAATTACTGTAATATATCTGAATATAAAGTATTAATTTGATTGAAAACTTTTTACTGTAATTTAAAATGAATCAGAATAATTTTTATTTCAATCAATCAAATTTAAGTAGTCCAAAAACTTAAGGAGGGGGGTTCACCAGAACATATTTGCATGTATCTCGTTTAATAAATGTCTCTTGAAAACAATATATGGTTTTTAAGCTTCAAATGATGTGGTTTATTACACAATCGAGTATTGTTTATGTAACATGAGTAGAAGTGGGGGTTTACTGGAGGCTGAAAACTGAAAAATGCAAATAACTCGGTTAATATTCATGATAGGTAATGAACGTATATAACAATATTTATATTACATTTAATTTGCTATACGATTGATTTTATACATTTTTTGGATCCGACGTATAGTAACAAAGATATTTCGAATTTTCAAAATTCTCCCCCTCTAAAACCCCCTCCACCTGGTCCGATTTCAGCCGTGAACGAACTTGATCTTTGTCTTTACATTAAACGACTAAATATTGAGTTTGGTAACGATTAAACAATAATTGAGACCGCTAGAGCAGTAACAGACATATATACGTATATATATATTTATATATATATATATATATATATATATATATATATATATATATATATACAGTTTTGAACGGACCTCATTTTTGTCGTCTCCTAGGTTGGATTGATGGACATTTGAAGACAAATTTCGAAAATCGCGTCATGATTTCCGTTAAGGGAAATCTGCTAAAAGATAGGGACACTCTTTACTGTTCCTTTCGGCATTAAGTAGTTAACATTTTTGGTTAAATCTTTAACTTTAATCCGTTTAAATCTTTAAAACATTTGTACGTTGATATTCTGGCCGGTGGAAGTGAATTATAATGCAGGTAGAGGACATATGGCCACACTTCCACAGTAATAACTTTTTATTAAAGCAACAGAGCGCTTTCGATGCAGTGCATCATCGTCAGTGACCAGTAGCCACGCCAAAAACCATAATAGATTTTAAATAATTATTACTGATGACATAATCATAAAACACTGTCTTTCTAATCCAAAACTAAATAACAACACATTAAAATCATTCACACAATCAACCGGCAAATTTTTAAGAAATAAATGAAACCTAAAGTCAGAACAATGAAAACATCTAAAATATATAAACTACAATTATGAATCTTTATTATTGATTTTTCTTTTGTATTCCTTTAAGAAATGAAAACGGCAAATGCAGCAGGAAATCCTCTGAATACAAGAGTTCTCAGTAAAAAAGTCATCCTTTTTCTTTTTTTGTAGGCCTGAGGCCAGTAGGTTGAAATTTTCAGAGTACGAGTGGATTTGAAGTGACGTAGATTGAGAGGGGAGACATGGAAGAGAAAGGGTAGAGATATGGTGTAGTATGAAATATATGAGTACGGGGGGGGGGGCGATGGAAGGCCTGCTCCAGGGGAGATATGGTGTCCAGCTCTAGTCCAGCCACTGGATATATTCCAGTAAATAAAGTCAGGGATGAATAAATACATAATATGATGGATTAGAGAAGCTCCCTACAGTACACAGCCTCTTATAATATATACCTCCGGGGCTCTCCTCTTCACTCACGAGCAAACTTTCACTCTCTCTCTCTCTCTCTCTCTCTCTCTCTCTCTCTCTCTCTCTCTCTCTCTCTCTCTCACACACACACTCTCTCTCTCTCTCTCTCTCTCTCTCTCTCTCTCTCTCTCTCTCTCTCTCTCGTTTCTGATTGCTGGGTCCCTTTTATGAAACCCCAGAATTCTCACCGCAGTGTAGGTTATTTATTATATACAGCCTTATTTATTAAGTCTTTGCCTTTTTGACGACGAGAAACTAAATACCAATTTTTATTGATGGAATACTACAAATAAACAAAGTAATATGATAATTTATTTCAAGGAATCCGCCACCCTGCACCTTATACAAATGATATATCACAATATAATAATACATATAAATATATAAAATCCCTATTTTGTGGAAGAGCCATGTGACTGCACTAGCATTTATAACAAGAAATAAATAGCATAAATTATATTTTAGTTATGATCGTCCACTTTGAGCTACCTAGACTAATTGGGACGGGGGTAGTATTAGTTTTAGTAGTATTCCCTTAAGGAAAATCAGCTATTGAGGTCTTACTCTAAAAACGCCCTCAACAAAATTTAAAAAAATCCCTCAAATTTCCATCGATTCTACCCAGGAGATGATGAGAATGAGCTCCGTTCAATATATATATATATATATATAAATATTACTTGTCGATTTCTTGTCGCATAGTTGCCTTACTCTATGTATAAGGGTTTCACGTAAAACAAAAATCAAGTTCGTTAACGGCTGAAATCGGGCTAGAGGGTTAGAGGGGGGAATTAAAAAAAATTGAAATATCTCCGTTTTTATAAGTCGGATCGAAAAATTGTATGTAACTATTACTATTATTATTATTTATTTACGTCCACTTTTTCCAACTAAGGCTAATTGGGACGGGTTATCTACAGGTTACCACCCTTTTCTAGCCAGGGTGAGACTTGCGTGTAACTAATTATATTGAAATTTAAATTACCTTTGAATGTTTTAATATACATATTTTCTCGATCAATTAATATTAACGGAGATACTAGGAATTATTTTTGTTTTCAGACTTCAGTAAACCCTCTACTCCTAGTCATGTTATATGTTATGTCATACGCTGTTATATCGTGAACTACTTCTTCTCAGTCTAAATACAAAACAATTGTTCACAAGTGACCTTTATTAGGCGAGAAACATTCAAATTCGTTGTGCGGTGACGTTATCAATTAAGATTTTACCTTCTTGTCCCTATAATGTTTATTTGATCTTTACCATACTCGATATTTACTCGTTTCAGTCAAGACTAAAAATCATATTTGTAATATATATGCTCATACGCGAGTAACAAATTTTGTGATGAAACTGCCGCTGAGAACATCAATGGAAAATAAGAGTTTTACCGCTTATGATTCCGAAATCACACTTGCGTGAAAGTCTGTTGTAAGTTAATAACTCAGACCCATTATTTAAAAACCATAGCCTGCCTTTTTAGTTACAAAATAACCTGATGTAAAGCAAGAGATAATTATGTTGCAGACACATCTCATAACAATAAGCCGCTCTACTTCGACTTTTACAGGAAGACTACCCCCTTTTCTGTCTTGCCTAATACCTTACTTGACGGGAAATCCCTTGATAGCAGCGACCTCTGTTTTTGTCTCCACTCGACAACATCGTCCTCCCAATTATCTAGAAACAAAGAGCCTACTAACGGTCCGGATGTTTTCAAATAGCAAGCACAGCTTAATCTTTTCCTCTACCTGTTAACAAAATGAATGCTTTTCCAGCATTAACACTATTAAGAAATTCAACAATAAAATCTCATACTTAAAATGTGCAATAAAATACAGCTTCGGTTGCCAAAAGACTAAAAATAATGTATTACTCATTGTTTAGTGGGGGCTCAGGTTAGCCATGTGAGTTATGCGTTGACCTTAATCTCACATGGCAAACCTAGAGTGGCGAGTTCAATTCTCGCTTGGGCAATAGGAAATTATTTAGTGACAGTATTCATTAAATAAAATCCTTAGTCCCACCCTGGCTAGAAAGGGTGATAACTTGTAGATAACCCGTCCTAATTAGCCTTAGTTGCAAGAAGTGGACGTTAATAAATAATTTAATTTAATTCATAGTTTAGTGGCAAGGATCACCAATAAAACCCCTTTAGGCTTTATTCGAAATTTCTCTACATGTTTCGAGGCCTATATACTACCCATTCAAGGGCCATTCACATATGAATTGATTGTTCCCTCTTACGTTCGTCTTCCGTTGAAACCGTCTTTCCAAAAACAAACTGCTGCCCCCTTCAACAATGATATATTACCTATCTAGTTATGGTAGGAAGCGCTCTGACCTTGTCCCGATACTTAAACCGCCAAGAAAGACTTACGTAAACTTAATTAGTATTTCTAAAAACTGGATATACAATATGATTAAGTAATCTGTCGTTAAAGTCAACATTCCTTCTTTAGTAATGTTCTAATGTAGAAAAGTCAGGGCAGGGGCTGCGTGAACTAAGCAGATGTCCCACGTGAAGTTTTACAATAGAGGAATCTGCAGAAATCACAACAGTAGTAGTAAGGAATCTCTAAACCTATTCACGAGGGACGAACAGTTACGGAAACGGCCGCTCAAGCTCTCGGCGGAAAGTCCCGAACATAGCCGACTCCTGCCGACCAAACACACAATACAAATGCAAATATTTCGGTTAATATTCAAGATACAGAATAAATGTGTAGAACAATATTTATAGTAAATTTAATTTGGTTCTATACAATGTTTTTATCCAACATATGGTAACGGAGATATTTCGAATTTTCGATAACCCTTCCCTCTAAACCCTCCCTCTAGTCCGATTTCAGCCATTAACGAACTTGCTCTGTCTTTTTGCATAAAACGGTTAAATATCGAGTTTCGTAACGATCAAACAAAAATTGCGTCCGCTAGAGCGTTAACAGACAAATGTATATATATATATATATATATATATATATATATATATATATATAAATAATTTTTAATGAGCCTCATTTTCGTCATCTCCTGGGTAGGATTGATGGACATTTGAAGAAATTTTTCGAAAATCGCGTCATGAGTACGACCTCAATAGCTGATTTCCCGTAAGGGAAATCTGCTAAAAGAACTTGTAACGACCAATGAAAAATGAAGCCCATAAGGAAGTGTGCGTGTATAAGGAAAAGTGAGAAGTAATAATTTTGAAACGAATTTCCACTGAAATGGAGCTACAAAGCATAATGTTTTCGGTGAAACCGATATTAATGATATTATATGCATGTATATGTTTTAATTTCGAAGCGAACCGCCGAGCCTTTTAGTAGCCGTAACGCAAATGCTTTTTCAATTAATTAACATATAAAGCTTTTCTCATTTGCGCAGGTTCAATTTCAAGTTACGTTAAATAATGATATTGGGTGCTTGGAGTCAAAATTTTGAAACCAATAATCCAAATAACTTTACAATATTTAAAAATATATTGATAAGACCATGTATATATTTTATTTATTCTGTACAACTTCACTAATTTATTAAGATTAATAAATATAGAAACTGATAACCAAGGAAATTGATAAATATATTGACCAATGTGTGAAGTGAATTAGAGTAAACCGTATTCATCTTAGTAATAGAAAATTGTTACATATTGCATGTTGCCAATCATGATTCACTTTATTTATTGTATATAAAAAAACATTTCCAATTCTAATGACACATTTAATTTAATTTTCAATGGATTTTCAATAAGCCAAAGTTCATATATACAATCAGCAATAAGTATTGAATTATACATTGCAAATACTACGCATTCTTAACTTTGTTTTGATCGAAGGAATGGAATGACGATATTTAGAAATATATGTTTTTACTTTTATGTGTGCCCACTCCAGTTAGTAATAAGAAAGTACCCCACAGCACATGTTGGCAAAGTCATTTCCTTAACACTTATAGATTTATTTATTTGAAGAGCTCCGCAACTAGGCGATGTCACTCAGTACCATTTATTTGAATTCTCTAAATTAAAAAAGTCCGTCACGCCGGGGCTGCGTAAACTAAGCAGATTTCCCACGTGAAGTTTTACAATAGAGAAATTTAACGAGAGCCGAGCAGTTAGGGAACGGCCGAACTAGCTTTGGCGGGAAAATCACCCGTTAGCCGCCCAGATTTAAAATGCACATATCTCGGTTAATATTCTAGATAGAGAATAAATGTATATACCAATATTTATAGTAAATTTGCAATAAGATTGGTTCTATACAATTTATCGATCTGATGCATAATAACGGAGATATTTGGAATTTTCGAAAATCCCCATCTAAACCCCCCCCCCTTTGCCCGATTTCAGCCATTAATGAACTTGTTCTGTTTTTTTACATAAAACGGTTAAATATCGAGTTTCGTTACGATCAAACAAAAATTGTGACCTCTAGAGCGTTAACAGACAAATATATATATATATATATATATATATATATATATATATATATATATATATATATATATATATATCATTTTGAACTGACCTAATTTTCGTCATCCCCATTTGAAGAAATTTTTAGAAAATCGCGTCATGAGTACGACCTCAATAGCTGATTTCCCTTAAGGGAAATCTGCTAATAAAGATAAAATGTTTTCAGAATTATTAAGACATAGTATAAAGTACATGGAAATAAAATTAAGGAAATGTTAAAATAATGCTATATGAAACAATAAACTTTGAGATAAATCCTGGCAGGGATATATAAAACGTAGAGAAATGAGTGGAGTAAGTGAGGTTTAAAGTTTGTTATATATGTCAGTTGTCTTCAAGTGGTTTAATAGTGTATTTATATGTGGGCTACCTTCTGTTAATAGTTCGTTCAAGTCGTTGGGTAAGTTCAAATGTTCACGTAGTCTGTAGTCGGTCAGGAGATGTTTAATGGTCAGTACTGTGTTACAGTGAGTGCATGTAGGTCGGTCTTTACGGTTTATGAGGTATGAATGTGTAAGTAGTGAATGTCCGATTCTAAGCCTAGTCAACACCACTTCATCTCGTCTGGTTAGATTTTCCAGAAATTTTCCTTTGTTTGGGTTGTCTAGTATTTCTCGGAGTTTGTTGTCAGTTTGTAGCCAGTCGGTTGTCCAGTCATTGAGTACATCTGTTTTAATTACCCGTCTCATGTCTTGTGCAGTCAGCCTGTCGATGTCCACAGTTCTTTTCCTGGAACTTATAGAAAAATATTTTTAATTCTATTGATGCATTTTAGCAGATTTCTCTTAGGCGAAATCAGCTATTGAGGTCGTACTCATGACGCAATTTTCGAAATTTTTCTTCAAATGTCGATCGATCCTACCTAGGAGATAACGAAAATGAGGTCCGTTGAAAACTGTATATATATGTATGTATATATATATATATATATATATATATATATATATATATAGAGAGAGAGAGAGAGAGAGAGAGAGAGAGAGAGAGAGAGAGAGAAAGAAAGAGGTCTATCTATATATTTGTCTGTTATCGCTCTAGCGGTCGCAATTATTGTTTGATCGTTACCAAACTTGATATGTAGTCGTTTTATGTAAATAGAAATTTCAAGTTCATTAACGGCTAAAATCGGACCAGGAAGAGGAGTTTAGAGGGAAGGAATTTCGAACATTCGAAATATCTCCGTTACGATACGTTGGATCCAGAAATTGTATAGAAACAATCTTATCTTAATCTGAATGATTTCTTATTACCGTTTATATTTAATACCTTAATGAATCATGGTGGTGTTACCATTTGAGATTTATTTGTTTTAAACATACCCGTGGGAAATCTGCTTAGTTTAGGCAGCCTCTGCATGACGGACTTTTTATATTTTAAGGGGACTTATTTATACCTACATTAGCTGTGAGGTTTTGAAGAAATGTGTACATAGTGAGATAAATCTGCTGTAACAATTTGTGAGATATTATCCACTGTTAGATGCAGTGAGTTGATAATAGAATCTGTCAGGTGATGGATGACCAGCTGAATAATTAAATGTAGCGTACGGAACATGTTTGAGGTGGATTAGCATAGTTTAATCCTAGAGGGGGCGTAACAAGCACGGCTGTTATAGCCACGTGTTCCAGCACTAACACTACATGGACAGGGGTAACGGCACCAGTCAATAGGTCCATTCAATTATATACGGTCAGCTGATATTCCGCCCTCATTAGATAAACCAATGATCATTACAAATTATCCAATTAACTCATGTATCATTTTACTTCTCCTTTTTAAAAAACTCCGTTTTTTTTTTTTTGGCCAAAAATAAAGCAACCCTTTTTGTTAATATTCTCCAAACTATTAGACGATTGTGATGTCTTCTTATAAGGCGTCTAGTATGTATTCAATACTGTTCAACGCCCAGACCACTGCGACACTCCTGGGTCGCCTAACGAACGAACTCAGATTTAAAGAATTTAGAAAAGTTGTTGATTAATTTAATATTATTATTTTTTCTTTTTTAAAAAAAATCATGTGTTTGTGAATTATATTCAGTTCTAAATACAGTCTGCTAGTGAATTGAAACATAGCATTTTTACGGATACAATTTTAGCAAATAGTGACCAACAGTTGTCATATTATTTTTCTTATGAGGCGATGAAGCCCAACTAGATTCAGAGTGATATTAGTATATTTAGAAATCAACTCTCCATTCAACGATTTGAAAATTTCTGGCTGTCTATCTAACAGCTCTTCCTGTCTATCTGAATAATGATGTCTGCTATCATATTTAGGTGAATGACATGTTGGTTTATCATGTTTTTTTTTATGGTAAGGCGAGTCAATATTATGTTATTTACATAATTGTTGGTGATTTTAGTTTAATATATATTTCTTTTAAATAAGTGATTTTGTCCAAATGTAAAAAATATCTACAGAACTTAATTTTAACAATTTTAAGGTTTATATACAACAGAATGTCTAGAGGCATGTTCCGTTTACTTTTTAAGGTGTCGTAAGGTGTTTAAAAAAAATATAGACTTACCAAACAATATTATTTGTGAAACAAAAAATGAACTTGTATTACAGAAACAGTATTACACATAATCATAAAACAAGATACAATTAGCCTTAGTTGCAAAAAGTGGGCGTTAATAAATAATTTAAACATGATACAAAAATATGCTTCAAACCCCCAAATACAAACATAAATACTTCTAGAAAAGCGTATTATTTTCAAAAGTAAAACTCATTAACGCTTTGCCCGAATGTACTGAACCTATTAAAAAATATCCATGATGAATACTGTCAAAAATAATCAATTATTACATAAAACTACATGATATTGGTCATTAAAAACGGCCAAACAATAATTAGTGATCAAGTACATTGCCTCTTTAAGGTGGAACAATTTTGTCATCATTTATAAAGTTTGCCGTCATTCTATATTTGCATTTCAATAAATTAAAAACAAAAATGTTATATATTTAGAGTGCTATTAAGATTATTAAAAAATAATTTATTGTATATAATTTTTTTAATTAAAGGATTTATAACATCTATTCATAAAATTTGATACAGTTTTCTAACCAATGTATTATATAAGAATAAATGTTATTCAATGATATGTAAAGAAATTAATTGGCATAATATTTGGAAATTGTATATAGAAAAAAAACTATTTGACCTATTATGTCATGTTAACATTTCATTGAAATAAACATATTTCATTTTATAACAGGATCGTGTGTATGTGTGGTAGCGTATGAGAGTGATAAAATATGATTTAGCAAATAATCATTAAATAAGAAAAAGGACAACAGGTATTGTTTGATCCACTCTCTGAGAGTATTCCCCTCATATAAAAACTTTATCTTTTTCGACAAAAACATTTATGTACTTACATAAACGAATTTCCCAAGGAAACAGTATCCATAATCAAGAATATAATCACAGGTGGCCAAAAAAAAGTCTATAAACACGAGCAGGTGTGCCCAAAAACTGTTTTTCAGGCGTCTTGGAAGGCCCCCAGAGTCAGAGGCAAATAGGGAGAGGAAAGCGTAGATGAACAATAGCTGTGATCACCGTTAAGGCAAATCTTGACAGACAGAAATCGAAACAAGAACGCCAGCTGGAGGAATAAAATTAAACTCTAGTTTGGTAATTGCACAAGAAAATTGCCCTGCTATGGGTTTGTTTGAATTGCAAATATAAGCTTGAGACAGGTCGGTAAATAGAACTTTTCTAGTTAACTGTTGTTTTTTTTTTGTTTTTTAGCAGATTTCCCTTAGGGGAAATCAGCTATTGAGGTCGTACTCATGATGCGAGTTTCGAAAAATTTCTTCAAATGTCCATCGATCCTACCCAGGAGATGACGAAAATGAGGTCCGTTCAAAATTATATATATAAATATATATATATATATATATATATATATATATATATATATATATATTTGTCTGTAAACGCTCTAGCGGTCGCAATTTTTGTTTGATCTTTACCAAACTCGGAATTTAATCGTTTTATGTAAAAAGGAAGATCAAGTTCGTTAATGGCTGAAATCGGACCAGTGGGAGGGGGGGTTTAGAGGGGGGGATTTTTGAAAATTCAAAATATCTCCGTTATTATGCGTCAGATCGAAAACTTATATAAAACCAATCTTATTGCAAATTAAATTTACTATAAATATTGTTCTATACATTTATTCTCTATCTCGAATACTAACCGAGATATTTGCATTTGTATTCTGCGTGTGGTCACCTAGGCTATGTTCGGACTTTCCGCCGAGAGCTCTGGTGGCCGTTTCCATAACTATTCGTCCCTCGTGAATAGGTTTAGAGGTTAGGTTAACTGTGTTTTGGGGCTAGAAACTACTGGGTTATTACGCCCTAAATAATGTTTTAGGCTTAGAGGTTTCTTACTACTACAGTTGTTATTAGGCAGATTTCTCTATTGTAAAACTTCACGTGGGAAATCTGCTTAGTTTACGCAGCCCCTACGTGACGGACTTTTTTATTATTAATGATAATGTATTCAAATTTTCAAATGATTTCGAAAACAATTTCCTTACTTGAATATTTTTGGGGGTTTTGAATTGTGGTCTTAAATTATAATTTTCAAACAAGTGCTATTATATCCTTAGAAAGTTATCGATTAGAAAAACCAACAAAGCTAGATTTATATTAAGTAGACCAGTACTGTTTGATGTTGGATCTATCGTTCTCTTTCTCAGATAAATGCTCAGGGTTTAATATCTTGATTGTATAATCCGACAACTGCTTGCTTCAGCTCAGTTTTTGATCGGCGGAGTCAGCTCTTAATGCATTTCCATCAGCACTATAAACCCTCTTTATATTTGCTCCTTTAGAGAGCAAACTTGTCGGAGAACTGGCGTCCTTCGTTAGCAAAATTTATTTGCTGAAGCAGAATGCACGAAGGCTTGACTAACCGGGTATCTATTAATCGAATAAAGCTAACAACCTAATCGCGTGTATTTATCCATGTTACTGTAAAATTAATATCTATTAGCAGATTTCCCTTAAGGGAAATCAGCTATTGAGGTCGTACTCATGACGTAATTTTCGAAATTTTTCTTCAAATGTCCATCGATCGTACCTAGTAGACGACGAAAATGAGGTCCGTTCAAAACTATATATATATTGACTGTTACCGCTCTAGCGGTCGCAATTTTTGTCTGATCGTTACCAAACTCGATATTTAGTCATTTTATGTAAAAAAAAAAAAAAAAGATTAAGTTAGTTAACGGCTGAAATCGGACCAGGGGACAGGGGGGTCTAGAGGGGGGGGGGAATTTGAATATCCAAAATATCTCCGTTACTGTAAGTCGGATTGAAAAAGGTGCATAGAATGAATCTTATTCCAAATTACATTTACTATAAATATAGTTATATACATTTATTCTCTATCTTAAATATTAACCGATATATTTGCATTTTTCAGTTTTTAGCCTTCAGTAAACCCCCTTCTTCTACTAGTGTTACGTAAACAATACTCTGTTATATAATAATTCATATTATTAGAAGCTTAAATACCAAATATTGTTTGCCAGAGACCTTTATTATACGAGTTAGATGGAAATATGTTATTGTGACCCCCTCCCCGCCTTAAATTCTTGGACTACTAAAGTATGATTGATTAAGATAAAAATTATTCTGATTCATTATAATTTACAGTACTAGGTATAGTAAATAGTTTTCAATAAAATGAATATTTTATATTCTGATATGTTTCAGATATTATTTTTCTTTCCGGTGAGCCGTTGGCAAACCTGTTTGTTTACATTTGAGACGCTTCTCAAGGAGAAAGATTTCTTATTATCGTTTGTATTTATTCTCTTAATATTCACTGTGGTGGTTGTTAGCAGTAAGTCCATTATTAATCTTTACGAGGGAAATCTGCTTAGTTTACGCAGCCCGTGACGGACTTTCATTCTCATTATGGTGATGCTTTATTATGACTTTGGTCTTAGATGAATGCGACCATCAAAGTGACATTCATGAGGAAAGCCTAACAATTATCAACGATTAATATCGTGAGTGTATAATTTCTGATTTCGAACTTAAACATAACTTATATATAGTACTACGAATAAGCGGAAACATGTTCAAGTATGTTCATATAAGAACTATGCATGCTTGTAGTCCATTCTGAACCAATTGTAATAATATACTATTTTCAGTCAATACGCCAAAAAACCTTCCCCAGGCGAGTTTTGACTAAACTAATAAGGAAATTGAGTTTCGAAATTGTGTAACTGACAGTTTAAATTAATTTTGTAATTACTTGAATTAAACTTAGGCATTGTTGAAATTCCTGTACAATATCCATTCTAACATAACTCAGAAAAACGTTTAACATAGTCGTATATCCAATCCTACTCACACCAACTTCTCCCCCTCCCTCGCACTACATACAAATGACAGAGTAAAATGAAAATATGAAAGAGACGGGTTGGAGAACCCTGACATTTTATTAAAAAATTAGAACATCATCATCTATGTGCAGAGCTCAAACAAATTACTTCTGAATAGCCAGACTGGATTGAGAGGGCATCAGATCCCACTCCCTCCCCACCCCAAGGAACACCACTCTGCAAGCACTATTTGGAACAAGACAGAGAGAATGAAATTTGATGATCAAAATGTTGATAAATCTTACTTTCCACGTTTGTATACATTCACTTCAAAAGTTTGCGAAAGTTAACAGTATAAAAGAAAGAATTTTATTTTTTTATGGGGTGCTTAAACAGCAATAATAGGCACATTATTTATTATATGCAATTATACTTATTATTAAATTTTAGAGAAGAATTATGTTAATTTGATCTGTCAGAAAACTGATCTTTATTTAGTCATTAAAAAAGAATGAATTAATCTACATTTACATTAATTTATGATCTATTGAATTAAGTATTATAATTATTTAGATTAATATTTATATTGTATTACATGCCAATGTATATGCTGGTCATTTGTAATTTAGAAATTATTATTATTTTGTTTACACATTTTTTAAGAAGTGATAATAATAACCATACTAACAGTAATTGGTGAGACTCTTGGCGACATGTATGTAAACATCGGCCAATAAAATATCTATCTATCTATCTTACCTTCACTTCATATTATTTTTATTTTCCTTTCTGGATTAAAAAAAAATATACTGCCACTTCGTTCGTCTTTAAAAAAAGGAACTACAGAAAACCGTAAATTTACTGTTCTACTGGTGAAACATCTGACTTTTAATTGGCAGTTCAATATCTACATTAATGACATTATAATAACTTATAATTTTATTTCAATTTCAGTGATAGAAAACACACTGTAAACTCATAACGAATATTATTTTAGTTCATTAACAGAACACTTATTATTTTACATTAAATTGTGCTGAGGAAAAAGTTAAACATTTATATTTCTAGGCATTTGAATTCCTAAAGTACCAAGCACGTTTGTCCCGGGTCGCCCATTGCTGAAGAGACGTACAGTGAAAAATAAAGAAGCGAGGTTCAAAATATGAGCTCAAAAAGATGCATCAAATTCCTCATGTTCATTTGTTCAGAGAAAACGAAATAAATAAGTCAAAGTCATGTCTGATAAATGGCCACCCCTTATTAGCAGATTTCCCCTAAGGAAAATCAGCTATTGAGGTTGTTATGAGCTATTGAGGAGGTTATGACGGAATTTTCTAGATTTTTCTTCAAATGTCCATCGATCCTACCTATTAGATGACGAAAATGAGGTTCGTTCAAAACTGTATATATATATATATATATATATATATATATATATATATATATATATATATATATATATATATTTGTCTGTTACCGCTCTAGCGGTCACAATTTTTGTTTGATCGTTACCAAATTCGATATTTAGTTGTTTTATGTAAAAAGAAAGACCAAGTTCGTTAACGGCTGAAATCGGACCAGTGGGAGGGGGGGTTTAGATGGGAGGATTTTCGAAAATTCGACATATCTCCGTTACTATACGTCGAATCGAAATAGATTACAGAATAAATCTTATTGCAAATTAAATTTACTATAAATATTGTTCTATACATTTATTCTGTATCTTGAATATTAATTGAGATATTTGCATTTGTATTCTGCGTGTGCTCGGCAGCAGTCTATGTTCGGACTTCCCGCCGTGAGCTCTGGCGGCCGTTCTCGTAACTATTCGTCCCTCGTGAATAGGTTTATAGGTTTCTTACTACAACAGTTGTTATTAAGCCGATTTCTCTATTGTAAATCTTCACGTGGAAAATCTGCTTGGTTTCGCAGCCCCTGCGTGACGTACTTTTTTTAATTTTAGTGATTTAACACTGTAGTAGTCGCGTCATTTGAGAGATGACTTGGAGAAACTTTTTGAACTGCTGAGTAGAGGATAGAACCTGGGTGCCCCCCACCCTGGCTACCTTCCCCTCATGTCTAGAGCCTTCCAACAGTACTGTTTCAACCCTTTTCTGATTCTCCAGTACTGCGCATGACCTTGAGGCATCTGTGAGATCCCGCGCGACTACCTTTGTAAGTAGTGCAGTGGCAGATTTACTGGGAGTCGAAAAGTATAAAAAATAGGGAAATAAATTCAAGCATCTTCCCTTATAGGAAGGAGGGCACCATGGTTTCCTATGTCCCAAAAAATAAGTTAAAAAAGTTAAAAATTAGAAATGTATTGGCTATATGAAGTATGCATTCTGATGGAGAAATTAATGAGAAAACAAGATAAAAAATAAAGCCTTCCATTATAACACATTATAATCAAACCAAAGTAGGTGTGGATATATTAGATAAAATGTGCTCACTTTATAATGTATCGAGAAATACCAGAAGTTTGCCTATGGTAGTATTTTAGCAGATTTCCCTTAAGAGAAATTAGCTATTGAGGTCGTACTCATGACGCGAGTTTCAAAAAATGTCTTCAAATGTCCATCGATCCTACCCAGGAGATGACGAAAATGAGGTCCGTTCAAAATTATTTATATATATATATATATATATATATATATATATATATATATATATATATATATATATATATTTGTCTGATAACGCTCTAGCGGTCACAATTTTTTTTTTATTGTTACCAAACTCGGAATTAAATCGTTTTATGTAATAAGAAAGATCAAGTTCGTTTAAGGCTGAAAACGGACCAGCGGGGGGGGGGGGTTTGTGGGGGGGTTTTTGAAAATTCAAAATATATCTTTTATTTTGCGTCGGATCGAAAAGTTGTATAGAATTAATCTTATTGCAAATTAAATTTACTATAAGTAATTTTCTATACATTTATTCTGTAGCTTGAATATTAACCGAGATATTTGCATTTGTTTTGTGTGTGTGGTCGGCAGGAGTTGGCTATGGTCGGGACTTTCCGCCGAGTGCTAGGGCGGCCGTTTCCGTAACTGTTGAATAGGTTTAGAGATTCCTTAATACTACTGTTGTTAATAGGCAGATTTCTCTATTGTAAAACTTCACGTGGGAAATCTAGTTAGTTTACGCCGCCCCTACGTGACGGAATTTTTTTTCTTTTCTGAATATTGCGGGGGATCAATTCCCAATAATTTATTTAGAAAGTAGCCATATTTCATTTTATATACCTAGCTAACTATTTTATTTTATTTTATAAACCTGACTATATAATGTGCATGTATAAAGTAAGTATATATCAGTTTTCTATTATGTAAGCCAAGATAATGTGTGAAATATTTTTTTTTTAAATTATATAATTATAAATCATGTATGTTCTCCATATAATGTTTCAATTGTAACTTTCATACAAATATTATTACAGGCTTAATTAAAACTAATCTTCTTACTTTAATATTTAAGGAAATGTGGTAAGTCATCTAAGAAATGTTATGCACCCACCCTTGTACTGACGAGGGGCGCGACTACTGCAGTGTTAAAAATAATTGTTTAGTATTTTTCATTATTAGTGATTAATATATAGATGTACTTCTGTAGTATGAATTGCCTTATATTTCATTTATTTTTCTATTACTTATATTTCGTTTAATGTTGTTTACTTTGTTAGGTTTTTAGCGTATTTCCTTGTTTGGGCTAACTGTCAGTGCATCAGAAAGTTTTCAAAAGTAAAAAAAATAAATAACCTTTTTAAGGGTTGAATCTGTCGAGGCTTGTGTTCACTTGAAGGTGAACCCGATAACAAAAATGTAGCCTCCTTTAGATAAGAAAGAGAGGTAAATCTACGGTGTTATCTCTCCAAGGTTAAAAGGTAAAGAAAGACGTAGAACTTTCATATATATGGTGTCGGGGGTGGGGGGGGGCGACTCAAGGAATAACGATATCAGTAGATAAAGGGAGGTGGCTGGCGATGGGAAAGTGCTTACTGGAAAAGGGAGCCGGGCGAATGACATATTCGTCGAGGCAGACTCGTACGAACAAAAACGAATGCCAGGTCGGAAAGGTCGGCTCGGAGTTGGACTAGCTTGGATGAAATATCGAGGTAGGAAATGGGGAGCTAGACCTCGGAGCTGATGAATAGCTCCAACGAGCTACGGCTAGATATCGATAACTCTCCAATGATCGACTCCTTACTGATGGATTCGGCAAAAAATCTACTCCCTTCCCTCAATAGTACACAGCTTAGCTTTGCTCACCCCAACTTCCACTTACCCCAACTCTATCTCTCTCAACTTTCCCATTTATTATATATTTCATTATATTTTTCCAATACCCATCCTTTTCATCTAATATCATTCATATGGACAGTAATGGGAACGAGAATTTATTGCGGGCCCAATATGAGCCATTTTTCTTCGATATAATGTGTCCGACATGCTGTCGTGGTTTTAACGATCTATCAATCGTTTTGCCCTCCCCCCAATACTTCCAACTATTTATCACTGTAGATGGTGTAGAAGGCAGTTATCAATATATTTTACAAATAATCAGGTTGAGTACTTCGGCCATGTTAGGAGAAGGACGTTCGGCACTGTGAGTTTTCAAGATAACTGAAAATGTTTTTTTCAGTTCTATATTTATTTATTTATTGTAGAGCGTTCGCTGCGAGGCGATATTGCTCTTAAAAAAGGAATATAAACAAAATAAAGAATAAAACATTAACCGAAAAAATTTAAACAATAAAATTAGAACAGAACAAACTAAGAACGCAACCAAATAACAAAACGCAACCAAATAACAACACGCAACCAATCAAAACATAACCAAATAACAAAACGCAACCCAATACAAATCACAACCAAATAACTAAACGCAACCAAATAACAACACGCAACCAAACAAAACATAACCAAATAACAAAACGCAACCAAATAACAACACAACCGAAGAGTCAAAAAAAAAACACGAATCAACAATTACATTATAAAAGAGTATAAATCGCAAGTGTGCTAAATAAACTACACCAAAATTTATAGTAATGGTTTCAAGTGTTCCATACCTAAAGGTGTCTCGGTTGCTATCTTGGTTTCCACATTTTTCAGCGACTCATGAAAAGACTTTCGAAAAATGTCTTCAAATATCAATCGGTCCTATCTAAAAGTTAACGATAATGAGGCCTATTCAAAATTATATATCCACACATATAATACCGAATTCGATAATTCATTTTTTTTTGTAAGGTCAAGTTCGTTAATTACTGAAATCGAACAAGGAGAAGTGAGTGGGGGAAAATAATAGTAATAAAAAAAACAACCAAAAAATCTCTAGGGATCAATAAAAATTCCTTGTCCTCTGCATGTACTTTAATGTATGCAGAGTGCACTTTAGAGAGACCAAGCTCCATCCTCGGTGCCTGATTAGAGAAGTGTAGCCTATACACAAAGCAGGAGGACGACCCCTTCCCGTAGAGAAGAAGACAAAATATCTTGCCATTTTGAGACAGATCAAAAAATATTATAGAATCAATTACAATGCAAATTTAAATGTCATGGGATGCTATTTTCGACTTTTATTTGCCGTCTTCAATAACCCCCCTGCTTCTACTCATTCGATTTTCTCGGTTAATATTCAAGATAGAGAATAAATGTATATAACGAAATTTATAGCACATTTAATTTACTATATGATTGTTCCTATGCATTCTTTCGATCCTACGTATAGTAATGGAGGCATTTTGAATTTTTAAAAATCCTCCCCCTCTAAACCCCCTTTCCCTTTCCACTTGTCCGATTTCAGCCATTAACGAACTTGATCTTTCTTTTTATATAAAACAATTAAATATCTAGTTTGGTAACGATTAAACAATAATTGCGGCCACAAGAGGGGTTACAAACAAATAATAATAATAATAATAATATATATATATATATATATATATATATATATATATATATATGTATGTATATATTGTAGAAAGTTAAATACATGAAAAACTTAACAGAGATAGTCTATATGATATTTGAAGAAAAATTTCGAAACTCCCGTCATAAGTACGATCTCAATAGCTGATTTCCCATAAGGGAAATCTGCTAAATGATCACAAGAAAAAGCCGATTGGGAAACCAGGAAAATATCGTGAATAATTAAAACACTGACACCACTGAAGATATGCTGCACTCGATAACTGCAATGAGTTCTCAGCTTTTGACCCACTGAAAACTTCATTGTTTACTCGTTTTATTACGGTTGTTAGAATTTTCGTAACCTGTAGTTACGAAGATAGTCAGTCGCAACCTAGAAACTATATCTTGAAGTAATGCCTAAAACCACAGGTTATTGAGCGGAGAGGTTTTGTATTGAGAAGAGGAGCAAATGAACATCGTAATTTTAATTACTTGATTTAACAAAACAATCGTATATCTCAAATAAAATATAATTTTCTTTCTTTTTTGTTTTTAGGGATCCTGGATATGATATTAAAAACAACAAACAAAATCTCGTGAAAGGGATTTGTAGGACTCTCTATTAGTAAAAATTGTGAAATTTGAGAGATTGCAGTTAGCCATTTATTTGAGTGAAACGTTGGTAGACCTGTTTCAGACTCGCTGTCATTTCCAGCTGTTGGTTTTATATTATTCTTGCTAGAAAAGGCCGGCCTGTTGGCTGTTGTAGTCCTTTGTCCCTCGGCTCAATAGTGGAGTGAACAATAAATGGGATTGCTTTTCAATGTCAACACGGCCGTAGGATGAATATAATTCCCCACTGTCAGGCACATCTTCGTCATGAAGGTGGACGAGGCAGAGGGACGGTTATAATTGTTGGAGTAGGTATGGCAGAAGGGCAGGTTAGGAATGGTTCGACTGGCAGGCGGTAGCCAACGAAGGACAGTATAGAAAGAATTAAAAGAGTGCTCTAAAAAGAAAGGCAATAAGAGAAAAGTAGGAATAATGGGGGAGAGTGGGGAGACGTTGAACCATAAAAAACGAATATCGAAGAAATCATAAAGTATTTTTACAAGTATAAGTATATATATATATTTATATATATATTTATATATATAATATATATGTTTGTGTGTGTGAGTGTGTACGAATTAAAACTCTTCATAACTCTTAAACGAGCTGGAAAGGAAAATAATTAAAACCAAAACTTATTAATTTATAGTTTATTTTTTTCCTTGTGCGACGCAAAGGAAGTATTGTAATCAAGAAAATATTCGGCTGTACTTATCGGTTATAGGGAGGTCACTCATTTAATGACGATTATAAAAAGGGAAAACACTTTATTATTTAAAATAACACCTTTACAATTTATTTGAATGTAATTCTAAATTAGAGATATCCCAAGACTGGACGACATTGTAGCGTAGCTGCAAAAAGATGCCGTCCCCGGCCATCGTCTGCCACATCAACTCTGCAAGGCAGCTGTCCAAGTGCAGTAATAATACACGATCTTAATAAACGATCACTCATTTCCTGATAACGAAAGAAACAGCTTGACTAAGATAACCTAGTCAAGTATGAACCACCATATACACCACTACTTTATAATATCGACAAGTGGTTTCGAACCAGTAAACATTTTATATGTAAATAATGAGTGGGCTACCGTTAACCATTATGTCGTTTACTACATATTTTAAATAGTAAAGTGATATTCTTTTAGTTATGAATTAATAATCGTCTTTAAATGGATTGCCTCCAATTAATCGATAAGTACCTTTTACGTTTTTAAATTTCACCGGAAATATCAGTTTTGACCTCCCTGAGCCCATTTTGACTTTTTAACCCTAGAACGGTAGTGATATTATTTCCCACTTAATGGTACTGATACGTAATTTTTACGTGTGCAACTGGTAATTGGTGAAATTGCTCAAAATTTGTTAATGTTTGTGACTATCTTTTTATTTTATTGAAACATACACTTTTCTTTAACTTATATCTACGTTAATATCTAATAATGTGCACGGCATTCCTTTGAGGCGCTTTTTTGAAACACGTTCCGGAGGTTGTGTGCTCCATTCACATCCATTCTTACCAAGCACAACCCACTTTCAATATTTATTGTGAATGATTTGTAAATATTGTGTGGTTGAGAGGTTTTAGGTTTTTTTTTTCCTCTGTGTTTCTTCCCTTTCTTCAATTGCCTTGATGTTTTCTAAAATGTTCTCACTCTCTTCGCTATCTAGCCCACTCTGTGTTGCAATCATTTCCGAAGGCTCAACCTCCTCATCACTTGGAGAATACTCCGGATCATCATCGCTGTCGTATCCATATCCATCTATTTAATAATTGTCATTTTCCCCATCAGACTCATCGGAGAGTTCTTTCTACAAATTTCGAATTTCTTCATCCATTGAATATTTTTTCTCCATTTTTCCGAAACTATAAAAAGATTATCTATATTCTTTCTATACATCTTTGTCTTTTTTATATTCAAAAATAAAAGTTAAAAACATTAAGAGAAAATATATTAGAATATAAGAATAAATTGGAAGAAAATAAATTGAGAATAATATTAACTAAGTTATGGCATAATAACCGGTTATTAGTAGCGATACGTAAATTTTACGTGCCAAAAAGTTGCGGTTAATAGTATTGATACGTAAATATTACGTGTCGTTTTTATTTCAAAAAATAGTATTGGTTGACTGGGAAGGTTCACTTAGCTGCACTTGGCGGATGTGAAGCCGAACTATCTGGAGGGATCATAGCTGAGGGGTGGTGAGAACGTTAACGGCCCTTTGATAACAGTTCAAACCAGATCATACGTAAATTTACGTTCACTACCATTCTTGTACGAATTTACATTGCGAACATAACTCAAAAACGACTAGCCTTTGAATGCTGAAAATTCAGATTTAGGAATGTTCTCGCGTGTAGGTATATACTTCCTCTTTTGATCGAAAACAACTAAGGTATGGGGATAAGATAGAGAGATGGGGGGGGGGGGGGTTAAAAACCAAAAATACAAAATTTCTTAGTACCTATTACAGATAAAAAAATAATGTATTGAACCACTTTTGTTTATTATGAAAATATCTATAAATAATATTCTATGACATGTTTTTGATTGGAACAAAATTATATTATATTTTTTTCTCACTGTGATATGTAAATATAGTTTTCCTGTCTAGTAATTTGCTTGTTTTTAATTTAGAAATTTTATAGATTTTAAGTTTTTATCTTTGACACTCGCTTGTCGCTTTAATTTTATTAGTTCACAATTTTTTTTAAATTTTCTATTGATTTTATCCTGGATATGTTTTGTTTTTATTGTTTTTAATTGTTTTGTGACTGTTTTTACACTGTTGGTCATGCTATGTTTGTTAGTTAGTCCTTAAGGTTTTTGTGTGTCTGCAGGCATTGCCAATGGACCACTGACTCTGAAATTGCATAAAATTAAAACAATAGTTGAGGACAAGGCCTTTTTATTCATCCTGATCAATTGGTTCCTCTACCATCCATCATATCCCAGAGATATCAAAATTATATTGTATTACTTTCAAATGAAATTATTTTAAGTGAAGTGAATCAAAACAATGGACGCATTTATTTTAATAGGTGTCTTACTTGATTTGCAAACATTAAACTAATGTATGATCCTCATTGATAGGGGAGTTAGTGGTTGAAGAATAAGCCCATGGGTCTCTCAGACCCGGTGCCACCATTCTTGAATGTTTTTTTTTTTTCAAGAATTTGGTAAGGTGGCACCGGGTCTCTGGGACCCACAGGATTCACAGAGGGGGGTCCCGAAATCCTGCACAACTTGGGGTGGGAGGGGTAAGAACCTCCCCACCATTCAGTACTCAGCCAACTTGCCTATTGTGTACATCTTGTAATTTCAGTTCCTTGCAGTTTTTAGTTTTTTCTTTCTGTTTTCATTTTACTTATGCTATGAATTAGTGCATCGGATGTTGGAGGAGCCATTTCCTATCGATTTAGACATTATTGACGATGAAGAAGATGAGGTAGATGATGTTGAAGTGAGAGAAGAAGATCTGAGCAGGAACTCGAAGAGGTCACGCCGTCGGATGCCGATGAAGGTAATGTTTTATTTATTTATTTATTTATTTATTAACGTCCACTGGTAATGTTTTATTCAATAAAACAAAAACCATGAAATGGTGGTCAGAACTACCAAGGAAGAAAAATGTACATACGTACAAGATCATGTAATATTATGGTGCATTTACCATGTGTAAGAGGTCCTGTAAAAGAGCTAATGAAGGAGGTGGAGATTTGGCTGCATTTGATTTGATCTTTCGACCGGAAACAAAAAAAAAAACCAGAGGCACTCACCTTTTATAACATGACTAAAGGAGGGGTTGATGAAATGTGTGTCACTTATAATACTGCTCGAAATGCAAGAAGATGGCCGATGGTGATATTTTATAGCCTGATGAATGTGGCGGGTATCAATGCATTCATCATTTATAAAAGTAATGAAAAGTATGACGATAAATTTGAAAAGAGGGTTTTTTTTGAAAGAGTTGGGAAAGCAGCTGTGTGAAGATCATCTTCGCCGACGGGCGCACAGCATCCACGTCCCGCGCGAAATCCGAAAGGCTATCTGTAAAATATTGAACATCACCACAACAACCAGAACAGCTGATCCACCGGCCCCAGGGAAAAGAGGAAGATGCAAGGATTGTACTGGTGCTGATCGAAAATCCCGATACTACTGTCGCGTGTGTTCAGGGTCTGTGTGTCTTGAACACTTACTTTTTGTATGCTCAGACTGTTTCCATAATAATGAGTGACATTTAGTATATTTTAGTTAATTTTTATAGCCCAAATTATGATGATTATGTTCATATAACGCTTATTTACTTTGTTTTTCTTTTTAAATTTAATTGTATATGTATTACTTGGAAATTAAACATTTTCTTACAGATATTACATTTATTACCTTGGTCTATCATGGTAGATTAATAGTTATGCAGTGAAAATATTTGTAAGAAAAATCTAGGCCCAATAATAGAAGTTTAGGGTTCCGGGTCTCACAGACCCGGTGCCACCCTAAGGAATGTTCTAGAGGGTGCCACCACTGCAGGGTTAAAAGCAAATTAAAAAAATAAATACCAATAAATGAACATTCGTCGCTTTTACGGATTTGAAAATAAGCTTTAATCATTCGGAAATTGAATTTTTACTTCATGTAAAAACTAAGTAAATTGAAAAGGCTTAGAAAGAGATCAATTTTGAACATTCACAAAAAACCGACGAATAAAACTCGTCTGAAAGGAGTAAAAAAAAAAAAAACTCAAATAAAGAAAAATATTAGGCAAAGGTCGATCACTGAAAAGGCAGAAAATAATGAAAATAGAGGTAAAACCGTGTGAAGGAGTTAATTATTCAGTATTTATTCTTATTATTCATTTCTAACATCCTTTTTATCCTATAATGGCTAATAGAGATGAGTTGTCTGAAGGTTTTCACCTTTTTTTTCCAGACAATGATCTAGGATTTTATTTAATGAGTTTGTAAGAATAAAATTCCAACCGGGTATATAACCTACGATTTTAGGTTTACCATGTCTATTAAGACCCGCATATTTAACTGATATGACTAGCTTAAGCCTGTATTCAGTGTTTATGCTAGGAGCTCATGAGTTCTGACCGTTGGTGAATGATCACTACTTCGTTACCTAGGGAGTAGGCCTGTTTCTTGAGTCCAGTTGTCAACAGAGATTGCACACTAGACTGACAGCTCAATACTTAAAAGGAATTATCATGACAACTAGAAGGTGGACAAATATTTCTGAGGTCTGGTATTATTTATGGCTACAGGCTTCCATGCTGTAACTTTTTAAACATTCGTATCAGAGTAAGCACTTAACTATTAATTTAGCACTTAAGCCATCATACCACGAGGCTAGTTGTGTTTTAGCAGCTATAATAACAGCAGAGTATAAAGTTGAAGAGCTGGCGACACTGTAAAATATATAAAAAAACAATGAACTAATTACAAAGACATAATGTAATATGGATATTACAATAGATAAATAAATACATTGACTGCTCACAATGGCTTCACCCGGCACTATTTGTGAAAGTAACATCACATTTGGATGAACCATTGACTGAAAACATTATGACAGCCGACATATTTACTGACAACAATACACCTGGATCAGCTTAATTGTCGAGACTACAAGTGGACATATTCTAAAATACACATACCGACTTGATGTTGGATGCTAAAATAATCAAGCTGAGAAATAATATGATAATAAAAGGGTCATTCTAAAACCAATATATGTTTGAAAAAGACAACTTCCAAGAGTAAATAATAGACTTATAACATAAAAATTGATTTTGGAATCCAAGTGCGTGACCCAGTGAGTGGGATAAGACGCAGAGGTGTATGAATTAATCCCTTTCCCAGATCAATAGTATTCAAATATATTACAATTATCTACGCTGTCAGTGACATTACAAATAAGATTTTATTTTTGAAAAGCCCACCTTACCATTAACCATTGAGTTAGCCACATTTCCTTAATTCTTAACCGGGAATATGTTCCCTCAGAGGTTGTAGAGGTATATACATTTCACCTTAGCTAGAATAATTAGGCTATTGGTGCTAAAATGTCAACACCAAACACACATATGTGCACTGCAACCCCCCTCCCCTGCTTTTGGACCATGCCTTTAGTTACGTATATAATCCGTCGTATCCAAAACTAATTCTCAGAAGTGCTTTGTCTTTGACTGTCAAGTTAGTAGTCTATTTGTGCACTTTCACTTCCAGTAATTCTAATTGTGGCCCAGGAGTTCGATATTATCTTCATCAGTCGAAAATACATACCTATATGTACCAGAGTATCTGCAGAGTCCAAAAGTCTGTCTTGTAAGCCCTGCATAAACTAAGCAGATATCTCACGTGCTGATATGGCACTAGTAATGTCCTCCCACCACATATTTACTATTTCTGATTCAAAATTCGAAGAGTATTAGTAGTGGTTTACAGCAGACTGAAAACAAGAAATCACTACTCGCTTACTACTTGTTATGAGAAAATGTATAGAACAAATATGTAGAATATAAATAGGTTATCATGATTGGTTTTATAATATTTTTTGACCCAACTCATAATAAGGAAGATATTTTGAATTTTCGAATTACCTCTCTTTAAATCCCTTATATGCCGATCCGACTTCCATCTAAACTGAAAAAGTTAAATATCGAGTATAGGATAGAAAAAATAAAGGCCTTAAAAACGTAAAATCTTAACGATGATGTCATAACAATATTTTAACTTCGAATAAAGTGGTTAACAACATAACAACTTATTGTTAACATGGCATGACTGTGAAGGGGTGGGGGGTTACCAGAACATTGATTGGAAATTAAAATTGCAATAACATAGGTTTTAATTTTTCGATCCGAAGTACAATAAAGGAGATATTTCAAATTCCCTAAGCCCCCTCCCCCTGTCCTATTTCAGCCATTAACAAATTTGATCTAAACTGCTTTAATGTCGAGCTTGATATCGACAAGACAAAAATTGCGACGGCTTAAGGGAAATCTGCTAAAATCATATTACTTAAACAATTGAACAGGCTTTGGCGTTGGAAGCACATGAAATTTTATTCTTACATATTATTTTACAAAATATCGAAACCACTTGGTATATAATTATTAATATATTGTATTTCGCAAAGTAAAGTTCTGGTAAAAGCAAAATTTGATTTTAACCTAGTTTATGAAGTTATTTTTTCAGTCAAGACAAAAACACTTCAGTTTACATTAATCAAAATACTGCTATGGAGTACGAAAAGTTCGTTCATTTTCTTGGGGTTTATATTCAGATGATAAAAGTACTTTAAGTGAACAACAAATAGAAAATTCGAAAACTTGGATATTTAGGCAGAGCAGGAAAATAAAACTTGTTTGAAATGAAACTTAGAAAGTGACTAAATCTGTAAAATTTATACATCTATAATAAGCTATGATTATTAATATATAAGCTTACTGTGGTTAAATTGTATTATTAATGAGCACTCTCAGGATTAATTGTGTAAACAAACAGGTTGCAAAATTAACTAATTCTGCATGGTAAATTCTAACTAAATAATAATAAATAATAGTCATAGAATTACATATAAACATAAGATCTAGTAAATTATCAACACAACATGGTGCAAATATTTAATCAATTATTGATAGCATCCAAATATACAGATCACTAATATTTCTTTTTCGATCTTAGCAACTTATTTATAATTTTTTTGGAAGTATCCGTAATTAGCTACCCAAGCCATTCATCACCGACACATACACTCAACCACAAAAAAAACCGGACACTTAGATTTAGTCTTATAATTTTGTTAAATACTTAATATATATGTATATTAATCTTTTTAATTAAAATAATTGATTAATCTATAGGTTATTTAAACAAAATCTGCCAAAAGTGAATAATTTTTATTGATTATTTACAAAAAAATACAAAATAAAAAAAAAGAAAAAGATAAATTAACACATTTAAAAAAAAAAAAATATTCTTCATTTTTATTACAGTGAATGGTAGACTTCGCTACCCCAAGCGTTTCGGCAATGTAACGTAAGCTCCGGCCTTCCATCTATGTAAGTTTGAAAGACCCATTATTCTGGACCGAAATAAAAATAACACATTAATTAAAGAAAATGCTTGGTTAATAATTAAAGATGTTTAAACGTGCGAAAAACTAATTGCAGTTAAGAATAGATCTACTTCACGACAAATAAATCTAATCTGAGTTTTATCTGATTGTTTACTAATCCTAAAGGGATTACTTGAATGGACTTAGACTCTAAATTCTCTGTAATAACTAGAATACCCACATAAAGAAAATTGCTGAAAATTAGCTTTTAATACGACAAAAATGAACTGTCCGATTTTTTTGCGGTTGAGTGTATTTCAGTGGTGATTTTAGTCACTTATCTATACATTAATTGGCAGCATCCGTAGTTAACTACCGGGACATTGATCACCGACACATTTCTCAGTAAGGATTTTAGTCAATTAATTATACATTAATTGGCAGCATCCGTAGTTAACTACCGGGACATTGATCACCGACACATTTCTCAGTAAGGATTTTAGTCAATTAATTATACATTAATTGGCAGCATCCGAAGTTAACTACCGGGACATTGATCACCGACACATATTTCAGTAAGGATTTTAGTCACTTAATTATACATTAATTGGCAGGATACGTAGTTAACTACCGGGATATTGATCACCGACACATATTCCAGTAATGATTTTAGTCACTTATTTATACATTAATTGGCAGCATACCAAGTTAACTACCAAGATATTAATCACCGACACATATTTCAGTAATGATTTTAGTTACATATTTAGAAAATTTATGTCAGCATCCGTAAATAGCTACCAAACCCATTAATGATTTTAGTCACCTATTTATACATTTATTGGCAGCATCCGTAGTTAACAATCGGGACATTGATCACCGACACACATTTCAGTAATGATTTTAGTCACTTAATTATACATTA
This sequence comes from Riptortus pedestris, assembly GCA_019009955.1. Lineage (NCBI taxonomy): Eukaryota > Metazoa > Arthropoda > Insecta > Hemiptera > Alydidae > Riptortus > Riptortus pedestris. Next base: position 108,279,147 of record CM032229.1, on the reverse strand, counting down.
ATTGGCATCATCCGTAATTAGCTACGAAGCCATTCATCACAGACACACATTTCAGTAATGATTTCGGTCACATATTTATACATTAATTGGCAGCATCCGTAGTTAACTACCGGGACATTGATCACCGACACATATTTCAGTAAGGATTTTAGTCACTTAATTATACATAATTGGCAGCATCCGTAGTTAACTAGATGGATATTGATCACCGACACATATTTCAGTAATGATTTTAGTCAATTATTTATACATTAATTGGCAGGATACGTAGTTAACTACCGGGATATTGATCACCGACACATATTCCAGTAATGATTTTAGTCACTTATTTATACATTAATTGGCAGCATCCGTAGTTAACTACCGGGACATTGATCACCGACACATATTTCAGTAATGATTTTAGTCACTTAATTATACATTAATTGGCAGCATCCGTAGTTAACTAGATGGATATTGATCACCGACACACATTTCAGTGGTGATTTTAGTTACTTATTTAGATAATTTTTGTTAGCATCCGTAATTAGCTACCAAGCCCTTTATTACCGACACACCATTCAGTGGTGATTTTAGTTACTAATTTAGAAAATTTATGTCAGCATCCGTAATTAGCTACCAAACCCATTATCACCGACACACATTTCAGTGGTGATTTTAGTTACTTATTTAGACAATTTATGTCAGCATCCGTAATTAGCTACCAAGCCCTTTATTACCGACACACATTTCAGTGGTGATTTTAGTTACTTATTTAGACAATTTTTGTTAGCATCCGTAATTAGCTACCAACCCCTTCATCACCGACACACATTTCAGTCGTGATTTTAGTAACTTATTTAGACAATTTATGTCAGCTTCTGTAATTAGCTTCCATCCCCTTTATTACCAAAAATGCTTATTACCAAAGATGCTGACATAAATTGTCTAAATAAGTAACTAAAATCACCACTGAAATGTGTGTCGGTGATGAATGACTTGGTACCTAATTACGGATGCTGACATAAACTGTCTAAATAAGTAACTAAAATCACCACTGAAATGTGTGTCGGTGATGAATGACTTGGTAAGTAGGTACCCAGTCATTCATCACCGACACGCATGTCAGTGGGGATGTTAGGTACTTATTTAGACAATTTATGTCAGCATCCGTAATTAGGTACAAACCCCATTATCACCGACACACATTTCAGTGGTGATTTTAGTTACATATTTAGAAAATTTATGTCAGCATCCGTAATTAGCTACCAACCCCTTCATCACCGACACACATTTCAGTGGTGATTTTAGTTACCTATTTAGACAATTTATGTCAGCATCCGTAATTAGCTACCAAACACATTATCACCGACACATATTACAGTGGTGATTTTAGTTACTTATTTAGACAAGTTTTGTCAGCATCCGTAATTCGCTATTGTGTCATTCATCACAGACACATATTACAGTGCTAATTTTAGTCCCTTATTTATAATATTATTGGTAAGATCCCTTAGTACTTTTAAGACGTTCATCATGAAGACACATATTTCAGTGGTGGTTTTAGTTAGTTACTAATAAATTTATTGGTAGCATCCGTAATTAGCAATCGAACCATTTCTCTGACACATAGTTACAATGATAATTTTAGTCCCGTATTTATAAAAGTATTGGTAACTCTTTTATTAAACTTTTTTTTGTTACAGTGCTAAACTGTAATTTATTATTGTTATTATTCATGTCTTCACTTCTCTGGAAAGAAGATGTTATGAGGAGCCCTGACGGCGTACTTTGGAACTCCTTATGAAAATGATTTTTTAGGATTCCGACCAACGGAATCTTTAAAGTCCTCTGAATATGGCGGCATAGCTGTCAAAGGCATTTATATTACTATTGTAAATACTCGGAAAGTGTACAAAAAGACGTTCTGAATTACTTTCGGCCTGTATACAATATGTAAATATAACATACTCATAAATATTCCGAAAATATAGACCACCAATTAGTAACCCTGCAGACAAGCTTCATTTCATTAATTAATGATTGAAAGATTCATTAAGAATAGGAAGCTAATGACTAGACCGCAGTATGCAGAATTTCAGAACCAATTCAAATTTATGGGCGATATTAAATCAAAGACAAATGTATTTTCTTTACTATTTGGTAAATGGAAATGTTTAAAAGATTCCAAGTCGAAAGTTGAAAGTCAGGTAGCTCGGTGAAAATATTACATGATGTCTAAGGACTGGAATAAATTATTATGGAATTGGACATTCACGACTGACGCTCACTTACTTACTGGAGAAGACGAACCCTACTGCCAACACTGTAACTGTAGACTTACAATGAGACATATACTAACTGACTGCTATCTAAGGAACACAGACCTATCATACACTTTAACTGAATTACTACATGACCGTAGCCAGTATATAGACCGCGAATTACACTACTTGAAACATAACATTTTCAAAAAATTATAATTTAGGACAATACTGAAAATATTGCCAGAAATGAGCATAATTATGTAAATATAATGAAGCGATCATAGGAACTAATTCGTCGCTAAATCACCCCAGTCGCAATTACTGTAAGAATAATAATAATAAATTATTATGCACACTCATTTCTCTCTCACGCGTTAATATTTTTATATTAATTATATTATAGTAGTTTGTTTGTTTGTTGGATTTTGGGCAAAAAAATATCAACGCCCAGCGCTCGTAGAACCGTATTTGAGTTCCCCGACCATGGGAAATCGCAGACATCCAGAGTGGGCCGTTTTTTTAACTTTTATCTTCTTTCAATATTTCTGCCTCATTATTTTCATTTCTGTTTCAACCCCATACTCTTTTTTTTTATTTTAGCAGATTTCCCTTCAGCGAAATCAGCTATTGAGGTCGTACTCATGACGCGAGTTTTGAAAACTTTCCTCAAACGTCCACCGATCGTACCCAGGAGATATATATATATATATATATATATATATATATATATATATATATATATATATATATTTGTCTGTTACCGCTCTAGCGGTCGCAATGTTTGTTTCATCGTTACCAAACTCGATATTTAGTCGTTTTATGTAAAAAGAAAGATCAAGTTCGTTAACGGCTGAAATCAGACCAGTGGGAGGGGGGGTTTAGAGGGAAGGATTTTCGAAAATATCGAAATATCTCCGTTATTATGCGTCAGATCAAAAAATAGTATAGAATCAATCTTATTGCAAATTAAATTTACTATAAATATTGTTCTATACATTTATTCTCTATCTTGAATATTAACCGAGATATTTGCATTTGTATTCGGTGTGTGGTCAGCAAAAGTCGGCTATGTTCGGGACTTTCCGCCGAAAGCTAGTTCGGCTGTTCGTCCCTCGAGAATTGGTTTAGAGACTCGTTACTACTGCCGTTATTATTAGGCAGATTTCTCTATTGTAAAGCTTCACGCTGGGAAATCTGCTTAGTTTACGGAGCCCCTGCGTGACGGACGTTTTATTATAGTAGCAATTTTGAGATCCATGCTTTATTTTTAGCACATAATATTGGTACATCAACTGCTATTAGTATCAATTAATAGTATAAATAAAGATCCTGTAGATTACTTTATTTCTCATATAGTATATAACTTTATTTACTATTTTATACAAAATTTAGTAATTGCCTCTATATAGTTACCTTTTTCCAGATCAAGGGAGTCACTAATATATTAATGGCGATTTTTTCACATATAAAGGAATTTCTGGGGCTCAGGTTAGCCATGCCAGTTAAAGCGTTGACCTTTATCTCACATGGTAAACCTAGAGTGGCGAGTTCGATTCTTGCCTGGGCAAAGGAAATTATTTAGTGACGAAATTCATTAAATAACGTCCTAAAATCCCACCCTGGCTAGAAAAGGGTGGTAACCTGTAGATAACCCGTCCCGATTAGCCTCAGTTGCAAAAAGTTGACGTTAATAAATAATAATAATAAAGGAATTTCTTGGATGTTCTAGTTAATTTCTCCGGATTATTTCCCACCCCTGCTTCATTGGCATTATTGTATTTTACTGGTACAACTTAAGCCATTCTTGGAAAGATAAAATGAGGGGACTGATAAGTTCTGTTTCGTAATGTAGCCAGTTGGAGTCAATGTTATCTCTGATAAACTGAAGGAGGAAAATTAGTATGGCACCAGATAGGTTAATGCCTTTTTATTGTACCATAATTAGCTTTAATATTGTTATTTTGTGAGAGCAAGGTACAATGGGTCTGAATTCGGTTTGTTTTATTGTGAGTTGGTCTCATTCCCCATTTTAAATGGCGGACATAAATCAGCTGGTAGAGAGTGTTAAGCAGGGCAGAAGAGACACGGGGTGGGGAAAGAGGCTTCCGTGGAAATTTATTGCCTGGAGACTGGAGTCGAAACTTTACCACAAACTCCGGCCTAAATTAAAGTAATTAAAAGTTGAAATGTTTAATTGTTTGGAAAGTATTATTGCGAGCCGTGGACTATGACGTTTGGGGGGTGGGAGTGGGAAGGGGAGGGGGTGCGGTAATGTAAGTAGATAGAGGGCTCTGTATCTAGAATGGAGTGGGGCATAAAAAAGGCGGCAACTCCCTGATAAACGACTAGAACTGGGCCTAAATAAGGAAATACTGCTCACTTTGCCAAACTTCTTTCTTCGTCACTAGCCTATTATACTCCACACTTATCATACCAAGACTATGTTATGATACACCTACGGAGACTGTTTCACCCTTTTGGAACTCTCATTTTCACAGTCAATATTTTATGAAATTAATTGCAAATAACCCTCCTGATACCGAAATATACGGAAAGAAGTTGAATTAATTTTTTTTTAATGAATGTTCATGATGGGACTGGCAATACTACATGGGTTTCTGCTGAAGGCATAAGTATGAATCATGCTGTTGTCATACCTAGTTGGCAAGCGCTTTCGACTCGTAGGCACCATCTTCAAAAGCTGTACTTCACACTTTACACGGTACAACACTTGACGGGCTTGAATATGGCGCCTTCGCATCGAAAGCGCTTGCCGGCTGAACTCGATCATCAACCAGTGACGACGGTCTCCACCGACAGGTATGACATACATTGTCTTCACAGTTGACTCAACATCCCCAAAAAGACTATGGTCAAGCTCAGTGCTTTAAGAGATAGTCATATAAACTGCAGGATTTTTGAAAATGCACTACTTCCTATTACATGATGGTCAATAGTTGGACGATAGTGAGTAAGCTGTGGTATGCAATGTCGTCTAATTTAATTATATGCTCCCAACGTGTCTTCCTGGACGACGATAATTTTAGCAGATTTCACTAGTCGGAAATCAGTTATTAAGGTTGTATCAACAACGCAATTTTCGAAAACTTATCAAATGTCTATCTATACTACCTAGCAGGTGACGAAATTGACGTATATATATATATATGGTGAAAATATTTGCACATATCTCACATACTAAAGTTTCAACGAAAACAATATTTCTCTGGAAAATGCTGGGTGGTAGAGTAACCAATTGACACCGTTTTCAGTTATCTTTTGTATTACAGTTCCTCTTGTGTGCATTTCACCGTCGTCGTCGTCCCCCACTGTGATACGTTAATATAGTTTTTCTTTCAGTAATTTGTTTTGTTTTTTAATTTTATTCATAGTTTATAGATTTTAAGCTTTATATTTGACACACGCTTATCGTTTTTAACCTTTTTTAATTTTATTAGTTGACTATTTATTAAATTTTCTATTGTTCTTATCATGGATTTATTTTGTTTTTAATGTTATTATTCTTTATTTTTTTTGTTTTTGTGACTGTTTTTTACACTGTTGGCCATGCTATGATTGTTAGATTGACTTATGGCTTTTGTTTGTCAGCAGGCACTGGCGATGGAGCACTGACTCCGAAAGTGCACTTTGCATAAAATTAAAAACATTAGTAAAAAATAATTAAAAACCCGTATCAATTGGTTCCTCTAACATCCAACATTTTACAACAATAGTAGAGGACAAGGACCTTTTAATTGATCCGTATTAAAACAATTATAATTATTTATTAACGTCCACTTTTTGCAACTCAGACTAATTGGGACGGGTTATCTGCAGGTTAGCACCCTTTTCTAGCCAGGGTGGGACTTAGGATGATATTTAATGAATTTCGTCATTAAATAATTTCCTGTGCCCACGCAAGAATCGAACTCGCCACTCATGGTTTACCATGTGAGATTAAGGTCAACGCTTTAACTCACATGGCTAACTTGAGCCCCCATTATTAAAACAATGTTTGGTATTTATTTTTATTTGTTTATTTGGAGCTTCGCAGCTGTGGCGATGTTGCTCGGGAAAAAAACTGTATAAAATAAAAAAAAAAAAAAAAACGAAACGAAACAAAATTAATTTAAACGAACATAACAGAAATGTAACATGAAAAATAGAAAAGTAACACGACCAGAAATAAAACACAAAAACAGGAACATACAAACAGAACTGAAACGAAAAACAGGACTGGAATGGATCACAATACCAAATGGAAAAACAAAACACAGAAATGGAAATCAAAAACAAAATGGAAAACAAAAACCAGAAATGAAACACAAAAACAAAATGGAAAAACAAAAATAGAAATGGAACACAAAAACAAAATAAAGAAATGGAATATAAAACCAAAATAGGAAACAAAAAAAAAAGAGATGTAACACAAAAACAGAAATAGAACAAAAACAGAAATGGAACACAAAAACAGAAATGGACCACAAAACCAAAATGGGAAACAAAAACAGAAATGGAACACAAAAACAGAAATGGGAAAACAAAACAGAAATGGAACGCAAAACAGAAATAGAAAACAAAAATGGAACTCAAATAATAGAAATTGAACAATAAATTGAAATCGAACAATAAATAGAAATCCAACACAACAAATTGACAAACATAATATAGAATCCAAAACAAAAAATATTAAACATGATATAATAAAATATATAAATTTTTGAATAAAATGGAATATGAATTTAAAATAATTGAGATTTAAAAAAAAAAAAAAAATGTTTGGTATTTAAGCTTCAAATAAAGTAGTTCATGATATAGTAAATTATTGCTTATAAGACAAAAAAAATGTGTATAATATATGTTTTCTAGGAAATTACATTTGCAATAAGATAGGTTTTATTAAATACATCAACCAGGCAACAACAATAACGGAGATATTTTGAATTTTCGATATTGCCCTTCTAGCTCCTTCCTTTTTCTCTCTGGTATGATTTCAACTACTAAGGAACTTGGCCTTTAGTTTAATATGAAACGTTTATATACAGAGTTTGTTACTGATAACAAAAAATTGTAACCTGTAGAGCAAGTTGTTTTGAAGAAATGCCATGAGTATACACGTGAGTAACACTTTTTTATCTAGTACAGTTCATGGCATATAGTAAACTGCTAATGAGGAAGGTGTTACACTGGATGAGTTATTATAGGTACTAACAATATTTCCTAGAAAGTATCCTACGAAAGGAAGAATTTCTCACATTGTTATCCTACTTCAGTTTCACTCCGATTGTTAAGCTAAACTGAGATGTTAAAGAAATTATGTAGAATATAGATTTTTAAAGTAATCCAAATAATTAATAATTGTTAATTTGTTATATCATATTCTCTACAATGTATATAGAGATATTAATTTATTTTTATTGCTAAAGTAACAAAATTGATCTGCTATTGATATAGCTCATACGCAGTTTTTGTGTGAACTGTTCTTAGGCCGCAAAGGAGTAAAATATTAAAAGGAATATGACTCCAATGAGAGGGACCGAGTTTTTAATTGTTCAACTGGTATTATCTGCAGCTGATGAAGGAGATTACAATAGACTCAAAAATAGCCTACCTTCGTACTCATAAATCATAAAGGTTGAATCATACTACCAAATATACTTAAAAGTCCGTCACGCGGGGCTGCGTAAACTAAGCAGATTTCCCATGTGAAGTTTTACAGTAGAGAAATCTGCATACTGGTAATACAAGCCCACCATGAGTAAATACAAACGGTAATAAGAAATATTTCAGTTAATTTTAATAAATTCCCAACTGAAACGGCTTCTGAATTGTAAAAATAATTTATATTTTAATAACTCAAACTTTAGTAGTACAAGAAGTAAAGTTGAACCGTATTTGCATAAATCACACACAAAGTAACGAAGGTAAGGTAAGGTTAGAAACGACAGGTAAGGTTAGAAGAAGCATCCACCTGAGCCGAGAAGTTACGAAAACGGCCGAACTAATCCGAACAATACCCGACCACAGCCTTCATAAAAATGCAAATATCTCGGTTAATATTCAAGATAGAGAATAAATGTATATAACAATATTTATAGTAAATTTAATTTTCAATAAGATTAGTTCTATACAATTTTTCGATCCGATGCATAATAACGGAGATATTTCGAATTTTTGAAAATCCCCCCACTAAACCCCCCCTCCCTCCCACTGGTCCGATTTCAGCCGTTAACGAACTTGATCTTCCTTTTTACATAAAACGATTAAATACCGAGTTTGGTTTTCGAAATATCTCCGTTATTATGCATCGGATCAAAAAATTGTAAATACCAATCTTATTGCTAATACAATTTACTATAAATATTGTTATATACATTTATTCTCTATCTTGAATATTAACTGAGATATTTGCATTTTTATAAAGTCCATGGGACATGTGGTCGGATATTGTTGGGACTAGTTCGGCCGTTTCCTTAACTATTCGGCTCTGGTGGAAGCTTCTTCTAACCTTACCTGGTCGTTTTTAACCTTACCTTACCTTCGTTACTTTGTGAGATTTATGTAAATCCGTTCTGTTTATCCGCCCCCCCCCCCTTCATTAGTTCTTGGACTACTAAAATTTGAGTTATTAAAATATAAATTATTCTTACAATTCAGAAGCCGTTTCAGTGGGGAATTTATTTTAATGAACTGAAAGATTTCTCTTTACCGTTTGTATTTAATCACGGTTGTGTTGTGTTACCAGTACGCAGATCTCTCTATTGTAAAACTTCACATGGGAAATCTGCTTTGTTTACGCAGCCCCTGGGTGAGGGACTTTATTTTTAGTGAACGTTTGTATACTGAGATTAAATATTTTGAAATGAAAACAGCCAGCGAATGTGTGTGTGTGTGTTCACACTATTCAGATGAGGATGGGGCCAACCCTCACTATTGTTTACATACTTTTTCATCTTGCAACCATTACCAATCTAAGTACCCAAGTATTTAAATTAAATAAAAATGAACACATAATTATATATTTATATTAAAATTAAAAATCAAATTAATTAATTTAAGTATTTACTCAACACTTTCCATTTTCCTAAAAAGAATTCCCATCTCTGATTGCCAACCTTTTGAATGTATTATGCTTTAATAAATCTGTAAGCTTCGGGAAAAATTAAATTGATCTCTTCCGCATACCATTCTTTAATAATAAAACGTATTTTAATTTTTGTACAAGTAGCTGGCTAAATTGTTTGTAGATACTATTGTGTTGATTATGTGGAAGATAACTTTGAAAATATTGAATATAGACAGATATAAGCAGTTGAGGAAATAATAATTTAATATTACAACTTTAAGCACATATTTTACGCTGGAAGCAACCTTGTAAAAAGGGTTTTGCCTATAGCGTTTTTACCATGGCTTTAGGGTTGCATATTAATGTATTTGTAATACGGTCTTTCCAAGTTGGATTTTTAGCAGATTTCCCTTAAGGGAAATTTTTAGCAGATTTTCGAAAATTTTCTTGAAATGTCCATCGATCCCACCCAGGAGACGACGAAATAGAGGTCCGTCATATATATATATATATATATATATATATATATATATATATATATATATATATATATCTGTTAACGGTCTAGCGGTCGCAATTTTTGTTTGATCGTTACCAAACTCGATATTTAAACGTTTTATACAAAAAACAGATCAAGTTCATTAATGGCACAAAATAAATAATTTTGTTAGTTTTAATAATGTTAAGTTCAATGACCTATTTTTTTTTTTATATTTTTTTTAGCAGTTGTTATAATACAGAAATTGAATGCGTGCCCTTTCCCCTCTGCTCTATTTAACCTGCTTAATGTATCATATTTATGAGCAATATTTGGAGAGATTCGTTCCATTTCGAAGGGAGAATTGGTGAGTAAAGGTCCTTAGACTGATACATCTGCTGCTGACAGGATGTCAATAAGTCTAGTTCTGGGCAAATATTTGAACGCTGTATATCTCAGGGATAGAAATTTCTTGGCAGGCCCACGTACAACATCCAAAAAAATGTAGTGGCAGATTTCTCAAACCTGACAGCTAGCTTAAGGAGCACTTTTAGTGGTATCGTTTTTGTTTAGAATTTCCCAGAGTAAAACTTTTGTCCATTAACTACGAATGGTATATAAAATAAATATTTTATACGCTGAGAATCTGTAAGGATCCATTTTCATAGGTTGATTTGAAGGTATAAACACCACTCCTATCACGAACCAAAAAAATACCCTCATCAGAACAAACGTATATACACTTATATTGCTTCCTTATGAATTTTCCAATTTCAGCACTTGTATAATTGTAATAAAAAATAAATAATAAAGCCATTTCTACAGTTTTATGAGTTATATAAAAGAAAGTAGGTATTTAAACATTTTGTTGACTCATATAAATCCATAGAACCTATAATATCATTCAAAATCCTTCGACCAAACGAAAATCATTAATATCCACGTTTCTATGCATTAACTGAGCGCCGCTTTTATAAACGTTTTTAGTTAGTCTGATGTTGCCACCAATTAATAGCCAAAAAATAAAAAAAAACAAAAAAAAACCACTAACACATTTGCAAATGCTCGATTGGAATTTTAAGGTAACATTGAAATGATAGAGAATCTTTAGTGTGCCATAGCTATCCGTCAAATATTAAATTTATCTGTGAACCTTATGAGTAGTTTTAGGGTACGCTTATGCAGAAAATTAAACCCATAAAAATTACGCCTATTAATACTTCAATAACATAGAAAGAGCAACGTTTTTCATCATTTCAATACTTGCACATTTAGAAAGAAATACGGTATTAAATAATAATATCTCTAGTTCAACTGCCTTCTGTAAAAGAACCCCGGTCTTCATAATTTTTGTAGGAACCTTGAAATTATGGAGCATGTGAAACATGTACTAATAAAAATCATTAATATCCAATTTCCTATGTATCAACTCAAATAGTTATTATAAAGCTTCATTTCTAAATGTTTTTGTACCACACATAATAAGAGAACATAAAACGTTTCCTGTAGAATTACAATTATATTGAAATGCCACACAATTGTCAGCATTGTGTATTTACTTTACTCTTACTTAAGGCAATAAGTAAAATATAGCACTATATTTATTAAACTCGACGTGACTCACATATTAGTTTTATGTGTGAATCATACGAGTAGTTGATATGGTTAGGGTTCGTATTTGAAAAATCACAAATTACCCCATTATAATTTCAGTTACAAAGAAAGAGTAATATTTCTCGATAGATTTCGTGATCACTGAGATGTACGATTTCCAAAAGCCATGTAATGTTTCAAATTTTTGGGCATTAACCAAGACTTTGGCAAATAACGTTTAATTAACGTTAATGTTGTAATAATTCTGAATTCAACAGCATTCACCATATATATAAGAACGCCTCTCACAGATACACACAAAAATTTTCTTTAAGGAAAATTCGATGGACAAAAACGAAAAGAAATTTAATTGTAATACAATATATAATTTGAAAAGTCCGTCACGCAGGGGCTGCGTAAACTAAGCAGATTTCCCACGTAAAGTTATACAATAGAGAAGTCTCCATACGAGTGCCGAACAGTTACGGAAACGGCCGAACTAGCTTTCGGCGGAAACGAATAGAAGCGACCATAGCTCGTCCGTTACAATTAAAAATGCAAATATCTCGGTTAATATTCAAGATAGAGACAAAATGTATATAACAATATTTATAGTGTATTTAATTTGCAATAAGATTGGTTCTATACAAATTTTCGATCCAATCTTTTGCTACGGAGATATTTTGAATTTTCGAAATCCCCCTCCTCCCACTGGTCCGATTTCAGCCGTTAACATGATTATTTTTACATCTTTCTTTTTACATAAAACGATTAAATACCAAGTTTGGGGACGATTAAAGAAAAATTGCGACGCCAGAGCGTTAACAGACTCACACACACACACACACACACACACATATATATATATATATATATATATGTGTGTGTGTGTGACTGTATATATAGTTTTGACCGGACCTCATTTTCGTCATCTCTTGGGTAGGATCTATCGACATTTGAAGATATTTTTCGAAATCGCATCATGAGTACGACCTCAATAGCTGATTTCCCTTAAGGGAAATCAGCTAATAACATATCAGATATTTCTTTGCTAAGGCTAAAGTGTTCCATTCTATCCAGCTGATGAAGAAAAGTTTTGGAAAAAATAAAAATATAGTGTAGAATATAAGAATGTAGTGTTGTTAGCATTCAAAAGTTCTGCCGTTGAACTGGGCTGGTAGAGATTGCGATGTTAACGGAGTCAAGAAGATAAGAATTGGAACAATGGGCTGACTAAGTTACTTTGCTGAGAATTAGTCACTCTTGACTGTTCAAAGTGAGGCCTAACTCTCGGGCGTATATATATAAATCTAACATAGAATTCGGAGAGAATGTATATATTATTGTCTCTAGTATATTCACGTCTGGAAACATTCACCACTCTCTAAAGTTATTTAACATCTCCGCCTGAATATTATACTCCCACGTATTCGCCTCACAGCTCTCGCAGCACAGTTATTACAGCAGTAATGCTTGAGTTAACTCTTTTTGTGCGCAAGGTCCTTATCTTTCAAGAAGATAAAACGACAAACTTGACATTTAAATATTTCACCTGAACTCACATTGTTCATTAATAATGAACATTTGAATAGGAAGAGCGTAGTTTCTATAGAAGAGGGAGCTCTGGTTGGCCGCACGAGTTAAGGCGTTGGTCCTTATCTCACATGGTAAACCTAAAGTGGCGAGTTCGATTCCCACCTTGGCTGTAATCGTTAAATAAAATCCTAATTCCCACCCAGGCCAGAAAAAAGTGGTAACCTGTAGATAACCCCTCTTATCTTAAATGTTTTGTTTTTTTTGTTTTACCACTGAAAAATTACAGAACACGGCAAAAATTTCTGATTGAATTACGGTGGTGATATTTAAAGTATTCATTTAAAGAAGACATATTATGCAGCCAATCTCCGGACTCTAAAGATAAAAGTCCGTCACGTAGGGGCTGCGTAAACTAAGCAGAATTCCCGCGTGAAATTTAACAATAGATAAATCTACATACCGGTAACAAAACTACACCGTGAATATTAAGTGAATAAATAGAAACAGATGATAAGAAACCACCTGACGGAAAGCATCTGAAATGTAAACAAAGAGTTCTGCCAACTTCTTAACGTAAGGAAAAACAATTACTGTAATATATCTGAATATATCGTATTAATTTGATTGAAAACTATTTACTATATCTAGTACTGTCATTTATAATGAATCAGACTAATTTTTATCTTAATCAATCAAATTTAAGGAAACCAAAAACTTAAAAAGGGGGGGTCACCAGAACACATTCGCATGTATCTGATATCATAAATGTTTCTTGATAAAAATATTTGTATTTAAGCTTCAAATGATGTGGTTTATAACTTAACTGAGTATTGTTTATGGAACGTATAGAAGTGGGGGTTTGCTGAGGGCTGAAAACTGAAAAATGCAAATATCTCGGTTAATATTCAAGATAGAGAATAAATGTACATAACAATAATTATAGTAAATTTAATTTTCAATAAGATTGGTTCTGTATAATTTTTTGATCTGACGAATAGTAACGGAGGTATTTCAAATTTTCAAAAATCCTTCCCTCTAAATCCCCCCTCCCTCTGGTCCGATTTCAGCCATTAACGAATTTGATCTTTCTTTTTACATAAAACGACTAAATATCAAGTTTGGTAACGATTAAACAATAACCGCGACCGCTAGAGCGGTAACAGACATATACAAATGTGATATATATATATATATATATATATATATATATATATATATATATATATACAGTTTTGAACGGACCTTATTTTCGTCATCTCCTGGGTAGGATCGATGAAAATTTGAAGGAAAATTTCGAAAATCGCGTCATGAGTACGACCTCAGTAGCTGATTTCCCTCATGGGAAATCTGCTAAAAAAATATTTTTAGACAGTAAAAAACTTCACAATAGCAGGTGCCAAGTAGCTACAGCCTCTCTATAAATCAAACATGAATAACTGGACCTCATTATTGTAGTAGATTAGTGTATGTAGAAGACAGATTTTGAAATACAAGATGAGAGAATTGACAGCGGTTTGTAACAATTGGATTGTAAATGAAAAGCAATTTTTACAGATATGTCTAAACTGTAGTGGTTTTTCTTCCTTTAAAACTCATCTATAATTTTTGTCTAATTTCATGTTAATTAGTTAAAATTTGCATTTACCCAAGACAACTAACTTACTAATCATTACGGGTCTTAATATTCATATGCCTTTTTCCTCACTATTATTAACCATAACATCAAGGTTTCTTCAAGTGTGTATCCCCTCTCCTTTAAAGCCAGGTCCAAGACAATGAAGTTCCATCACCTGGCCGTAACTCTAATCCTACTTCTTTCATATAGAAGCATCTTTGGCTAGTTAGACGGAGTTCATTCTTCACCATTTGACAGCTAAGACGATGACATTTTTACTATGAAATTAGTATGGCATTGCTTCTGAGCCATCACCGGTGCTTCATAACTGAGAGGTAAGGGCTTTCTGGTTCTTGCAACTCTTCCATAAATGTTTTATAATTAAAATACATTAACTACCATAATTAGTACTCCTTTCCATGATTTTGATTAGAAAATTGATATTTTTAAAAATAAGTTTTTCTTTTTCTAAAATATAAAATGTAGGCTTATATTTATTATATATGTATTTATTTCTAACTTCATTTTCGCGACCAAATATATGTCCGTAGCAGAATAATACTCTTTAAAATTATGTTAAAGTTTAATACATTATGGAGTACCCCAGGCGGAAACTCAAGTGATAAATTCACGCACGAGTACTGGACTATTAGCGGAAGTGGGAATTTAAATGCCAGAGCCTGGCATGGAACCGAGCATTCGTGCGGTTTGGGTTAAACTAAGAAGTCAAATTAAAAATGTTTTGTGTGACCAACTGTGATAAAAAAGGTATAAAAAACATGACGATGAATGTGAGAATGTATTGACACAACGACTCCATATGCTCCATAGAAAAAAACCAAACTAATTTGTATTAAAAAAATGAGAGGATCGCAAAATGAATGCTGCAAAATAAAAAATAAAGAAACCATTTAAGCAAAATACAGTTGGAAATATAAGAGTATATATTGGGATTAAGAAACTTGTTAGTTTTAAAAAGGTTATAAATTTCGCAGGTTCCGGTTAGTAAGATGATTGAATTCCCCAATGGCAACCAAAGGGAATTTCTCTTTCTTACAGTATTTTTAGGGCTGAATACGCCGTCAGCAAACAATTAATAATTTATTTGTTATTTGTTGTGGTTTTACGAAAATAGTTAAATTATAAATCTGAGATTGGTGGATACTCCAAGGCCCTCATAGACAGCACTTAGTCCAATTTAATAATGAAGATGAAATGTAATTTTTAAAGAGAAAAAAAGAGAAAATATCACGCCATTTTAAAACTGTAACTCCTCAAGCCCAGACGAGTGGGGTTAGGCTCTCATAGTACGGATTAATATAAAGATAAATAAGCTGATACTTGATACATTGTAGATAAATAGATATCCAATAAGAGTAGACGTCGAATTCAGGACATATAAAAAGAATGGAACCCAACATGTCACACCAAGTGGAAATTAAAAGGTAAGCAGGCCGATTGTTTACGGCCTGTTGGAGGAGTAATGGGGCTGATGTAACCACTTGCGCAGGATCCGTCATTGGGAGCGGGCACTCCTGATGAATCAATTAACTATGAAGGGCTTCCGACAGACATTTTCAAGTTTCATTTGGTACCTCAGTCTCATCCTTATTCCCCCAACTGGCTGGTGTACCAAAGGAGGTATCTTAAGTCCTTTCTTATTCCTTACCTATACTGCCGACATCCCATCACATCCCGAAACTTCCCTTCTCACGTATGCACATGCAATCATGACTTCCAACTCAGACCCAAATATGGCATCCGCATCTCTACAATAACACCTAGCTCTGCTAGAATCCTGGCTCACTCAATGGAGGATCAACGTCAACAGCAAGAAATCAAGCCATGTAACATTTACCCTCAGACGTTCCATTTGCCCTCCAGTTACACTCAATAGCGCACTAATTCTCAAAAACAACAAATTAGATATCAAGTACTCACAGTAGACAAGCGACTAACTTGGAAACCCCACATCACATTAAAAAGACAAGAAGTGAATCGACGGTACAGACTTCTACTAAGACTACTTGACAACAGATCTAAACTATCACTACACAACAAACGACTGATTTATACGGCAGTAATCAGACCAATATGGACATACGAACTTGAACTTTAGGGTTCCACTAAACCTTCAAATTCCTACAAAATCCAAACCATCCAATCCAAAATACTCCACAAAATTACAGATTCCCCATTTTACCATACGTATGCAATTTAACTCTCCATAATGACCTCAACATTCCTTTTGTCCATACCCTCGCCGAATCCCGATATCAGAAATTCCACTCTTTCCTTTCCGCACATCCTAATCCTGTGGTCGAATCACTTTCATTTACCCGTATTCCAGAAAACCCAAGGCGACGTCTGAAGCGTAAGTGGTCAAGAGATCTTTTCGTGTAGTGCACAGTATAACTCCATATAATGCAACCAAATGTTCCCTCCACTGTGGGTATTGTCAATGGACAACTTCCCACCTCAAGTTAATAATCAAGCCATTCTTATTATCATTCATATCATTTGCTTGTAATATTTAAATATATTGTTGCAAATAAACGAATAAATATTAAAAAAAAAAAAAAAAAAACTATGAAGGTGGCAGCTTGTAGATCATTTAAGGACTTAAGTACCCAAAAAGTATCTATGTCATTAATTTCTAATATATAAATCTTTTCAACATAATTTCACAAATCACCCAATAGCCTCAAAAATAAAACATCAGCTTATCAGTCTACATAAACACACTATATTCACCTGGTTGCCAGGACACGAAAACGTAGGACTGAATTGAGCCTGCGGACTCAGAGGCCAAAAAAGCAGCTGAAAAACTTGAATATGAACAAACAGATGTATTACATGAAGACATTTCAAGACAAACAAAACACCTCATCTTAAATAAATGGCAAACCGACTGGACTAACACAAGTACTAACAACAAACTACGAACTATTAAGAACACTATTTGCCTGTGGCCATCAAGTTTCAGAAACTCTAGGAGAGAAGAAGAAGTTCTCTCGAGACTGATTCGGCCACACCAAATTAACACACTCATACTTAATGACAAAGACGGACAGAACTACTTGTTCAACTTGTAACATTCCCTTGATAATAAGACATATACTGACAGAATGCCTAAACGACAACACCAAGACTACCCCTACGACTTACAAGAACTTTTGACGGAAGGCAAGCCATACATTAACAACATATTTTCATACTTACACAAAATTCAAATATACGACAAAATTTAACATACAAATTAAGTATGCATGTGGAGTGCAACAGGATTTCAAATTCTATGCATTATTGTATTAGATGCGTTTGTCCACTTGTAAATGTTTACCCTGAAGGAGGAAATTACGGCAATCAGCAAAAGAACCATTTCCAGTCTTTCTTTTCCTATTGATCATTCACCAACTATGCTCATCACCAATTTTTAATTTATTTTTTTTATATTTCAATCAATTAAAATGATTATTTATTTCACTTTTGTTATTTGTCATTGTTACTTGTTGTTTTTTTTATTTTATTTGGTTTGTGTCCCTCATCGATGGTGGTTGGCAAGAACTCTATTAAGAGGTAGTTAGAATAATATATTTATTCCTTCATGTTTACCTTGGTTGTACGTTATAGAAAATATTCCTTAAATACCTTCCTTTTTACATAAAACGATTAAATACCGAGTTTGGTGACGATCAAACAAAAATTGCGAAATTGACAAATATATATATATATATATATATATATATATATATATATATATATATATATATATATATATATATTTCTCAATTTCGCAATATCGTCACCAAACTCGGTATTTAATCGTTTTATTTAAAAAGGAAGATCAAGTTCGTTAACGGCTGAAATCGGAGTAGTGGGAGGGGGGGGGTTAGAGGTGGGGGGGGGGGAATTTCGAAATTCGAAATATGTCTGTTACTATACGTCGGATCGAAAAATTGTATAAAACCGATCTTATTGAAAATTAAATTAACTATAAATATTGTTATATACATTTATTGTATATTTTGAATATTAACCGAGATATTTGCATTTTTATTAAGTGTAACGGGAGCTATGGTAGCTTCTATTCGTTGCCGCCGAAAGCTAGTTCGGCCGTTTCCGTAACTATTCGGCTCTGGTATGGAGATTTCTCAATTGTTAAACTTTACGTGGGAAACCTGCTTAGTTTACGCAGTCCCTGCGTGACGGACTTTTGTTTTATTTTTGTAGTGTACTTTCTAAATCATATTTAATTTTGTTTGTTATTTTTGCTAGAAGGCTGTCAAAGACCTCTGTGGTAGAGCATAAACAGAAATGATAAGTAATAAGAAGTTGTGATCCATTAGGATCAAAAGAAGAGGTTACTAATATTCAGATCGTAGGTATGAATGTACAGTATTATTGAAGAAGTATGAAGATTGAATACACACTAGTGTAGCGCAAAGGGAATTAATGGTGATATATGCTTTGATAAGATTTTCAAACTGGTAGGAGATATTGGATTAGTTTGGGCTTCCGCTAGTCCGGAGGTGTGTATGGATTGTATATAAAGACTGTTTGGACTAACGATGGCCAGAGGGCGCTCTCTGTTGCTGACGGCTCTGAATTTATTTCTTAATTCCCGCCGCTTTTGGGGTTTGCTGGGGGGGGGGGGTGGGGGGAAAGGGACTAAAGGCCAACCCTTAGCTAAGCCTAACTCGCCCGGATCGTTAGATATCGTTCTCCCCCACTCTCTATCTCTCTCTCTCACTCTCTCTCTCTCTCTCACTCACTCTCTCTCACACTCTCTCTCTCACTCTTCCTCTCTCTCTTTACGGCATTTTGTCACTCTCTCGCTCTGTCTCAATCTTTTCTTCTTTCTCTTTTCCCCCTGTCTTTCTATATTTTTCCTAAGTCTGTCGCTTTTCTTCATTAAATGAAAAAGGATCTGGGAGGTTTATGGGATAAGAGGGAAGAGGCTTAAGTCCTCAGATGATCAAAAGATTCTTTCTTCATTTTTTTGTACTTAACCGATTTGGATGTCCTAAAAGTCGAAAGGGACGATATTTTTAGAATCATCATTCACTCTCATTTAAGTTCTCCTTTGGTTGTGAATAATCAAGAGCAACCATCCTGCTAAGGCTGTTCACAGTGACTTCCAATTCCTTTGCATTACTCAGAATACCTACAGATCAATCCCAGGCACGCACACTGTAATGAGCTGTGTTCAAAAATAAGAAAAATGAAGTTCGAAAACTTTTGTTTCGATAGGTAATATAAAAATTAGAACCTTAGAACAGAAAGAAATCATCCGAATTAGAATAAAAAAACCAAGGCTCAAACTTAAGGATTAACTTGAATTGCTGATGCCAAAACAAATAATAAAACTGGCTCGGCTAGTATTAACTTTGGCAGTTCCAATCTTATTACTTCTTCATTCCCATTCCTCTTTTCACCTGTTCAGTCCTAAGTGAATCGTTCATTGACTATTATTGCCCAAAAGTGCAAAAATGAGTAAATTCTATTGTTTGAGATTATATTAGAAATTTTCATCAATTCTCCAACTTAGAAAATGATTAAATAGAAATTGTAAAATAACGATTTTTTTCATACTTAACCATAAATAGAACCTTGCTTGTTCACAATCCTTCGACAGACGTTTCTTAAAGAAGGACAATTTTAGTCAGATATTCATTTTTTCAAAAGTTTATTAAGCATAAACATATAAAAAAAAGTTTGTCAAGCAGGGGTTGAGTAGACTAAAAAATACCACTTGCTGGGACGCCACCTATTTCTCATTATTTTCCCTATATCTCTGTTTGTTAAGCCATATAAACAAGAATTACATTTTTTTAAATAATTTTATTACATTTACGTCCACTTTATGCTACTATGGCCAATTGGGACGGGTTACCTACAGGTTACCACCCTTTTCTAGTCAGGGTGGACTGAGGAATTTATTTAATGAGAATAAAAATTTAAAGTGGACTTGAGATATTTAGTGATACAGTTGCGTAATGTGAAGGCTGGCCGAGTGGAATTAAAGTACAAATATCGTTTTCGTTAGAGCAAACAACGTAGAAAATAAATTTTAGTAAATAACTTGAGAAATGCTTAATTATATAACACTTTTCAATTCGACCTTGGCCCTTCCTTGTGAATGAAACGGTTTAATCTCGAGTATGGTGCCAGTAAGATAAACATTTTGGCGGCTGCTGCATTAAAAGACACACACACACACACACACACACACACACACACATATATATATATGTATATATATTTGAGCAACCTTATTGTATCATGTACTATAGAGGACTGGTTGAAAAATGGAACCATATTTTTGGAAATTACATATTGAGGACAACCTCAATTTCTAAGGAAATAGGTAACTAGGAGACCTATAAGTTTGGGAATCCATGAAAGTCACAAAATAAATAAACATATCTTTAGTGCATAAACTAACTTATTTGTGCAAATTTTGATAATTGGATTTTATATATAATTTGGAGGGAGGATATTTATTATTAGCAGAAATACTGGAATATGTAATGCATACGCATTTTAAGTACTTATGTTTATGTTCGTACAAATAATATATAATATCGTTTTAGAAAATTTCCCTCAAGGGAAATCAGCTATTGAGGTTGTACACATCACGGAATTTTCGAAATTTTTCTTCAAATGTCCATCGATCCTACCTAGTAGATGACGAAAAACTGGTCCGTTCAAAACTGTATATATATATATATATATATATATATATATATATATATATATATATATATATATACTGCTGAAAAATGAATAGGGATATTTGTTATTTTTTCTTTTCCTATTAATTTTAATTAAATCGACCTTAATTAATTTACTTTTTTATGGGAGAAAAAGACAATAATTTCTAATAAATATTAATGATATTTATAATTTTTTAAAAAAAATGCTAGGACCCACAAATACCACAAAACAGCCAATATCCCTATTCATTTTTGAGCAGTATATATATATTTGTCTGTTGCCGCTCTAGCGGTCCCAATTTTTGTTTGATCGTTACCAAACTCGATATTTAGTCGTTTTATGTAAAAAGAAAGATCAAGTTCGTTAACGGCTGAAATCGGATCAGTGGGAGGGGGGGGGGTTTAGAGGGGAGGATTTTCGAAAATTTAAATTATCTCCGTTACTATACTTCGGAACGAAACATTGTACGGAATCAATCTTATTGCAAATTAAATTTACTATAAATATTGTTATATTTATTTATTCTCTATCTTGAATATTAACCGAGATATTTGCATTTTTATTAAATCTGGGCGGCTAACGGACGGGTGACTTTCCCGCGAAAAGCTAGTTCGGCCGTTTCCTTAACTGCTCGACTCTCGTTAAATTTCTCTATTGTATAACTTCACGTGGGAAATCTGCTTAGTTTATGCAGCCCCTGCGTGACGGACTTTCTATATATAATATAATATCTTTTTTCAATTGCCTTTCAGATAATTCAAGCCAAAGACATTAATACCTCTCCAACGTAAAGCAGAAAAAATATATTGAACAATATTTGAATATAAATTCCCTCCCGCCGAATTGCTCGTGTGTAGTTATGGTGGCTAGACTCAGCCGGTACTAGGCAAATTGTACATCACAGTTTATGCTCTCTAGCCATTTATCATTCTGGTTTAGTCCTCTTTGCGATATAACTCTCTCGGAGCTTGCCTCTATTCTCGCTCTGTATTTCTGGTTTGGCTTTTCCTGGTAGGCTTCCCTCATTCCTTGTAATGTGTATCCTTTCATTCAAATCAATCAAGGATAGTAGTATTTTTTTTTAGTGGATTTCCTTTGAGGTTTTACTATATGCCGCGATTTTTGAAATATTTCTTCAAATGTCCATCGATCCTACCTAATAGATGACGAAAATGAGGTCCGTTCAAAATTGTATACACACACACACACACACACACACACACACACACATATATATATATATATATATATATATATATATATATATATATATATATATATCTGTTACTGCTCTAGCGGTCGCAATTTATGTGTTATCGTTACCAAACTCGATATATAATGGTTATATTAAAAAGAAAGATCACGTTCGTTAACTGTTGAAATCGGACCAGTGGGAGGGGGAGTGGGGGTTTAGATGGGAGGATATTTGAAAATTCGAAATATCTCCGTTACTATATGTCGGATCGAGAAATCGTATAGAAGCAATCTTGTTAAAAATGAAATTTACAATAGACATTGCTATATTCATTTATTCTTTATCTTGAATATTAACCGAGATATTTGCATTTTTCAGTTTTCAACCTTCAGCAACCCCCCAAATACTCTGTTTTATAATAGACCAATTTATTTGAAGCTTAAATAAAATATATTGTTTCCTAGAGACATTTATTATACGGATGCAAGTAGGTTTGTTGTTCCCCTGTCTTAAGTTTCTGTATTACTAAAATTTGAGTGATTGAGACAAAAATTATTCTGGCTCATTATATATTACAGTATTAGATATAGTAAATAGTTTTCGATAAAATTAATATGTTTTATTTAGATATATTTCAGTATTTTTTTTTTTATTTCCGGAGAAGAATATTTCTATCTACCTGTTCAGCCAGACAGAGGTTGTCTAAACTGTTTGTTTACAATTCAGAAGCCTTTCAGGTTATTAAAATTGACTGAAAGATTTCTCATTACCGTATGCACTTATTCACTAAATATTCACGGTTTTGTTCAGTGTTACCTGTAAGCAGATTTATCTATTGCAGAACATCACTTGGGAAACAGTGTATTGCAGCTCTTGAGTGACGAACATCTTCTTATTCATATCCGCGAGGTATATAGGCAATATTTTGCTGTACCTCCAACCTCCTTTTAATCACTGTCTGGGCCTCTCACCTTTTTTCTTTCAGGTCTGCATTAGAGTAACTCATTTATTTTACTAAGTTGAGCATAAGTTTCATTTTCTACTCAAGATCTACCAGCTGATTTTTTATTCTCATTGAACTTCGTTATTACCCACATAATGTATTGTCCTTATAACATGGACCTAAACCACACCATAATGAACATCTCCACTAATGATACAAATATAAAAAAGCTAAAAAATATTACAACCTGAATGATAGAGAATATAATACATATTATAATCGAAATAGATAGATCAAACCATGTACAATATATGATGATTATGTACAAAATATGGAGAGGAGGAAACCCTATTAAATTAAATATTACAAAAATTATTGCCAATAAAGGTCATATTACAACATTTTGTAAAAAGAAAGTCCTACGCGACTCTTCTTTAGTTCTAGTAGCATGGAGAAAGTTCCCCTAATTTTTTTTTTTGGTTTCCTCAAAACCCAACACAGAACTAATAGGAAAAAATTGAAAGAAATATGACCTAAAAACACAAATACATTCGAAGGAGTGGGAGACATTGGAGGGAGGCCAGATTGAAATGTTGTTATGTTAGCTCCTTAAATCCATAAAAAAAACGCATTATTATTATTAGAAATGCCAATTAAAAGCTTATGCAGTCAAAATATTACAAGAGTAATGATGATTATCTGAGAAGCTATTGAAATTGGCGTAATCATTTTAGCAGACTTCCTTATAAGAAAATGACTATAAAGGTTTTAGTCAACTCATGACAAGAGTTTCGAAAATTTTCTTCAAATCTCCTTCGATTCTACTTAGGAGATGTCGAAGATCAGGTCCGTTCAAAATTGTTAACATATTTTCCTTTTAATGCTCTTGGGACGCAATTTTTGGATCATCGTATCCAATCTTGGTTTTTCAAAAAAAAACAACTAAAGATCAAGTTCGTTAAACACCGAAATCGAAGCTTAGAGGGAGGAAAGTCGTAAATTCTGAATATATGAGCTACTATCAGTTGGATCCAAAAATGATCCAATACTAATCTTGCAGCAAGTTTAATTATCTATAAATGTTGTTTTATCCATTTATTCTTTATCTAGAATATTAATTGAAATATTTTATTTTTTAACTTTTATTATACCCATCTCACGTGAACAGTAAGCTCATATACCATGAATAATCTTCTTGATAGCTTGAATATCAAATACGGTTTCCATGGAGTCTTTACTTTGTCATACCTTCAAATATGTTCGATGGGATCAGTAAAGATCATATACTGTAATCAAAATTTAAACGATTAATATAAAGATAAGACGAGTGGCAGTTTAGAAAAAGTTGAAACATTCCTTCACTGGGGCAATCTGCTTAGTTAAGAACCACACGGACATTTTTAATGTTGAATACGATTTTAAACCCAGTTAACTGTGTAGATTTGTTATTCCAAAGACATTAACATCTAATCCTGTAGCCAAAGAGATATGTGTCCAAGGAATACAGGTCATTGTAAACCATACGACGCGGATTCTAAGGTATATATCCCTTAAATGTACAAGTATGCATATATGGGCTAAGACAGCTGAGCCCCGTTCTTGGGTGGGATAATCTGAGTAATCTATGAAATTGACTTGCAAATCACCAGGACATACCAGAAGACTTTGATTATGGGGCCATGAAAGTCTACGAGATCAAATTAAACTTCTCTCAAATTGTAGGTGGCTTTACTTAAGTGTTGTCGTATAGTACTTATTTTTAGCACTGTTAGTGTGTTTATATATATATATATATATATATATATATATATATATATATATATATATGAATGTTTGCCTCTATGTCCTTTATAGAATCATAAATGCCTGGACCGAATTTTATGAAACTTACTAACCCAACTTAGACTATGTTAATATTCTCTGAGGCGAATAGGAGTGGGGGTTATAAGGGAGGTCTGAAATTATAAACGGCTATATTTCGTTTCCTATCGGTTTTTCGGCAAATATGCACAGTACGAAAATTGTTTATGTTTTGTTATTTAGAGTAACTTTAGTTATATACTATTTTGTCGTATACCGAAGTATAAATGAGTTATACACTAAAAACTATAAAATAACAATTTTATAAGGCACAAGAGACTCAACCGAATTAAACTAAACTCCGTTTGTTATTTGGTATTAACACCTCTCTGATTATAACCTATATTAAAATTTCGAGGTACGAACAGGAGTGGGGATTATAAGGGAGGTCTGAAGTATAAATTCACGATATTTCGTAATATATTCATTTTTCGACAAACGTGTATATAACAAAAGTTGTTTGTTTTGTTGTTTAAAGTAACTTTTCTTATATAATCTTTTGCCGTATAACGAAGTTTGAATGAGGTATTCACGAAAAACTACAGAAGGGGTCAACAATGTTATAAGACGCAAAAGACTAAATCGAAATCAACGAAACTCCGTATTTTTGACTATAATACGGGTAATATGAAAATCTATGATTAGGTTATATATATATATACATATATATATATATATATATATATATATATATATAAAGATACATACACAGGAAACGGGTGATATAAAAATATTATTAGTGTATTTTGTAGAATTAAGTACAAAACAAATACTTTTATTATTAACATATCCCCAGCACGCCGGGTACTCGGGTGTAAATCCTAAGCACTGAGACTGGAAAATGTAAAAAGATTGTACAAAGTAAAGCCCTAAAAAAATACCATTATCACTCAGCCTCAAATGATTTCCTGGGCGATTTTCCGGGTACCTTAGCTAGTTGTAAATAAATATAATAAATAATTAAACTCTCGTATAGGCTTCATCATTGCTGACTAGAATACATACTTGATATACACATTACAAACGTAGCGTTTAAAAAGGATGGGCCAAATATAAAGAAGAGAAAATTGCGTAGAGGAGTTTGAGGGCGGAAAGACGGAGAGCGCGATAGGATTTCGAGGTACGAACAGGAGTGGGGATTATAAGGGAGGTCGAAGTATAAATTCACGATATTTCGTAACATATTCATTTTTCGACAAACGTGTATATAACAAAAGTTGTTTGTTTTGTTGTTTAAAGTAACTTTTCTTATTTAATCCTTTTGCCAGTATAACGAAGTTTGAATGAGGTATTCACGAAAACTACAGAGGGGTCATCATTGTTATAGGACGCAAAGGACTAAATCGAAAACAACGAACTCCGTATTTTTGACTATTATACGGGTAATATGAAAATCTATGCTTAGGTTATATATATATACATATATATATATATATATATATATATATATATATATATATATATATATAAATATATTAAGATACATTACACAGGAAACGGGGTGATATAAAAAATATTATTAGTGTTATTTTGTAGAATTAAGTACAAATCTATTACTTTTATTATAACTATATCCCCAGCACGGCCGGGTACTGGGTTGTAAATCCTATGCACTGAGACTGGATAATGTAAAAAGATGTAAAAAGTAAAGGCCTAACAAAAAATACCTTATCAATCATGCTCAAAATGATTTCCTGGGCGATTTTCCGGGTACCTTGTAGTTGTAAATAAATATAATAATAATAAACTCTCGTATAGGCTTCATTCATTGCTGACTAGAATAACAAAAACATACATTGATATACACATTACAAACGTAGCGTTTAAAAAGGATGGGCCAAATATAAAGAAGAGAAAATTGCGTAGAGGAGTTTGAGGGCGGAAAGACGGAGAGCGCGATAGGATTTCCTTGATGAGGTCGTTAGGGGGGGTTAATTCCCCGAAACCGATTTTCCGGTCCAGACTATGGAAATTCCCCCCATTTTACAGGCACAAGCTCTTCCGCTAGGCTTATCTTCATGTATTCTAGTAACACTTAGGGGCTTGTTTACTCACAGCATATGTTTACTGAATACTCAATAACCGTCTCTGACTCTTTTCCTTTTTTTTTTTTTTTTACTTTTCAATGAAAGTCTTTCCAACCTTTCAATCTGGAAGTTCGCCGTTATTTAAGAACACGTACTTTTGAGTAATCTGTCCATTCATACAATAAATACAGATGTTTTTGAGAACCAACTAATGTAACAGGATAACAATCATTACAAGTTAATAATATCTACAGCTGAAAGCTGATAAATCTTATACAAACAGGCCAGCCAACTTCGCAGCGAATAGATAGAATTATTCTAGACCGGAAGGATGAACAATTAATGAAATATTTCTGAACTAGCAGACCCGACAGAAGTTGTCCTGCATGATATCTCAAGCGATAAGGACATTAAATTTAATAGTATTATGTTTAAAATATAAGCTAATTTTAATAACTTAAAAAACAACTTTTGTTTTGTGCACGTATGTCTAAAAAATAATATAAAATGAAATTTTCGCGAATTTTTTTATTCAGGCCTCCCTTATAACCCCCACTCCCGTTCGAACCTAAAAAAATTAATATAGCTATAATCATGGAAGAATTAATGATAATTTACATATAGTGTTTTTTAAGTTCGGGTCAATCGTTAGTTATCTCTTGTTTTTTTTTTTTTTCTTTTTTTTTTTTTGTTTTTTTTTTTTTTTATTAAAAACTTTGTTGTCATTAATGGATGTGTTTCTCGTGATGTGCTTTAAGTCTAAAATGCTGTATTTTATAGCTAATTAGTATGTAGTCATAAGTTGATGTAATTGGTAATACATACTCTTCTTCTTAGTGTTTATCAATGAGTCGCAATGGTTCCTGTGATCGTTAGTGTCCATTAAAATTGTTGGCTCCGTCTTTAATTTGTTAGTGTATATCTCGTTTTTACTTTGTTATACGACGAAATTGAATATAACAAAAGTTACTCTAAATAACAAAATAAACGACTTCCACCCTGTGCATATTTGCCGAAGAACCAATAGGAAACGAAATATCACTATTTTTAGTTTCAGGCTTCCCTTATAACCCACACTCCTGCTCCATCTGCCGGGCTGATTTGTGATCTAAACCATCCAGGACGTCACCCAAACGTATACAAAAAATTCATTCAAACCGGTCCAGCAGTTTGGGAGGAGTTCAGGATCATACACACGTACAGTACAATTATATATATAAAGATAAAACATATTAATTTTATTGAAAACTATTTACTAAAGCTAGTGGAGTAATTTGAAATGAATCAGAATAGTTTCTATCTCAATCACTCAGATTTTAGGAATCCAAGAACAAAGAAGGGGGCGGGGGTCAACAGAACGTATTTGTTTGTATCTCGTATAATAAAGCTTTGTTGTAAACAATATTTTGTATTTAAACTTGTTATGAGTGGTTCATGATATAACAGCTTATTATTAATATGACTCTAGTAGGAGTGGGGTTTACTGAAAACGTAAAACTATAAAATCCAAATATCTGGGTTAACACTCATTATGCGGAAGATATTTATAGCACAATATTTATAGTAAATTTAATTTGCAATACGATTGTTTCTATATTTCGAATTTTCAAAACTTCTCCCCTCTAAACCAGTCCTCCTGCTGGTCCGAACTTAATCTTTCTTTTTACATAAAACTACTAAATTTGGAGTTTGGTACCTATTAAACAATAATTGCGATCGCTAGAGCGGTAACAGATATATATATACATATATTTATATATATATATATCTATATATATATCTATATATATATATATACATATATAGAGCAGGGAAATCTGCTAATTATCAGACTGATTATGGTTATTTCATACCTATTGTAACTGTATCACTTGGTGGATACTTATATTAATTATAAATTAAATGAATTTCTCATGAGTATACTTTGAGCTATTACAATCATTCGCTATGTATGATTTGATTGTTTCCCAAATAGGGCAAATATAAGAAAAGTCAATTGTTGAGAAATAAAAAGCATATATTTCGTAGTACAAACAATGAGAGTATTTTTTTTATATATTTATTTCATGAAATGAACCCTACATGTAAATGAGCTTCATGAAATATACGCTTGTGCCAAGTACTTTTGCATATAACTTTGTGTTAGCTTGATGCATAAGAGAAAGAGAGTTTACGTCGGATATGGACAGTTTCAACATGATTAAACTTTACAATACATCTGTGAGTAAGGAAAGCAATTGTAAAATCCCTCTCCTCATGTCATTGAGGCTCAGTTTGGCCATGTGAATTAAAGAGTTGACCTTAAT
The DNA here is from genome assembly GCA_019009955.1 of Riptortus pedestris. Taxonomy (NCBI): domain Eukaryota; kingdom Metazoa; phylum Arthropoda; class Insecta; order Hemiptera; family Alydidae; genus Riptortus; species Riptortus pedestris. The sequence continues at coordinate 108,249,562 of CM032229.1, read as the reverse complement.
CTCACATGGTAAACCTAAAGTGGCGAGCTCGATTCCCGCAATAGGAATTTATTTAGTGACGAACCCATTAAATAAAATCCTCAGTCCAAACGCGGCTGGAAAAGGGCGGTAACCTGTAGATAACCAGTCCCAATTATCCATAGTAGCAAATAAAGAGGTTGTCAATAAATAATAAAATCCATAATAATATAAATTGATAAGTCGTCTTCTCAGTGAAACATTCATGTGTCAAAACGAAACTATTCTTCATTTTATATCGTATTCTTTTCTTTACTGATTGCTAGTTATTGCAGAGTTCCTAGATAAAAGCAACCCAATATTCTTCATGTAGTTTTTGAGACTTTCCCTTCCACTTCATAACAAAAAAAAATCATGTCGAGTTTTTTTTTTTATCAGGTTTCAAAAAGGTTTCCGCCGTAACCTTCTGTAAACTATTAACCGAGAAAAGATTTGAGCCTCCCTCCCTCCCCCTAAGAAACAGTAAATAATTGGTTGTAACTAATGTCAAACAATTTGATATATTTCCTTAGGTATCATCGTAAAATCAATCTGGTAAAATAAATAAGAACTTAATTCTAATGAATTTTTTATTGCTTTTATCAAATTGCAATGACTGTAACAATGATACTAACACACATTCTTTCAATTGGCACAATCTCTATAGAATTTGAGGACTCCCTTCAGCCAGGATTCCTGAAAAAGTTTTAGAAACTAGGAATTGAAGTTCTATTTCACACTTCTCTTTCCTCACCCTACTACAGTTTTAAACAACTTCCACAACTTAGAACTTAATTCTGACTTCAAGACTTCTTTCGAAACTAATTCTTCCAGAGTCTTCACTTCTTCATCTCATTTTCATCTCTTTCTCCTTTTTATTGTATTTGCCACCCGTCTATACTTCTGGGATTCAGAGTCAGCTTGAAGTAGTAACTATTAAAGTTAGCCCTTGGGGAATAAACTATTCCTCCAACTGGAGCTACCGTATCATACATGCGATTGGTCACATGAACTGCAATGCAATCTTATTGAGTTATAAATCTTCAAACTAAATTAGACAATGTTCAAGCTGCTCCTTATTAAAAATATTCGTTACTCAGGGGCTGCGTAAAATCAGAAGATTTTCCTCGTGCTGGTAAGATCTCATTTCATCACAAATTCTGACTAAAAACAAGAAAATACGAATTACTCACTTAATATTTGAGTTACGAAAAAAAATGTACAAAACAACAATTGAAGAGCATCATTCCAATAGTAAAACTGAAACTGATTGTAATAGTTCCGTTATCAAGAACCGTAGCAATGAAATATCACTTCTCAGGAAGTAATTTCCATGATATCATTACTCACATTGACATTATTTCTTTTCATGCTAAACTAAATCGGAATAGTGACTGAAATTGGACTAGGAAGAGTGGGAGTTTGGATAAGTGGTCAAATGTTAAATAGAGTGTTTTGAAATCTCTTGATCAATCATTTGTTGAAATGATTTCCTAAAATTATTATTCTATATATTTTATTCTAATTCGAAAATTAATAGTCTCATTTCTATTTTATTATTTTCATCCGCTCCACTTCGCGCCACAAATGTAATTCTCAGATCAATCATTACTAGATTTCATCCGGGATACTTTCCAGCATTTTGAAAATCGTTTAAGTTTATGTCAATAACATTCAGGAATAATTAGTTAGTCATTGGTTTGTGCCGCAAAGGTTATTTTATTTTGATAAGGTATTTTCTGCAATCCGCCATTTTCACTCATTCAGAACTGTTATGAGTCGTGAACACTACCTCGTCCCCGTCATGCCAATATCAAAGGCACGCACCTTGATGGTAGCGAAACTTATGAAAAGCCTTGTGGGTCTTATGAAACACGAGTGGGTCTGCATTTTGCAGACCAAATTTCAGTAAAATAGCCTTAAACATTCAGGCAGTGAACGCTGTATTAACATGAGAATCACAAAACATTCAACAAAGTCCGTCATGACTGCGTAAGCTAAGCAGACTTCCCTCGTGAAGATTATTACTAGATAAACCTACATACTGCTAACACAACGCCACCGTGAATATTGAGTGAATAAATACAAATGGTAATAAGAAATCTTCCCCCTGCCGGTGGGAAGCGTCTCAAGTGTAAACAAATAGATCTCCCAACGACTCAGCGGAAAGAAAAACAATAACTAAAACATATCAGAGTATAACATATTCATTTTATTGAAAGCTATGTAATATACGTAGTACTGTAATTTATAGTGAATCTGAATAATTTTTATCTCAATCAATCAAATTTTAGTAGTCCAAGAATTTAAGAAGGGGTGGGGTCAAAAGAACATATTTGCATCTATCACGTTTAATAAAGGTCTATGTAAAACAATATTTAGTATTAAAGCTTCGAGTAATTTGGTTTATTATATAACAGAGTATTGTTTATGTAACACTCGTAGAAGTAGGGGTTTACTGAATATTTAAATCTGAAAAATGCAAATATCTCGGTTAATATTAAAGATAGAGAATAAGCGTGTATAACAGTATTTATAGTACATCTAATTTGCAATAAGATTGGTTCTATACAATGTTTCGATCCGACGTATAGTAACGGAGATATTTCGAATATTCGAAAATCCCCCCTTGAAACGCCCCCCCCCCCACTGGTCCGATTTCAGCCGTTAACGAACTTGATCTTTCTTTTTACATAAAACGAATAAATGTCGAGTTTGGTAACGGTAAAAGAAACATTGCGGCCGCTAGAGCCGTAACAGACAAATATATATACAGTTTTGAACGGACCTCATTTTCGTCATCTACTAGGTAGGATCGATGGACATTGTAGAAAAATTTCGATAATTGAGTCATAAGTATGACCTCAATAGCTGATTTTCCTTAAGGGAAATCTGCTAAAAATCATAAGAAATGTTTATTTCGATTGACATTTGAATAGCACGTGTATTTGAAGTGTAGGGGTTGTATTGAGGGGTGGGGTTGAAGGGGATTGTGGTGGGGGTTGATTAGGGATAAAGGGATCAATCTGTGTATTGAGGGGATAATGGTTGCAGGAAAAATGTATAGCAATCGTTCATGGCCTGTCTCTCGATGGTTTTTACCCCAAGAGTTTCCCGCGATTTTTTATCAACTGTCAATATAAGCCTAGAATTGGAGCCTCCTTGATAAATAAGCCCATATGTTACCCTCTCGACCACTCTCCTCTCCTTCTCCCTTTACTATATCATTCCTTTTTTTTCCAATTAGAACAAAAAGAGTGAAATAGCAGATGATTGTTATTGAGTTTCCATTATTATTTCAATTCGTCAGGGTTGCAATAGCAGTGTCTTAAAAAGTCCGTCACGCAGGGGCTGCGTAAACTAAGCAGATTTCCCACGTGAAGTTTTACAATAGAGAAATCCACCTAATAACAACAGGCATCTCTAAACTTATTCACGAGGGACGAACAGTTACCGAAACGGCCCGCACTAGCTCTCGGCGGAGAGTCCCGAACGTAGCCGACTCCTGCCGATCACACACATGCATACAAATGCAAATATCTCGGTTAATATTCAAGATACAGAATACATGTATAGGACAATTGTTATAGTAAATTTATTTTGCAATAAGATTGATTCTTTACAATTTTTTGATCCGACGCATAATAACGGAGATATTTCGAATTTTCGAAAATCCTCCCCTCTAAACCCCCCCCCTCCCACTGGTCTGATTTCACCCGTTAACGAACTTGATCTTTCTTTTTACATAAAACGACTAAATATCGAGTTTGGTAACGATGAAACATTGCGACCGCTAGAGCGGTAACAGACAAATAATATATATATATATATATATATATATATATATATATATATACAGTTTTGAACGGACCTCATTTTCGTCATCTACTAGGTAGGAACGATGGACATTTGAAGAAAAATTTCAAAAATTCCGTCATGAGTACAATCTCAATAGCTGATTTCCCTTAAGGGAAATCTGCTAAAATTCATCAGAATCAGGGTTATATATTGGTTAGTAAATTTAATTGTGAACAGTTTAGAATCAATTGCACCATCATTCGTGGAAGAGTATGAGCAAATAATGACACCAAAAATTAAAGAAAATTATTTCAACAATAAAAATAGTTACAAAAACCCCTCATATTAGTGATCTAAACCGTATATTAAATTTAAAAAAGTAAAGTTATAAAAATGTTTAATGAATATTTCATTTTTTTGTATCAATTCAATAATTACCTTTGTATCACATAGGTATATAGATACATGTAATATTTTACTTATGGGAAAAAAATTCATGAAACAAATTCATTCTTCATTATGCAAATAAACAGTAATTGAGGTATTTTTACTTTTTGACGTAGAATTATTTATATGTAGTTTTATGTAATAATTATTGATACGCTTTATGCCTGAAACATACGATATTTCCCATGCAGTTTTTCATTATAAAAAATAATATTATAATAAAACAATGAACTTTAAACAATATCACCGAAGGGAGGGATTTGGGTCAAAGAGCGATGGTAGTCATTACAAACTGATCCACGAAATTGATAAGTTAATGAACAATTTTCTGTTGTTTCATTCATTCTTTCGAATTCTGAAATATCAATATTAACAGTATAAAACTTATTATTCCTCAAAATTCCTTATATATTGAATAACTCGCTTAGTATCAACTGATTCCAACTGTTCATAAAATGACAAACGGTGCAATAATTTGGAAATAATTGAATCGACCTTCTGTCAATAATCAGGAATTAGGAAATGAAGATGTTTGGTTAGTTTTTAAAGCTTAGTTTGTGCTGCTAATTTGTCTATAGGTTACCAACCTAAGGGTGGGGCTTAGGATTTTATTTAATCCAGGTGAGAATCGAACTCTCGATTCTATGTTTGCCAAGAGAGATTAAGACCAACGCCATAACTCAGATGACTAACCTGAGCTCCAGGGAATAAAGATATGAGGACTAGTATAAACAACAGGAATTATTTGATATTTCTTTCTTTACAAAAGCCTGAAGAGTTCATTACATTGAAACTTGTTATAAGACCATTCGTGCAAATAATAATAATACGAAATAATTCCGTCAACATTTTAGTTTCCAAAAGAAAGTATAGAGCTTATCATGTTTAAATGTAGGGTTTAATCACGATAGGGAAATTTCGATTTATTAGATTAGCAAATAAATTTGAATGCAATTCATTATTGTTATTTTATTATGTACAAGATACGTCCCCTGCGCAAACGAAGAATATTGTTACGTTTATTACCAAAATTTAAATATTTATTTAAGTTTAAATAAACTTTGTTTATTAGAGTTTTTGGGATTGCAAAATTAAACACACACAAGCTTCAGAATTTTTATCACTGCACAATTTATTTACATAACTTATTTAACTATTCTTAATTACTACTCAGAGTTTGCACTGATAGCTTCACTGTTCTTGTTACTACACAGCCAAATAACTCACTTACGATCACTGAAGTTCACAAAGACACGGCACTGCACTGATCTTCGCAAAGATAACGGCACTGCTCTGTCCTTTACTTAAACACGGCATTATTACTGTTCTTTTCATAAATACGGCACAAGACTGTTCTTTACATAAAACACTTATCGCACTGTAAACTACGACTCACTGTTCACTAAGCTGCTCTGAACGCACTGTTGATCACTTGAAGAGAGCTGAGAAGGAACTAACTAAAAATCTGGACGGGTAGGGTTCCTTATATTGCCTGTCGGAAAACATCAAACAGAATGCCCAGAAGGGACTAGACACGTTGCCTAGAACAGTCCCGGCACTAGTAGACACTTCGGGCGCCAATAGTTCTTCATCGGTCGCCTTCTTTGATCTCCGTTCTTCCCAAATACTTGACTATCTCTGTTTAATTTTTTATATATTTAGTTTTCGCAACAATATATTATGAAATTGCTTCATAAAGGTAAGTAGAAAACAAGTAAATCACTCACAGTCCATTACGGTATTCAATTAATAGATTTGAGTTAGTCGGTCGGTATTAATTATTGCATCGATATAAAACATGGAGGGGGAATAAGTCTGGACTCAGCTACCCTACCCTATTTGGCAGAGGTATCAGTAATCCAATTGGAGAACAGCTGTATCTAGCTGCGAGATAGCGAGATAGATGTATCTATAGACACTGGGGAAGGAGGTAGGCATTGTCTGGATATTGGATTTACCAATTAGACCTTCCCTTCCCTCGGCCGGAGCCGAGATAACCTTCCCATTATCTGTGTAACCTCACCCCCACTATCTCAATCCGTATAACGGTCTAATCAACCATATTGTATAAATAATCTCCAGCCGTTGTCCAGAACCACCTGTTTTTGTGGTCAGAAATAAATGTTTGTTCAAGAAATCCCATATTTTGTGCTCATGAATACTAAGTCGCAAACCCTTGTGTACTCTGAAAAAAGACATGTTCATATTTATCTCAAATGTCATTGGCGGCATACATGTGTAAGAAACGATGGATCCGTTATTACGAACTTCAGTTGCTCAATAAGGTTTCTTTAATCCAAATAACATTGTACCAAATACAAAAATATTTATAAGGGGATAATGAACAATTTTCCAAACATAATGAGGAATATCGTATTCGGCCTTGACCAAATCAGCAGCATTAACTCGCCAGTGAATAGCAAGTAACCATATTTTCAAGGAAACACACTAGGAAAGATGTGACAAGGAGTTCCCTTGTTACCTTTGCAATTTGCATGAGACGTTCTAAATATAAAAGCATCGGAAAGCAGTATTCGATAATAAAGTCCACTTCTATGCAAGAATCAACTTCACTTGTGGTGTGATCCTAACCTGGTGATAAGGCGAATTACGCTAACAGAGTATTTTTCACTTTAGATCTATAAACTTCAATCGAAAATTTAACTACTGCCAGATCCAGCGAACTGATGGTCATGTCATTTTTAATTCTCAGATGATTTCACAGGGCGCATCTCACGCGAAAAATTTCTTCACAATTAAATACCCTACCTTGTTGTCCGATTGGGCCAAACGCTTATCCACATATTTTTTTATTCCATACAATTGACTGGAAAGGTTTGCGATCCGACAGAATTGTTAGGGAATTCTAATCAATTACTCCTTTTAACTTCTAACATGCCAAAAAAAAAAATACTTACCATAAACCTTCAAGATTACGAATAACGTAGTTATTCTGCGTTGAACGGTATTACCCTTAAGCGAAATCATCTATTTAGATGATGTACTCATGACGCAGTTTTCGAAATGTTTATTCAAAGAACCAATCTAATTAAAGATGTGACTTTCAGCAATTCTTGTATTCTTATTTTCCGTTACTCAAATACTAACCAAAATATTTGCATTTTGAGTTTATTTGAATTTAGTAAATCCCCAATCTCCTTCATCTCACATTAGCAATTTTTTTAAAATCGAAGTTATATTTTTTTTTTGTGTGTGTTCAGCATTAGTTTTTTTGGGCTCAGTTTAGCCAATTGAGTTAAAGCGTTGGCTTCAATCTCACATGATAAACCTAGAATGGTGAGTTCGATTCCCGCCTGGGCAATAGGAATTTATTTAGTGTCGAACTCATTAAATAAAATGAGTAGTCCCACTCCAATTGGCCTTAGTAGCAAAAAATGGACGCTAAAAAATAGTAATAATAATAAAAAAAATCGAAGTTCAGAAGAGAGAAGTAATTTTAGTTGAAATGGTCACTTGAAACATTTCAGGAAGGTGCTTGATGTGGAGTAATGGTGAACCATTAACCAAAGGTAAATCTGTAAAAGCTAGGAAATGGTCGTCTTTAGAAAATCAGCATTTTGATGATATTGTAGTATATGCTTAAAAGGATTTTTGTTTCGACAGTATTTTAGTTGGGAAGGGAGATGGAATTCAAGATGTTTAACTACTCCTTTGTAGCTATATTCTATCTACTATCATGGTGCTCCGGATGAGTCTAGTTAGGAAGCTTAGAGTTAAGACCATTGTAATGGGTCTATTATGAATTCAGGGCATTCCGAGAGCTGAGTGAGATCCAACTTCAGAACTAAATCAGCATATCTTGTTTGCTTTCTGAAACTAACATGGGTTTTATGGCCATTGGAACTCCCTCCCTCCATGTGAGTTCTAGTCCCTGGGCTAATCCCGGCCCCGGAACTCTAACGCAGAGAGACTAATCGAGAGAAATAATTGGGCTTAAGGACAACGCTCTAAGTGGTTCTAGAAGCCGAGCTCCTATTATTTGTTTCATTACAACTTCTCCCTCAGGGTTTCACTCTCTCATATTTATGCATATTGATGTGTTGAATTTAGGGATTTAATTTCGGCCATTAAGAGCCCCCTTTATTGCCTCTCCTGCTTTTAATCCCCTTTGACAATTTTTCTCTCATACTCTACTGAACTATTTACCCTGAAACATTAGAGGACAAAGGGACTGCACGATTTGAATTCTCGATAGCGCTGTCCATTTGAATTTGATCCTATGATGTGACTTTAGTAATTTCACTTTTTTCTAACCAAAATTACTATTAAATTAGTATTTATTTACTTAAATAACTAAAAATAAAAGACATAAAATAAGAATTATTGCCAAATTTTTTCTTAGCATTCCGTGAAATGAGTCCCGTGAACTTCAAATTTCTACTGAACATTATATAACGATTTTATTTAGCTTGCCATGTTTTTTTTATTTTTTAGGTCTAATTTAGTAGTTGAATTTTTTTCCTTTTCTTGTTGATCTATTGATCTGATATTTGGCACACACCATTAGTTCTGATGACACTACAATTCAATATATTCAGTATTCTTGTAAATCCAAGATGGTCACCGCTACAAAATGTCGTACTTTTTTCTTACTACTCCGTCAATGCGGGTATGAAATGAAAGGCTCAGTATAAAACTGTACACTATAAAAAATTTAAAATCTAAGTAGGCCGACGGCACAGCCTGCCCGATTTGTTTCAATATGGTTCCAGTGGCCACAATTTTTGTTTGACCGTCACCAAAGTCAAATTTAGACGTTTTATGTAAAACAAATGACCAAGTTCACTGATGGTTGAAATAGGCCTAGGGGACCCTCCATAAAGGGGAGGGTGATCGAAAATTCAAACAATTTCTGTTATTACGAGACGGATCAGAAAATTGAGCACAAACAATTTAACTTCTTATAAATGCCATTTGTATCTTCAATATAAACGAAAATAATTGCATTTTTAGTATTTAGTCTTCAATAAACCCCACTATTACTTATCTCATCTTAAAAATAAGCTGATATATCATGAAACATTTTATTTCAAGATTATATGTCAAATATTTAGAGCTAGGTTTCAAAAGAATGTCAGGAAATAAACCTTGTAATAATGAGGCACTAAATAAACTAAACAGAATTAGAATATAAACCAAAAACTTGAAAATAATGTAATTAATTTTTTTTTGTTTATGTTAAACGGTTTTATTTCATATAATACTTATAACACTTATGAATAAATGTACCAAAAGCTAAAAAATTACTCTAGGTCCTAGGTATTAGTCATCACACCACTCTCATGAATCTAGGACATTGATCAGACAAATAAATCAAATCGCGGGGCGTATCATAACCTGAATAAATATTTAAATAGTATTTATACTCATATGAATTATTGACTGGGGATAGCGATTTCACACACTCCCGATTTTATTTATTTTTCTGATCAATGCTCTCGATTGATGAGGTGTTGTGATCAGTACAATACCTAGGACCTAGGATTATTTTTTAGCTTTTAGTATATTTTTTTCAGCATTTTCATCTGTCTTTTTTTAATAAAATCGTTTAAATTATTATTTTTTACTTATTTTATTTTTAACCCTCGGTCGGGCGCGTCAAGAATATTCCGCCATCGGGCGCGTGTATCTCAGAGATTATCCTCAACCGTTTTTACGGAAATACAGTTTTTTAATATATATTTTGCACTAAAATGTTCAGCGTGTGATTAGAAACCATAACAGATTAAGTATTTGTTTGAAAGAAGTAAATAATTTTTAAAATTGACAAGTATTATAATATAAAGAAACGGTGGACGATAATTTTTAAAATATAATTAAAAAACACAAATATCAAAAGGAATTGTTTAAATGCACATGCCTTAATTATACATATTTCATTTCAGTTTGCGAACAATATAAAAAAATATCTAAATATAACTTCAATCAAAAATAAGTAGCACGAAATCACTTTTAATGAATGACTTAATGAAAAACATCAAAAAATTTTAAAAATACCAGTTTAATTGTTATTTCTTTTGCAGAGCTGCATTACAATTAGGACAAAGCATGGAACTATGTTGTTAACAAATTTTGTTTTTGCAAATCTCACAACAGTAATTAGTACACCTACATTTATTTTCTTGGTTCACACCATTTTCTTTTGTTCGTTGTAGTGGAGGGACTTTTTCTATGCTGTTCTGTACTTGAGTTCAATGTATGGTCCAGTGAGCTAGTGTACTCTTATGAGTCTCTGTAGTCTTCAATTTTCGTCCTTAGTTCGGTTGGTAAACGTCTACTATTGTCACTGCGTCGTGCAATATATCCTTGTACAAGTTCTTCTGAAAACTCATGTTTGAGCAAAATAATAGAATAATAGGTTTTTATGATTCCATTTAATAAAGAGAAACTTAATTGATGTACATATTTATGAAATACAGATTTCAAAAAAACTTACGAGATCGGGCGCGTGGTATCTAGGAGATAAAATTTAATGGCAGGTGAAACACACGACTCCGTTAAACACAGTGACTCAACATACCTTGAGGGAGAGTTCTCTAAAACACATAACTCGAAGCACTACAACACCACTCTATGCTAGGAGGTGTGGCAAATATTTTTCTAGAAACTGTGTATCTGAGAGATCACGCGCCCGACTGAGGGTTAAAATAAATTTAGTCCACCTAAATGCTAAACCCGCAAAGCGTTCCCTCCTAAACTAGTTTGCTTTCAGCTAACTACTAGTCGTAGTTCCTTTCTGAGTCTGAGGCCATAATGTTGTCTCGACACCTCTGATACATTTTCCACATATCTTCTCTAGAAACCCATTCTGGAGTTTTCTCCTCAACTCAGTTCAAAGTTTTGAGTGTTTCCTGTGCATGCTCTCCAACAGTTATAAAGGTCATATTTCCAAACTAGCTTTGTCATTCCTATTATGGTTTTTAATCTTGGAGTATTATTTTCCCATGAAGATCTACACACAGTTAATACTTATTTATTTCTTATTTTTCCAAACTCCATTGCTCTGAGATATATAAGAACATTAATTATTTTCATTATCTCCCCATACTGGTTTTCTATCTTTTGATTAATTATATTCATTCCTACATTATTTTTTGAGTAATTTACTAATTCTATTAATTAACTTAATTTTCTGTTCAAATAGTCTTTTAGAAACATTACTACACACAATTTTCATGTTCTTATTTGAAACCCGCAATAACCAATCCAAGCAAGGACGGAACCACTTAGACATTCCATTGCTAGAACCACCCTGGCATTTTATTACAAGACAAGAAAGAGTTTTATTATCAATCTAGGTACTAAAAGGAACTGTTATCCCCTCCCTTGTCCACTAGGGGACAGCCACATTCTCTCACGAGCTTTATGGAACATTGGGCCCCAAAATGGCCGTAGCCCGAGACAGCTTTATCCCCCCCCCCTCCCCACTCGTTTCACTTACAACGGTTTGCACCACAATATTCTGTAGGCAATTGGCCCTTAGGTTTTACGTAGCTGGAAGCCAAATGAGTGACCTAGGTAAAGATTTGATTCCTTTCTGTACTGTAAATCATTGTTCTGGGAGTAAGGTGTATAATGCTTACATGATTTGGCGATAATGCTTTACCGATGCCGACAGTTTTGCGTTTATTCCTATTAACATCACTAGTATTAGATTCATCCTTCAAAACTCAATTAACTAATCGGATTATATATGATCATCGCCTGCATAAGTACATGTAAGTAAATTAAAAAGTTATAGGATGCTTTAGTGATCATGTTAAGGACAATCTACTAATACGCATGCCACTTTCTGCGTTGTTCCCACAATGATTATTTAAGCAGGCAATAGTTCGTAATCAGTGAGGGGTGGCCAAACACAAACACATTCGCAATGCAGCCTTCAGAGGGGAAACACCTTCAGCCACTAGTGTTCCTGGGCAGTTGTACTTGGTACATTGTGCCCCTGCTGCAGCCTACCTCCTTGGATAAGAAGAGAGTAGCAGTCTCCCTCCACCCCGGTCAATTTCCCTAGCCGGATTCCGGAATCCAAGGGAACTGGATTTTGACTGGGAGATCTTGAGGACCCTTAAGGTCAACCTAACGGCCCTTCTCAGGACCAGCCTTTCCAAGGCGCCACCCTATTTAATTTTGCTAACAGCCATGTGAAAGCCAAACTCACAGAAAAAATCCCCTACTCTCCACACCCTCGTCGATGCCTTGAACGGCATATGAGCGAAATGTCATAAAAAATTGCAAGCACGATCTTCGGGCACTCTGCTTCCCACAACATCAAATTCATTTGCACCCCTTACGACTGGCAAACAGACGGACAAAAAGAAGAAAGAACCGGCCCCTCCTCCAATCATCCTACCTCGAGCATTATACGAAGCCTCCGAGGTCTCAGCACACCCTCAGGCGGAACAACATCTCAGCCTTCCGCATTCAACCTGCAAGGTACGAGCTTCGTATATTACCCGATAACACCTCCACTTACAACGCCATCCTCTCATTATACAGAAAACCCTATTACCAAATCCCCCAACACACATTCTCACCCAGGGGCACTAAGAGGAACAAAAAGTTCCTAATATTAGGTTTACAAAAGGAGCACCCCCTACCAGAAGCACAGGAGGCACTGGACCACCCGAAATTAGTTACTGTGGTGCGCATGTGCCGGACGGCTCCAGACGGGGCCAAGAAGGACATAGAGCCCATTTTGGCCACATTTAAGCCCGATTATGACAGCAAGCACTTAAGGGGCATTAAGGTAATCAGTAATATCTTAATACGGGTCAGGGAATACAAGCCCACCCAGGATATACCAGAATGTCACGCCTGTCAAAGATTTGGCCACACAAAGGCATATTGCCATCTCCCCCTCAAGTGCGTGCGTTGTTCAGGTGAACACAGGGTCTCTGAGTGTAACAGACAGGAGAATACACTAAAATGTGCCAACTGCAACGGCAAACACCCTGCCTCCTTTAGACAATGCCCCTCCAGGCTTGAACTATTGTAACGGCTCCAGGCCAAGACCAGGCGATCCTGAAGATCACTAGAAGACACCCAGGACTCAAACCTCCACCCCCACGTTATACAGTTGATCAGGCACAGAAACAAAATTAAACATTCCTGGTATCGCACCAGGAACCCCGCCCTTCGACCCGTCCTTAACAATATCACTGCCCAGATCCGCACCCTCATGTGGGAGACAGCGGAGTGGCACGAAACCCTCAGACACACACGGTGACCACCGCAAGCTCTGGCGGTTGGTAAAGACCAGAGTAACCAAAAGGGATATGTTCTTCTCCAAACCGGTAGGGGTGTTGTGATGAGCCACATAGACCAGGCTGAGATGCTAGCGGAACATATTTCCGCTGCAGATCACTCAAGGTTAAGACCGACTGAGGAGACGTCTCGGATGGAGAGCGATGCTAACTTCATGTTCTCCTCCCCTAGGCAGCTCGCTAGTACGTGCTACTCCGCCTGCTTCCACGGAAGTCTTTGTCCTACCTTAATCACCTCCTCAACTCCTGCCTCCGCCTCCGCCATTTCCAATCCATCTGGAAACACATTATTGTCGTCCCTCTCCTCAAACCCTCTAAAAATGGTACCTCTCCAGAACACTATCGTCCCATCCGTCTCCTCTCCAAGATACTAGAGCGTATAATCCGCAGGTATCGATATGTCAATTTTTACGAGGAGAAATCCCTCATCCCAAACGAGCAGTCCGACTTCCATCCTCAGCATAGCTCCCTCCACCCCCTTACCCGTCTCTATGCTAACACTGCCACTAACCTCCGCAGAAACGTCGTCACGGTGATGATTTCCATCGATTGCACTCAGGCTTTTGACTCCGTCGACCACGCCAAACCTCTTAACACCCTAGGTAGGCATACCTGCCCCAGTCAACTCCTATCCATGCTCCGTTCCTTCCTTCATGGCCGATATTCCAAGTGAGGGTCGGCGAATTCCTCTCCACATCCCCCCCTCCTCAGTGTTCCATTACACCCCATCACAATTACCCCCACCCTTATAATGGAACTATAGTTCAGCAGAAGGGGGACTATCATTTCTTACCCCCGGTAGGTCACACTACCATAACACCAACAGAATTGTGAAGCTGGGTCACAGATAAAAAAAAATCAGTGAGGATAAACGATAAAAGTCCTGGTCACCTACAAATATTTATTGGACAAAGTGCACTATCCATTGCATTCAGAATACTTTAAATAGGTTTTGATGATGGACCTTAAAAGTGAACTTTTGCGAATAATTGTTAGTAGAGGACAAGCCCCTTTTTGTCTTATTGTTCCTGGCCCTTCCTGTGTCGTCAACATCACGAAACTACATTATCAATCAGCTTCCAAGATAAAACACCAAAATAAAACCATCCTTTTAAGTTGAGTCATCATGATTCGTCTTACTAAAACAGCTAATTTTCCCACTCTTCCTATGATAGCATCTTTTCTCGAGGCAATTCCTGCATACGATAATTTATTAACCGAGATATTTGCATTTTTTAGTTGTCAGCCATGAGTAAACCCCCACTCCTACTCATCCCAAATTAAAAACGAGCTGTTATGTAAAGAACCACTTTATTTGAACCCTTTATACTAAATTTTTTTTATTGAAATTTTACGTTTTGAGATAAATGAAAATGCGTGGGAAATGCCGGCACTGAGTTAACGCATGCCCTTGCGTGACGGACTTTATTTTACCTTCTGCTTTCTGACGGCAGATGTACCAAGAAAGATTTCGGCCTCTCTGTATAGCTTTATTTAGTTGGTAATGTATACAAATTTCCCTACTCCTTCAAAAGGTTTAAACGATGAATTACACCCAACTTACTTAAATCTAATTGTCAACATATTTCCATCAATTTCTGAAGTATTGAAATTGTTAAAGACTACACAGAAATCCCGGTTTCCTCTACGACGTATTTTTTTCATTCATACAACTGAAAAGTAATATTTCTAACTTCTAAACAAATGTGGGAGCCACTATATACAAAGTGTTACTTCTAGTTGCGAATATGAGGATAGTAAGGTGAGGGAGTGGGGAGGGTAGCTGTGTTGTGGTGTATTGCGTATTGTGGTGGCGACCAGAAGCTATGGTGGTGGGGATGATGTAGAATTGTGGTGGGGGAGCCAGCTCTGTGGTATACACTCTAACGAGCTGTTGTGGCGGTCTAAATCTTCCAGATAGCCCCTGCCCACCTCTACCTATCTACCCAACCATCTGGGCCCATTATATACCCAGGCTCCGTCTCCCTTTTATACATGCAAATAATACATAGATCGATATATATATATATATATATATAATTCTACTGTACGTGTGTATGTCACTGAACTCCTCCTAAACAGCTGGATCGATTTGAATGATGATTTTTTTTTATGCACGTTTGGGTGACGCCCTGGATGGTTTAGCGTCATAAATCAGCCCCGGCAGATGGAGCAGGAGTGGGGGTCGTAAAATTAAAAATAGCGATATTTAGTTTCTTATTGGCTTTTCCCGCCAATTATGCACAGGTTAAAAGTTTTTTATGTTGTTATTTAGAGTAACTTTCCATATATTCACTTTTATCGTATAACAAAGTATAAACGAGATATACACTAAAAAATTATAGTGGGAGCCAACAATTTTATTGGGTACCAACGATTGAACCCAACTTAACAAAATTCTATATGTGAATTAGCATTTATTCTTCCATGATTATAAGCTATATTAATTTTTTTAAGTTCGAACAATGTGCAAACGTGCACATAACAAATGTTTTTTCTGTGTTATTAAAAAAAGTTTTTGTTTTAAACATTAAATTAAATGTAATATCCTAATCGCTTGAAATATCACTACAGGACGCATATATATATATATATATATATATATATATATATATATATATATATATATATATACTAGCTCAGATACCCGGCTTCGCCCGGGGATTGATTTGAGGCTGGTATGGTGATGATATTTTTTTTTGGCAAGGCTTTACTTTGCACAATATTTTGACATTTACCCGTCCCAGTGTTTAGGGTTAATACCCGTTGTTGGCATTTGTTAATAATAAAATTAATTTTTTATGTAAGTCTTCATTGCCCTCCAAATTGTCATATTTCCCGTCTCCTGTGCATTATGCATAGATTTCAGCTATTAAGGACAAAATATTAACATTAATTTGAATTAATTTTTCCAGCTGAGGTACCTGGTAGTTCATATTGAACAGAATTGTTGAGCAAATTTCTCTAAATAAAAAATAAACAACTTTTGTTATGTGCATATTTGCCGAAACCCCAATAGGAAATCATTATTATTAATTTCAGGCCTCCCTTATAACCCCCACTCCTGCCCGTCTCTAGAAATGTTAGTATGGCTTATTATAAGGAAATCGTTAGTATTAATTCACATAGCGACTTTGGTTTAGTTCGGTTGAGTCTTTTGTCCCAAATTAAATTGTTCACTTCCGCTATAGGTTTTAGCGTATATCTCGTTTAAAATTCGGTATACGAAAAAAGTGTATATAACAAAAGTTACTCTAAATAACAAAATAAACAACTTTTGTTATGTTCATATTTGCCGAAAAACCAATAGGAAACGAAATATCGCTATTTTTTAATTTCTGGCTTCCCTTATAACCCCCACTCCTGCCCGTCCCTAGAAATATCGGTATGGTTTGTTATAATGAAAGCGTTAGTGCTAATACATATATCGAATTTTATTTATTTCGGTTGGGTCTTTTGTCCCATATAAAATTGTTCACTTCCGCTATAGGTTTTACCGTATATCTCGTTTATAATTCGGTATACGAAAAAAGTGTATATAACAAAAGTTACTCTAAATAACAAAATAAACAACTTTTGTTATGTTCATATTTGCCAAAAACCCAATAGGAAACGAAATATCGCTATTTTTAATTTCTGGCTTCCCTTATAACCCCCACTCCTGTTCGTGTCAGAGAAAATTATTATAGCCTAAAGTCTAAGTTGGGTCAGTAGTAATATACAAACCAAGTTTCATAAAATTCGGTTCAGCCGTTTATGCGTGAAAAGGTAACAAACAAACAAACAAACAAACAAACATACACGAAAGAAACAAAATGCAGATATGGTGTCTATGACATGTAAAACGAAAAGTTATCGTGAAATTTCGCGAAAAAAATCAATGTACAGACAGAGGTTACAATTTTATATATATATAGATATATACTAGGGGACCCGGCAGACGTCCTGCAAGGATATTTCAAGCGATTAGGATATTAAATTTAATAGTATTATGTTTAAAACAAAAGGTACTTTTAATAACACAAAAAACAACAACATTTGTTATGTGCACGTTTGCCTAAAAACAAATAGAAAATATATATATCGCGAATTTTTTATTCAGACCTCCCTTATAGACCCCGCTCCCGTTCGAACCTAAAAAAATTAATATAGCTTATAATCATGGAAGAATAAATTCTAATTCACATATAGAATTTTGTTAGCGAAATTTTGTAATTTTTTAGACTTGAAGAACAAAGAAAAGTTCGTCACGCAGGGGATGCCAAAATAAGCAGATTTCTCACATACTAGTAAATAAGACTGTACTATAAATCGTTTAAAAAGTGTGTAAAGGGAAAATGTATAGAACAACAATTGTAGAACTCCAATAGCTGTATATATTTTTCGATGCGAATCAAAGTAACGGCAATGCCAATTTTTGGCGTCATCACACAACTTATTTGCATGTACCTCACATAATAAAAGTTGAATGAAAAAAATATTTAGTATTAAAGCTTAGAATAAAATGGATTATAACATAACAGGTTACTGTTAAAATGGCATGCGTAAGAAGAAATCTAAATATCTCAGTTAATATTCAAGATTGAGAAAACACCTATATAACAAAATTTATAGATATTATATTTACAATAAGATTGGCTCTATACATAGTTTCGATCCGATCGAAGAAGAAAAGTCGGAGAATAATAACGGAGAAATTTCAATTTTTTTAAATCCCTCACTTGTTCGATTTCAGCCATTGACGACCTCAATCTTTGTTTTGTATGAGTTTAGTTACGATAAAGTATGAATTGCGACCGCCAGAGCGGTAACAGACAAGTATGTACATACATAATTTTGAACTTACATCATTTTCGTCATCTACTAGTTAAGATCGATGGACATTTGAGGAAATTTTTCGAAGTGTACGATCTCAATGGCTGATTTCCCTTAAGGGAAATCTGCTAAAGATAAATATAATACAGTCCAAAACCGATCATAAATGTACTCAGGGTAGAGCGTCAGTTGATTAAGCCTTACCAGAAAAAACTTCTTTAGTGGAATATTTATGGACCTTTGAAGAAACAAAATTAAATGGGCATGGAAAAAAATGTCTACTGTGGCTTCTCATAAACATATTGTTCTAAGAAATTCAACAATGTAAAGAATAAATTTTATACAAAATCGATTAGAATATTTTACATGGAAGTACGGTCGGAGGAGGAAAGGTTTTGATGTTATCCTTAGTCGTTCATAACCCTCGCTCCTATATCTTTGAGAGATCTTCGTAGTACATTAACCTCTTATCTTCAGTAATTAAACAAAAGATATTGCCATTTTCTTGCATATCAGTAATATCATACTTTATACTTAATTCATGTGCAGTTGAGATAAAAAGAAAACTCATAAAATTGGTGAAGTATATATTGTAGAAGAATACATCATTGAAAAGTGATTTTACGTCAAATTATCAATAACGCAAAACTTTTTTTTTAGATTTTTTTTTAAATATTACCGCATGCATTTAAATGCATTTGGTATTGTGCGATATGTACAATACAATAGTTCCTCCATCACTCTTGACAGTAGCCACACCCCTTCACCACAATGAGAGGAACAGCCCATCCCTGTCTTGCAAAGAAGTCAACAGCTAAGGAGGAATGGCACTTGATAAGAAAATAGCCACTGCTATTACTTCACTTGTATTGACATTGTCTCTTCAGGCGCCGCGGAGGGGAATATGGATGAGTTGTACTGGAAAGGGCTAGGACTGGATTAGGATGATTGGATAGCCTCCTGTGGAATTTTCTGAATCTTAAGGGAATTAGGTCCTTTACAAATTGGATAAATAACGCAAAACTAAATTAATTAGCTGACATAAGTATAACTCATATTCAATTCATATGAAATTATATTAAACAATTTTTATTTAAAGAATTTATCTCCAGTATCGGCAAGATAGGAGGAACATGCAAATTCTAAATTCAGTCGTCCATATTTGACTTATTTTGCACTATAAAAATTGTAAAGCACACATTACTTAAATGGCGAAAAGCTTTCAGATTCCTCCTTAAAACTTAGGTATCATAAACAAACATATCCTAAGGCCCTTCTACTTCATCCCCCCCCCCTCTTAATTTCATGGTAAAACGAATTTGGTATAAGTGACTATTGGTGACGAAGTAGAACTGCATTTTTAAAATGCAAGTCGAATTTCATAGATTTACATACAATTGCGAAAAAGATAGAAGATCTCTGACATATTAGCCCCAGCAATACAACTATAAAGATCCTTTTGCTGAAACCACGATATTGGAGCAGTGTTATTGAAGTAATCAAAATCATGGAAAAAAACAATAAAACACAGGGATGCATAAACTAAGATGGTTTTCCTACTTGCCCTCTCATTATTATTATTATTTTAACGTTTTTAGATGGAATTCTTGAATAATTCATTACTTTAATCACCATACACAAAATGTATTATATTATTGATCATTCCCTTTTATCAAATTTATTCCTTCCTTTTTTCATAATAATCAACTATTTATACACTTAAGGTCTTATTTATTAACTCAATATTTTTTATTTGTTGTTCATTTCTATTTTTATGTTCCTACATTTTTGTTTCATATTAAGTTAAACATTAGTACTTTTTTGATATTAGAGTTAATCGTTTCCCCTAAAGTTACTATTCAATTTGTTTTCTTGTTACTGTTGTTGAGATGTCTTGTTATTTTCATTCATGTATTATATACTTATTATTGTTTTTGATTTTTTTATGATGTTTTTTGTTTTATGCAATTATTGTTAATGTTCTCATTTTTTTTATATTCATGTTTATTTATTACTTTTTGTCTTTTGTTATCTGAGCAATATCACTACGTAGCGACGTTTCTCCAGTAGTCCGAAGGACGAGGTTTGATGGAAGCCGACACACAAAAAAAAAAAACGGAAAAAAATAATAATAATAACTCGGTTAATATTCCATAGGGAAAATTATCGGAAATATGGTTTTGATTTATAATACCGATAATATCCTCTCAGAGGTAATAGCCTCTTCCGGTCCGATTTCGACCATTAACGAATTAACCACCCGTTTCAGTTAATACTTATGGTAACGTCTAAAAAACAATTCTTGAACATGAATTAACTAGCTTAATCATCGATGACGCCACGTTGTACGTGTATTCATTTTCTCTCATTGTGTTGAAAGCATTCCAAGGCAAGCAAGCTTGATTTTAACCTTTTTGTAATATATTAGATTAGATTTAAAGTGAGGGAACCTTATTCACTTAAGGCAGAAAACTAAGATAATATAATTAAATCCGTTAATTTTCAAATAAGACAAAAATGTGCAGAAGCACTTTTGGTTCTTGAATAGAAATAGTAATTTGTCGCTAAAGCAACTCAAAGAAAATTCATTTGTAATTTTAGGCTGTATAAATAAATTCAAATTATATTTTCAACGGGTATCCCCTAGCAAGGAAACATTTGATCAGAGTCACCATTTTATACAAAAAAATGGGCTAGTTTAAATCTGTCATGCGCTAAAATGAGATACATGTATTTTATAATAAAGAAAGAAAAGTATTTTAAAATTATGAGCTATTCCCCTCCACTTTTAAGTTTTGATATAAAAATTTCAAGACAAAATTCCGAGTAACTCATCTTTCAGTGCTTGTATATCAAAATTTTGTATGACTCTCGCCCTGTGTCTATTTTGGAAATAAGTAAATTTTTTGAAATCAAGTAATGTGTGGTACCATTTTGGCGCATAGACAGTAAACCAAAATCTCTAAACTACATAGGTCTACTGTAGTACCCATAAATTTTCGATGTCCTAAAATTAATAATAGCCAATGATTATTAGGTTTAATTATAATTGATCTATATTGCACTAGGATGATATATTTTGACTGATACCTCCACGCAATTTTCGAGATGATTTTCGTAAATATTACTGAGCGGAGTTTTCTCAATAAAAGAGAGGTATGAGGCTTAGTTTCATTTTTTTTTTAGCAACGAAATGTCGTAAATGTTAGGAATACAAAGTAGTAATATTAATTGAAGTAGGTAACAAGACTATAACTCTTTGAAGTTAGTCATCTAACGACCGAATATCCGTTTGCTCTGACTCAAATTCTCTTTCAGTTTATAAAGTTGACTCAACTTGACAATCTTCTAGGAAGCTTTTGGACTTAGCCCAAGAGTACTTCTTTAATAAGGGAGGAGATAAATTGAGGATGGCGGGAAATGTTGCTGAAGCTGGTTTTATAAGTCCATAGAGGATATCGGAGCTAAATCTTGCCTCGTTGGAACCAAAACAAAAAGGTTTAAATGTGCCAAAGCCAAAGACCCTCTCACTCTCTCCTGGGGTTCTCCATCTACTTCTATCCCTACCCCAACCCCCTCTTCCAGCACCCCTCAGCTGGAGATCCGTGCCAAGGAACCCAGTCCATCTGACCTTCTCTCTTAATCAGATATCTAAAGGCTAAATGGATTGGAAATTTTTTAAGTGTTGGCTCAGTCGGTATTCCATATTATTTTTTGTTCTCCTTCCTCGAAAAGCTCCTTTGTTCATTTCGATAACACTCCACTTACTATAGTGACTATATAAGCTTTATTTGAAATAATTCAGAGGATTAATATCGGAAAATATCCGTATTCAAAAGCTTCTGGTACCTTCTACTAGGATTCTGATTAGTCCTACGATGTGATTTGAACTCGACAAATAAAATCCTTAGGCACAACTTAAGAGAATTTAGATGCCAGGTATAATAACCATATTTTAAAATTTAAATTTCCGTCTATGAAGAATGAGGGTGAAAACAAATATAAATACTAAATTTAATGCTCAAAAACCCTGAAGGGAGTAAGGTCTATTTTATTGCTTTGGTGTGAGTTCATCTGGACTCAGCTTACATCCTAACACCTAAGGATAAAACAATTTTAACTATTGTTAGCTACTGTTTTATTTAAGAAACACCTTGGATATGTTGTCATACCTGTCGGTGGAGACCATCGTCATTGGCTGATGGTCGAGTACAGCTGGCAAGCGCTTTCGATGCAATGGCACCATCTTCAAGCCCGTCAAAAAGTTGTACTGAGTTAGATGTCTGTTGGACAGTAGGTTTTATGCGCCTGGTCACCGTATTAGTTTGTTTACGTGTAGTTGTTTACGTTTAGTCCAAGTCTGTTTACTTACTCCACCGACAGGTATGACAACAGTATCATTTATATTGGCGGTTCAAACCCTTTAATTGAATTACCTTGGTTACCTCTCGATGCAAAGTAAGCACTGCCTTATCGCATATGCTTTCAAACGTTAGGCCACGCCGCTAAAAACGTTTAGTATGATAATCCAGTGATTTAAACCAGAAACATCTAGTTTCTTGTTGAACATTATTGGTATCACAATAGCTCTCACCTGGACCGCAGGGAATTAAAAATATGCAATATTTGTAATTCATCCAAAGAATGGTTCACGCTTGATTAATACAAATTATGATGAATGCGAACGTCATTTCAAGACAATGCCTGAATCAGAGATGCCTAATAACATTTTTCTTTGACTCTCGTTTAGGGCTGGCTGGTGGAGGCCCATCATCAACGGAGGATAATAAGGTCAAAACAGCTCCACTCTTTATTTAAGGTAAAAAGTGGAGGTTTTTTGACCTTTTGATCCTTCCGTTGATGATGGGCCTCCACCAGCCAGCCCAAAACGAGAGTGATGAAGCCCGTCAAGCTACAGCTGTTGTCGACTACTGGCACAACAAGTCACGTAAGAAAATCTCAAACAAAAACTGCCATGTAAAAACGTGTAAAAAAATAAAGAGTGGAGGTATTAGAAATTTTGATCCTTCCGTTTATTTTTCTTAGAATT
This sequence comes from Riptortus pedestris, assembly GCA_019009955.1. Lineage (NCBI taxonomy): Eukaryota > Metazoa > Arthropoda > Insecta > Hemiptera > Alydidae > Riptortus > Riptortus pedestris. The sequence continues at coordinate 108,226,168 of CM032229.1, read as the reverse complement.
TAGTCCCTCCAACTCAAATATATCTTATATATAGTTTTTAAATATTTTATACTTACAAGCTTATGCTACTGTGGTCAATTGGGGCAGATTATCCACAAGTTACCACTATATTATAGCTTGGTTAAATCAATTCTTATTGTTGAGACGAGTCAAAGCATATTAATACCAGCGCCATAGAGGAATAGAATTTAAAATAATAATTGTATGCTCTGAGTAAGCATTCATTGTTTAAAAACGTTGAGATAAAGAAGAAATATTTGATTTTTAATATAGTTCCTGCTTAAATCTTTCTTAAAAGAGTCAGTAAATGGCAAATAAGAGTAAATTATATTATTGATGTAGAGGGGAAGAGAGAAAAAATGAATTTGATATTCGAGTTTATGGGAGAAAGGGCATGAATAGATGAAACCACAAGTAATGAACTGCGGCATTAACCTTTTACACGCCATTGTTCCAGAAGTGGAACGTATTTTAAACAATTTTTTCGACCAACTTAAGTATTATTTTTTTTGCAAAAACAATTTTTTCCCATCAAAACAAAGATTGAAATATTTTTTTTAATTTTTTTTTAATAAAGATTTCATCACTTTTAGTTCGGTAAAAAAAAAGTTGAAGTTTATGATTTTTCAATGTCAAGAGGCGTCTTGATTATTTTTTTTCGTTTTAATTCTGTAGCAATAAAATTTAATTTTAATACTGATTTAATTAATTGTGATAGATTACTGAATATAATGCATTGTTGAAAATGTAAATAAAAAAATGGTAAAAATCAGTTTTACTTATTATAAATTTAATGTTCCACATATGGAACAATGGCAGCTTCACGCTATAGAAATGATCGTTCTATTCATTGTTTCCTACGTTGTTTTCTTCGTACAAAACTGAACACGAAAATTCATGGAACTACTAATTGCTTTTCTAAGATCTTCAATTTTTGTTATAACTCCTTAGCGATAGAGAAAATCTGCGTATTTTTTTTTTTAGTTTCTTGGAACACATATTATTGGAAATACTACGCCAAACATCCTTTTGTGTAGTTATCTCAGTTATTACTGTGTTCTTGTCGTAACCGCATCGCGTTTCTTTCTCTTATTTTATTATAGTTTAAGTATTTTATTCGTGGATTTTTTTTAAATTATCTATAACTAAAAATGGAAAAAATATTTCGTACCGTGGAAGAAGCAGTGGAATATTTGGACTACCTAAAATCGTTGAGTGATCCTGAATCGGGAAACAGTTCAGATGAAGAAATAGATATTTGCCAGCTTCCTCCTGACGAAAACGAACGCCTAACAGATAAAGAAGACATCGGCGGAAAGATGGTCCGCGGAAAGGGCCGAAGAATACCATCCCTCCTAGCAGGCGAAAGACAGATGGACATTATATAATTTCGGCTTCCCAAGGAAGGTGTGTTCATTGTGGCACCAACACGAAATATCTATGCAAAGAATGCCAGAAACGCATTCATATTGATTGTTTTCCGCAATATCAGGGATTTTAAATCTTATATTTGCAGAACAAAATTGTTTGATTCCATATTCTTATTGTTCATACGCATTTTTTTATTATTTTACAAACAGTTTCAATGTTTTATTACAATATAATAACAATTTTTACTTTTTTTAATATTAATAAAAACATTATTCTTATTGTATCGAACATTCTAATGAAAGTATTAAGAAGAAGTTTGTTGTTTTTCTTTGCATAACCTGAACCTGCCAATGTTCCACTTCTGGAACAAGTTGGAAAACCACCAAAAAATTTTTTTTTTTTAGATTTTTTGTATTAACTATTTAAACTGAAAGATGTTGAGACCAATATTGGAGAAAAAAAATAAAATTTTTACTGGAATCACAGAGCGGCATGTAAAAGGTAAAGACTGTAAAAAATAGGTTCAGGAGAAAGGGAATAAACCGAATAAAGTTAGCGAACGTAAATTCATGAACAAAGAGCTTGACTAAATACTCATCTCGAAGAAAGAGAAATCTCCAGAAAAGGGAAGAAATAAACCTGTCCTGAATGCTGAATGTCAGAGCATCATAGTAAGCGAGAAAAAGCCCGTCACGCAGGGACTGCGTAAACAAAACAGATTTCCTGCTTGAAGTTTAACAATAGATAAATCTACATATAGTAACACAACACCACAGTGAATATTAAGTAAATAAATACAAACGATAATAAGAAACCTCCCGACGGAAAGCATCTGAAATTAAAACTAACAGTTCTGCCAACTTCTTCCCGGAAAGAAAAACAATTACTGTAAAATATCTGAATATAACGTATTAATTTGATAGAAAAATATTTACTATATCTAGCACTGTAATTTATAATGAATCTGAATAATTTTTATCTCAATCAATCAAATAAAGTAGACCAAAAACTTAAGAAGGGGGGGGGGTCACCAGTACATATTTGCATGTATCTCGTATAATAAATGTCTCTTGAAAACAATATTTAGTATTTAAGCTTCAAATGATGTGGTTTATAACATAACCGAGTATTGTTTATGTAACATTGGTAGTAGTGGGGGTTTGCAGAATGCTGAAAACGGAAAAATGCAAATATCTCGGTTAATATTCAAGATAGGAAATAAATGTATATAACAATATTTATATTAAATTTAATTTGCAATAAGATTGGTACTATACAATATTTCGATCCGACTTATAGTAACGGAGATATTTCTAATTTACAAAATTCTCCCCCACTAACCCCCTCCCCCCGGTCCGATTTCAGCCGTTACCGAACTTGATATTTCTTTTTACATAAAACGACTAAATATCGAGTTTGGCAACGATTAAACAAAAATTGCAACCGCTAGATATAAATATATAGATAGATAGATAGATTGATATATATACATATATATATATATATATATATATATATATATATATATATATATATATATACAGTTTTGAATGGACCTCATTTTCGTCATATCCTAGGTATAATCAATAAACATTTTAAGAAAACTTTCGATCGCGTCATGAGTACGACCTCAATAGCTGATTTTGCTTAAGGGAAATCTGCTAAAAGGACAGAAAGGAATGGGCTAGAGCCAGGTGTAGGGGGCTAAGGTTAGCCGTATGAGTTAAGGCATTAGTCCTAATCTCTATTGGTAAACCTAGAGCCGTGAGTTCGATTCTCACCTGGGCAATAGTAATTAATGTAATGATGAGCTCATTAAATTAAAATCCGTAGTCCCACAATCGTTAAAAAAGGGTGATAACATGTAGTTGACCCGTCCTAATTAGCAATAGTAGCAAAACGTGGGTGTTAATAAGTTACAACAATGTGGGTGAGGGGAGGGAGGTTCACATGCATTCTACGTTGATTGAACATCGTGCTATGTGTGTATGTGCTTATGGCGTTGGTATTCATACATGCATTCTTTTGTCAGCAATGAGAATTAATTTAACTTCTTTCTCTTTACTTATCCCAGTCTGGTTAGAAATGAGAGGTAACCTACAGATAATCTGTCCCAGTTGGCATAAAGTGGTACACGTAATCAAGGCAATGGCTAAGACAATCATATTTAGAAATACGTAATGCACTGAATTAAGAATTTATTCATTTTAGTGAGAAACTTACATTCCGCAATACGATATTTGTACAATCCTGCATTAGAATGATTGGTTAGCTCTCTGTGGATTTTTTTGAATCTATGGAGGGGGATCTTCGAAAATTCCGCCGAAAGTTAGTTCGGCCGTTTTCGTAACTCTTCTGCTCTCGTGAAATTGGTTTAGAGACTCATGTAAGCTTCTATTTTGAGAGATTTGTGCAAATACTTTCTTTTGATTCTCCCTCCCCTTCTTTAGTTCTTGGACTTCTAAAATTAGAGTGATTGCGATAAATAAATATTCTGAGTCATTATAAATTACAATACTAGATACAATAAATAGTTTTGCAATAAACTTAATATGTTATATTCAGTAATTATTTCTTTTCTGGTTCATCAGTTTTTCTCTGAGTAGTTGAAAGACCTGTTGGTTTACAATTCAGAAACCTCTTCCGTTTGGAACTTATTTTTTTTTATTTTTTTATTAATTTATACAGGAGCACCCGCATCTTGGCGATTTGGCTCAAAGTTTCACAATGTAAAATGAAAACAAAATTTTAGAAAAATAACAAAAACTGAAACAACTAATAAAAAATTAAATACAACAAATAATCATTAAATACTAGTAATAAAGACAATTAATAAACATAAGGCATAAATAAACATTAGATAAACAAACATAAATAAACATTAGACTAGTAATAAAGACAACAATTTAAAATCGTTTTAATAAAAATAATATGTTATTCCTATATACTAGTACATTTATATATATATATTTTTTATTTATTTAGTTTTGTTGCCCATAGCGATGGTGATTTGCATTATTAGGATGATATATTTAGTACTTCATGTGCTTACCATTTTTTGTACTTTTATATTATGGAAAATATTTCTTTAATATCTGATTCTTTCACATATCCGTGCTTTGTCCAAAGAATATAATAAAAGTTAACCCTTTTTAATCTTTTTAGGTATGATGTAGACCTATTCTATTTTGTATTATATGTTTTTGTAAATGTTGATGTGTTTTAGATATGTTAGTATTTATAGAATATATTGGCTGCTGTCAGTTAATAGTTCTGTCATATTTATTAGAATTAACTGAATGATTTCTCATTAACGTTTGTGTTTAATAACAGTGGTGTTAAGTGTTACTAATATGCAGATTTTTTTATTGTAATACTTCACGTGAGAAATCTGCTTAGTTTACGCAGCACCTGCTTGACGTACTTTTTTGATTATCGTGTGAGATTTTCAAGTAAGTTGTGTGTCCGAAACATACTAAATTAGTATTTTTATTTATAAGTGATTTCCATTTCTAGACACAATATAATGAAAACTAACAAATTACGGAAAATGCTGGGAATATGTGAGTTTGGCAAGGATTTCACTGAAAAAAAAATGCGTTTTGTCATCTAAAAAAATAAATTATTGAACCAACTGAATAAGCCTAAGTGTGAATTATTAGGTATTTTTTTTTTTGCTGGATTTGTGAGTATAACGAGCTGCTCCCTGGTGGTTAGAGCTGTAACTCCCTTGGGCACCTTGAGCACTGGGCAGGGATATTTATAATTCCACACCCACCTGCTCGGTGCAGTCAATTATTCAGGATATGGCCGGGTCCTCTCTCCCTACAGCCTAATGTATTTTATGATAAATATCAAATATTCAATATAATGAGCTGAAAGTCCCTTGCAAGCAGAGTGCAGGCCTATTTGAAGAGATTGCACCATTATGCCGTTACTTCCTGCAATTCTAAAATTGTCAGACTACAGTCTTATTTCTTACTCACGTTTCTACTGATTTCCACAGTTGTGTTGAAATTTGAAACACGTCATTTTACTTGTAAGGAAATGCAAACAATTTTAGTCGTCCCTAATCTCAGTAACCTCACATTTTAGCAGATTTCCCTTCAGGGAAATCAGTTATTGAGGTCGCATCATGACGAGCGGAGGATTACCGAAAATTCGAAATATCACCGTTAGTGAACGTCGGATCGATAAATTGTATAAAACAAATCATATTGCAAATTAAATGTACCATAAATATTGTTATATACATTCATTTTCTATTTTGAATATTATCCGAGATATTTGCATTTTTCAGTTTTGAGCCTTTAGCAAACCCCCATTTTTACTCATGCCATTTTAATAATAAGCTGTTATATACCACTTCAATACAAGGTTATATACCAATTTTTGATTTCATTGAACTTTTTCTTTGTGACTTATGCAAATACGTTCTGTTGACCCCTCCCCTTCTTTTGTTCTTGAATTACTAAAATTTGAGAGATCGAGATAAAACTTATTCTGATTCAATACAAATTATAGCACTAGCTTTAGTAAATCTTTTTCAATAAAATTAATATGCCATATTCCGATATTTTTCATTAATTGTTTTCTTTCCGGTCTATCTATTCAGCGCTACGTGGTTGGCTGCCCTGTTTGTTTACAATTCAGCCGCTTGTCGTTGTAGAGATTACTAACTTGTATTGTAAATTGACTGAAATATTTCTCAATACTGTTTGTATTTATTCACATAACATTCAACGTAGTGTTACCTGTATGCATGTTTATCTATTGTAAAACTTCGCGTGGGAAATCTGCTTAGTTTACGCAGCCCCTGAGTGACGGACATTTTTTTTTATTCGTTCAATGGGCCTCAATTAGTAGAAGAAATGCTACTGTTCATGAATGTTTTATTTTTCATTTCGTCTTAACAGCGCGTTTGTAGAATACATGTCTCATTTGCCTTCCCTCAGATTCATGTTTCTTAAGTGACATGTCTTCCGGATTAGCGTTATTAAATATTATTGAATTCTTAGATTACTTATACATTTAATGCTGTATTAAAGCTAAATACGTAGTTGCAAGTGAAGAAAAAAATCATATAAAGAATCATCAAATAGTCATTAATCATAATATCGAGGCCTCCATTAATAGATTAATGATAATTACAAATAGGAAATAAGTTTTTAAACTTCGTCAGAATATAATAATATATTAGCAAATAATATTGGTGCAGATTTTTCTTAAGGGAAATCAGCTATTGAGGTTTTACTCATGACATGATTTTCGAATAATTTCCACAAATCTCCATTGATCCTACCCAGGTTGACGAAAATGAGGTTGGTTCTATATTATATATATATATATATATATATATATAGAGAGAGAGAGAGATTTTATAGTAACCAAACTCGATATTTAAAAGAAAACAAAATATCTCAGTTATTATATGTCCGATTGAAAAAAAAATTAAAACTAATCTCATCATAAAAGCAATTTCTCATAAATGATGTTATATAAATTTTTTCTCTATCTAGTATATTAACCAGACTATTTGGACTTTTTTAGACTTTTTTTAGTTTTCAGTCTCCAGTAAACCCACAACCCTACTCTTTATATTGACAAGTAATTGTTATTGCATGAACCACTTGATTCGAATGTTAAATGCCTAGAAATAGTCTTTAATTGCTGAAATTTAACTCGGAACAGGGGGTTTACTTGGTGAGGGGGCGGTAATTCGGAAATTCTAAATAACTCGGTTATTTTGAGTCGTATCAAAAGGTGTTAAAGAACCAATCTTGTTATACTGTTGATGCTCTACAATTGATGACATATTCATTTTTTGTAACATAAATATTAAGAAATTTATTAGTACTTGCTTGTTTTCAGCCTCCAGGAAACCCCCAGATCATCATTGGATATTTAGTTAGAAATATATGGAGAGGAGACAAATAATGTTTCATACCAGGACGTGGGAAATCTGCTGGCTTTACGTAGCCCCTGCGTGACGGATGTTTATATTCATAGTTTGAACAATAACTCACAAATTAGCAGCTTCATCACAGAATGCATTTCCCATTATACCATTAGCACCACAATACACACTGTTTTCCAAGCTGTTAGGAATGCAGCTTAGCAGGTAAGATTATCTCAAGAAAATCGATTAAAATTGTTTCTACGACAGTCGATTATCACATATCTATACGGAAATTAGCTAGTTTTATAGGGTTTACATCCTTAAGGCCATCATCCAGACCAAATGAAACCCCCAGTTCATCATTGGATATTTAGATAGAAAAAGGAATAATATGGGGAGAGGAAAAATATATTGTTACATACCAAAACGTAGGAAGTCTATATAGTTTACGCTGCCCCTGCGTGACGGACGTTTATATTCATAGTTTGACCAATAAATCAGTCACTAATTAGCAGTTTCATTACAGAACGTATTTCCCATTATACCATGGATAAATGGGTTAAAATATTTCTGCGAGAGTGGATTATCACCCACCTATCCGGAAATTGGGTAGTCTTATAGGGTTTATATCCTTTAGGCCTTCCTTCAGACCAAAGGCCCTTCGCCCAATATTTCTTGATTCCAAATCGCTCTCGAAACCTCACTTGATGATATTGTGTTAATGGCTTTATTTTTTTGATTGATGGAGATTAAGAGAAACTTAATACTAAGTCATGGCTTTCTTTTTTTGATTGATGGAGATTAAGAGAAACTTAATACTAAGTCATGGCTTAATGTGTAAATCGCGTGAGCAGGAATGAAAGTTTACTGAAGGCTAAAGACGAAAAGAACAAATAACCCAGCTAATTTTTCCATGAGCAGAAAAATGGACCAAACAAATAAACGAAATAATTTGATAAGCAAATTGTTTATAGAACACTTTTCTAAGAGACGCATATCTACGTATAAATTGCTTCCTCTTCTGGTGGTCCGATTTTAGCCATTAAGAAAAAAGACTTTTAATTTAACATTCCAAAGTTAAGTACAAATTTGTGTTACGATAAAAGGAAAGTTCCATCTACAGAATGATTAATATACACATGTGAGTATTAATCAGTGAATAAAATGGAATAAAATCAAGTGACCGAAATCACTCACTTATAAATCCTCTCTAAATGATACATTACGCGCAAATTGCATTATATATATATATATATATATATATAAACATATATATATATATATATTTAACCCTCCAAAGCCTAGAATTTTTTTCTGTTGAAATTTTTGATTATTTTGGCATTTTTAAGTTTATTGAAATATAATATATACATTTATACCAAATACTAAAATTTAGTACTGATGGATTATGAGATAAGCCCTGTTGCCGTATGGCAACAGTAGGCTCCTGAAGACAAAAAACCTGTAAATATTGAAAATTGGAATTCCATAATAAAACACTTTAATATATACATTTAAATTTATTTACATATAATACAGACTAATGTAAATGCATATTCTAAAAAAATTACATATTTTTATATTATTTTTTATGGTAGGCGGCAAAGTGAGGTATACAAAGTCCAACGTCACACTTTATGCATTTTGTTCTGATTATGGATTTGCATGAAGTAAACCCACATCGTCTTTTCTTCTCAATCGGTCCAACTAAGTGATCAAGCCTGTCATACTTTATTTCTTCGTTTTGACGACCTGGTTGAACAAGGGAAAATCTGGATGCTGTCGGACCTGGGGTTCGCCTCTCTGTCTTGTATTTTATTAGGCAGGTCTGTGCTAATTCCCGTCGAAATTGTAATTTTGTCATTTTTTTTCCTGATGCCTTACAAATGTTCCAAGCATTGTTGACGGCAGCGTCTAAAAGCCAAGTAAAAATAGGCCAATAATATTTTTTTCCCCTAATTGATACCCTGAATGTGTTGATATCTTGGTTCATTCGGTCACATCCTCCCATAAACGTGTTATATTGCTGTATTATATGCGGTTGGGGGACTTGAATAATTTTTTTATCCTGGTGGGAATATCTTCTTGCTGAACTTAGCGGTTCTATGCCATAACATGTTGACGCCATTGTCACGACACTGTTGTCCTTCCATCTTACAAGAAATATCCCATCATTTTTTTCTATTATGTAGTCCATAGTTCCCCTCCGCTCTTTTAGCATTTCCTTTTTTGTTTTAAGGGGACAGCTTTTGGGAATTCTGTTATCCCTAATTGTACCAGTGGCCCAATAACCCCTATCTTAGAGGTGTTTGAGCAAGTTGAATCCGGTGAACAAATTATCACAAAATATATGATAAGGTAAATTTTGTAATGCCTGTGGTATGTCATCCAACATTCGTAATAGTGGTGCTGAAGCCTTGCCAAACAGTATTTCATAATCTGAATTAGGCCTAAGACTTTTTCCTTGGTACAATTCAAAATTTGCTAAGTAACCATTTGTTGTACTTAGTGCCCACGTCTTATAGCCAAACCTAATCGGTTTGTTCCTTATGCATTGCTTACATGGGTGTTTGCCAAAATATTCAATCATACTCTCATCATAGCTTAACTGTTGAGTAGGTACGAAATGTTTTAAGAAATTTTTCTGAAGCAAATTCATGAGGGGTCGCAATTTGCAAAACTTATCTGTCATGTCCAAAAATGTGTTATCTACAAAATGCAAAAATTTCATTATATTGATGAATCTATCTCGTCTCATTGCGTCAGAAACCATGCCATTATGCATATCATTTACAGAATCCCAATAAAACCGTTTTCCTGGCAATACGCAATAGCCTGACAAAATAAGGATGGCCAAAAAACATTTTATTTCTTCAATAGAAATTTGTGGGTCCAGAAATCCTCCATATTGTGCATATCGCCGTGATTCTATTGAAATTAGTTCCAATAGCTCAACATCAAAAAACAACTCAAATAATTGCATGGGAGTCATATCTTTATATGAATCATAATTGAAATTCCTATATAGAAAATCATTTTGTGAGGGCACTATGTCACCTCTAATCCATGAAGTTCTCCGGTTTTTCTTCAGTTCATCACAGCTATCAGTAATATATTTTTTGCACCTTACCTCTACTTGGGCTGAGAGCTGACGCCTGTTCAAATTGTTAACAAGGCCTCCATCATCTTCATCAGCTGAATCCTCATCCGTTAGAACCCCAGGATCAGGTGGTGCTATGAAGAGTTTCACTTCTTCATCTGTGTCTGAGAAACACCCAGATTCTAAAATGTCTAATGCCTCCTTCACAGTACAGTCTGTTAAGATCACTTTGTTACTGAAAAATCAATAAAAAAAAAATCAACAGAAGAAAAATAAATAAAACTCTTAAAAATTTTAAAAGTAAATAAAGACTGCTAAAAAAAAATATTGATGAAAGCCTACTGTTGCCATATGGCAATAGCAACATATACATGAATACTATACGTACATAGAAACTGATATAGATCTAAAACAAATTTATTCACTTTCTAAAAACATCTCACTAACAACTATTTATAAAACTGCACTTAGAAAATGATTAATTATATATATGATGTACTTACAAGATTGAAGAGTCCATATCTGTCCTGATTTTCAATGAAGTGTTAAATAAACTTAAGTACCACCTCCAAATCAGCAGCTAATCTCTTCAGCTATGAACACTGTGAAGTAGAATGCTAGACTGAGGAACTGATGAGGGTTCGGGCCTTCCCAGACCTGTCCAAGCCTGTCAGGATGCCTGTCAAAACATGACTCCATGCGTTGCCAAGTGGCAACTGTAGGACTTGGAGGGATATATATATATATATATATATATATATATATATATATATATGTGTATATATATATATGTGTATATATATATATATATATATATATATATACATATATATAACATTTGTACTCACTTTTTTATGTTTTAAAAAAGGACTTTTTTATTTCTAAGAAATGTTGATTCATTGTAAAATAGTGTAATTATTAGTGATTATTTTAATTAAATAATTTTTTTTCCATGTCATTATGAGTAGTCATTACCAACCGGGACTTTCATATGTCATGATTTTACATTTTTTGAGTGACATTTTGGATAATTCTATATTAGTCATCTGTTCCAAAAGCTTTAGGCCGCCCACTATTGGAATTCTACTGGTTCAGTTAAGAATAATGCATTGCAATTCCCCAATTCTGAATTAATACCTGATTCTTAATATTTTAATCACATGCTTAGATGTACTTTTACTTTCTTCTACGAAGTAACTGATGTAATGAAATCTCAAAAAAAAAATGTTATTATCCGTTTTGATCCTCACTGAACCCATTTGAACTAATACGTCGTGATGTCTGTTTGAATGTATTTGCATATCTAGCATAACTCAAAATCAAAAAGCAAAATGTTGATACTTCACATTCATAGATTTTTGTTACGTCTAGATAAGAACGAAAATAAAAATTGCAAATTTCTCCGCATCTATTTTAGATAAAGTGGAACAGGAAATATTCTTTATTTAGTTTAATAGGAATACAAGGGATTTATGTGTTGCACACATCAGATTAGGATCGATGGATATTTTAAGACATTTTTCAAAAATCGCGTCATGAGTACAACCTCAATAGCTCATTTCCCTTAAGCGTCCATATGAAGTATACAATTGACTTTAGTTTTTCCTTGGGCATTATGTCGCCCCTCGAAAATTGGTTGAATGTGTTAAATATGCTTTTGTCCTAAAAACGCTCACTCAGAGATTTCGAAAGCTTGCCAAGCAATAACGAACCTCGTTCTTCTTTGTTTAGATAAGACAGCTAAGAATTTCTTGTGTCTTTATTACCTCCCCTAACATATTCCGAGACGTCAACCTCATGGCAGTCTAGATTTAGTGTAACCCAGAGATCTAAGCTTACCTAAAAGTTATGAATGAACCAGGCGGTTCTCAATGTTACTTTAAGGTTATTACCGAATTCATAGATTATTTTCCTGGTTGGTTAATAATTCTACAAATAATTTCATTTTAGTAATGTAAGATCAGTAGGTTTTTGAATATCTATGTATATCTGTCAATGAATATTTCCCCTCAATCAAAAACTAAAGATTCTGTGGTCCCACTTTAGCTGGTAGCCCGTAATTGATACTATAATGGTTGATTGATGCAACCCTCAGTTCTATTTCAAGTGGAATTGATGATATTTATGAAATTCCCTGCAGTGCTCCAGGTGATAGACGTTCTGTTCCACAACATTCAAAAAGAGGAACTCTTAGTTGCAATATTTCTTTGGGAGTTCGTCTCATTTAGTAGAGGGCATCAAACTCCTTCTGAAATTTCTAGTACTAAAGTATTGTTTGGTTTTGAAGACCAATCCATATATATTGCCTGGGATTCTCCTAAGGCACGAATTCCTATAGTTCACCTTATATAGAAGACAATTGTTCCCCTATTTCTCGTGCAGGAAAAGTGGTAGAAAGTATCTCGTTAACCACAAGGTGGTCCCCGTCTCTCTCTCTCTCTCTCTCTCTCTCTCTCTCTCTCTCTCTCTCTCTCTCTCTCTCACTCTCTCTCTCTCTCTCTCTCTCTCTCTCTCTCTCTCTCGCGCTCTCTCTCTCTCTCTCTCTCTCTCTCTCTCTCTCTCTCTCTCTCTCTCTCTCTCTCGCCCCCCCCTCCCTGTATTCCCTGCATTCACTTACCTAGATTTCAGATTTCTGTTTGTATTGGCACTATCCCGATATAATGTCCTATAGACTCTTTGTTTTTTGTTTTTTTCACGTGAACTCTCTAGTTTTGATATGTATGATGCTTGAACCTTAACACACATTGTACCCACACAGTTAGAGGTGAAATTGATGCGGTCAACGTAAAAAGGGCGTATGAGCTCATCAGCCCCGTTTTACGCAGAACGCTTAATTCAATCCGCCATTTCATATAGAGTTCAGTGGTGCATGTTTCATCGCAATATCTTGAAAATTGACGTTGGGAGACCTATTTTTGTGGGGTAATTTCAGCTAGTTTTCACGTCTTGACTTGGGGTTAGTGGTTATGTTAGTATGTTTTTGATGCAGCTATTTTGCTTTCTGATGCCACAGGTGGCCAAAATAGAAATTTTCTAATGTGTAAGTTCACTTCTTGGTTTACAAGGGTATATAAAAAAGATGTTATACAACTTTTCCCAGTAAGACTACAATATTTTCTCACAATGTGATAGAAACTTGGGTTTGATCAGGAACAAAATAAAAAACAAAGAAGTGATTGGAAATGCTAAACCTCATTCAACGGCAATAGTATGAAGCAGGCAACCCCTTCACCCTTTGAAGATATGGATGCAGAACTTCTGCAAGACTGGGAACCATTTTTAAATAATCTATTCCTGAAGAAACCTGTCTCAAGAAACAAAATAAAATTCACTTTAATGAAATATGTCATTATCAAATCATTGCAAAATGGTGCTCTGCTGTGCTCAAAAAATTATCTTGGGCAGTTTGAAGGGTTCAATTATTGGCGCCCTACTAATAAGATTGGAGATTTTCACATCGTTGCGACTCAAAGGTGTCCTTAGTAAACCAACTTAAAGTTAATGATGTAAAATCCTTATATCGGTTTTTACAGGAAGAGGATGTGGACTTTATTGAAAATATGATTTCTCAAAGTGTATAAAGAAAGAGAGATGTTATACTGATTTCAAACAAACAAACTGAGTTTACTCGGAGTATAAGGTGTTTTTTTTTTCAATTTATTCTTCAAATATAAGAAAAATCTTTTCATTTTGATGTTTTTCCTGTTTAAAATGTCAAATAACTATTATTGTAACAAATAAATAAGTTATCATATATTTAATTATATTCTTTTTAATAACGTTTTTATATAAGAATGTATTCTGGCTAAAAAGGGCGTATAAAGTAATATATGTTTTTTAATTATTACGAAAACATCAGTTACTGAATTATTTTTTTTAATTGTTGAATATTTTTTTAATAGGTGTAATATCGATATCTATTAATATTACAGGAATTATAATTACTATGATAACAGGAGACAACAATGAAATATTTATTTGGTGTTTTCTCAAAACAAGAGTTTTGCCTATAAGCCTCTTTTACGTTGACCGCCTCAATTGCAATTGTTGAATCGAATTAATGCGCAGCCTGTAACACAAACATGACCATTGTACGAACTGTAATGTGATATGGGAGGAATCCTCATCCATACACGAACCTCAATAATAAATTGTTTAGTCCCTCAATAGCGACAAAACCTTCTCTTTGACTAGCCTACACTCTAGTATGAGTCTGTGTATTCGTTTTCAATCCTCAAAATGTTGAATGAAATATCCGGCCATTATGAGACTAGAGCAGCTTTTCCCCGAATCGAAACAATCCATATCATTAATTTTGGAATAATGAGCACACTCAAACGAAGACATTTAATTGAGATGGGACAATTAAATTGAGTGACTCGGAATCAATATGATTCGATGTTCGAATGTACATAATATTCGAAGGACGGAACTTGAGACTGAATAGCACTAATTAAGTACAAACTATTAGACTAAAAGCTTTGATTTCGTATACTGGTAACTGAAATGAGTTATACTTTTTTCTTCAAAATTGTTCCCGTTCATTGCATATAATTCTTTTTAATTAGATTTGGAATTTTGATTTTAAAATATATCTCTGCTTGAAGGAAAGAAATACGTATCAAAGAGATCACTAGTCCAAACACACACACACACATCTCCATTACCACCACTACAAACTTAGATTTATTTATTTTTTTTATTTATTACAATGCCGCATCTACTATTGTCATTGGCGGTAGATGGAGCAAAATTTCTTGGAAGAAACAAGTTTCAGTTTAAAATACAGAAAGTCTTTTTATATCTTCTTCATCGTCTCCAATGATTTCTCTTAACTTCGGTATAAGATTCAAAACTATTCTTGGAAGATCGTATTTTTTATTGAGGGAAAGATGTGAGGCAGTAGGATGTACATTACAACTATCGCAGGTTGGTGGGAATGAGCCTTTCAATAAATAATTATGTGTTAATTTTCTATAACCAATTCAGACACGGGCAAGAACAGCCTTCTCTTTCCGGATTTTTCTTCTTGCAGTATTCCTAATTCTACTTGAAGTAATTTCATTGATTTGTCGCAGTTTATTGTCATCTTTTTTTCGACCGGTCTGACTCCCACCTTTGAAATATGAGCTTCTGAAACTCCCGTTTCCAATCATCTGGGGAAATGATTTATTTACCAATTTAGTTAGTGATGAACTCACTAAATTAAATTCTGTGACTCATCTTGGCTCGAAAAGGGTTGCAACCTCCAGGTAGCCCATCCCTATTAGACTTAACAAACGTAGATATTAATATAAAAAATTAATCGATTTAAGTCGATTATTCAACTTAGGCAGGTCATTGTTATAAAAAAGTATCCGTTTATTCATTATGAATACCTATTCATGATATAATAATATGAATTATGCTCTTGGGAAATTGCACAATATTAATACAAGAAACGTCCGTCATGTAGGGGCTGCGTAAACTAAGCAGATTTCCCACGTGTGACACGTGTTTGTACTTAAGTTCAATGAGAACAATATTTGGTATTTATGTTTCAAATAACGTGCTTCATAATATAATGGCTTATTGTTAATATGACATGAGTAGGAGGGGGGGGGGCGTTACTGAAACTACATACTATAAAATGACACTATCTTGGTTAATAATCAAGATAGTGAAAAAAAATATATAACGAAATCTATATAACATTACATTTGCAATAAGATTGGTTTTATACAATTATTTTATTCGACACATAATAAAGCAGATATTAAGTATTTTCGAAATTTCACCCCTCTAAACCTCCTCTCCGTCTGGTAGGATTCCAGCCATTAAGGAACTTGATCTTTCTTTTTACATAAAACAATTAAATATCGAGTTTGGTAACGATTAAACTAAAATTGCGACGGCTAGAGCGGTAACAGATATATATACTTTAATTTAAATATTCCGTTAAACTCAACTTTGCCCTAGGTTAGCACTGGAGCGATAAACCTAGGACAAAGTTGAGTTTAACGGAATATTTAAATTAAAGTGTATTCCAACACTCTTCGGAAATGGCGTGAGCCAAGTTCATTTGACACAAGTTCTTGACAAAAGTCTCGACAAAGTCTTTTGAACAAATATCTTGATATATATATATATATATATATATATATATATATATATATATATATATATATATATATACTAGCGGACCCGACAGACGTTGTCCTGCGTGATATTTCAGGATTAGGATATTAAATTTAATAATATTATGTTTAAAACAAAAGCTACTTTTCATAACACAAAAAACAACATTAGTGATGTGCGCGTTTGCCTAAAGACAATATATATATATATATATATATATATATATATATATATATATATATATAGAAAGATAGATAGATAGATAGATAGATAGATAGCTATAATTTTGATTGGACCTCATCTTCGTCATTTACTAGGTAGGATCGTTAGGCAAATTTTCGAAAATCGCGTCATGAGTACAATCTCAATAGCTCCCTTAAGGGAAATCTGCTAAGATAAATATTTAATAATGGGTAGATGAAAATTGGCACTGACCTAGTATGCCGAGGCGGAAGTTGATAGTGACTACAATGAGTCGTCCGTAGCTAGCTAGAATTGAACCGTCGTACGGATTGCCAGAGTTCCATTCGTACGACTCGCCATGTATGTACAGGATGATCGGCAGCCCGTGGTGCTCTGCTCCTCCCGCTGAAACAATTTAGGCAATATTATTATATACGATAGACCAAATTAAATACAAAAGAATATATTATTAAAAACATAATTACTTATATTCTAGTAGTTAGCAATAACGTAATTATTTATTATTTTAAACCATTTTAAATTGTTTTATTTATTACTACTGTTTAATGCTTATTTTTTTACTTTTTATTAAGACTGAGTTATTGTGCTTTTTTATTTGTTCTATTTATTTTTTGTTTTTAACTTTTATTTGTTGGGTTCTCCTTTCATTTTACATTGTTGAAGTTTGAGCCAAATCGCACATTTGGGGGGGGGGTACTTCTGAATTAATAAATAAATAATTAATTATTCAAAATATCATTAGTTAATCAGGGTTTTCTTAAAATATCAACCGTGTCTCGTAAAGCCTTTCCTGAGTTCTAAGTCCCCCCCACCCCGAAATTTAATTAATTTACTTTTATTTACTGTAAGTGTGTTTAGTGCTTTGATGAAATATGTGTTAGAAATACAAATTTAAAACACCTAGAAACAAGAAAAGCCTTCCGCCTGTCGACATGGAAGTTCAGGGATTTGAGAAACGAATGCAATATCTTTTCATAGTCAGCTTGCGATGATTCTCTATTTATTCTATACTTCATGGTTAGTCTTTCAGCAAACTCGAAGTCATTAAAGTACTGGTTTCTCGGAGGAATGATACTTTTTAGAGTGTGTAATCAATTTTAATTAAAATCTAATATGAGGAAAGAGGTTAAAGGAAAAACGACTAAGAGCACACAATTCAACGGCGGTATTTTAGTAGCTACTTCGCAAAATACCATCTGTATCTATCTTTACAAATAACTTTTAGCAGATTTCCCTTAAGGGAAATCAGCTATTGAGGTTGTACTCATGACGCGATGTTCGAAATTTTTCTTCAAATGTCCATCGATCCTACCCAGGAGATGACGAAAATGAGGTCCGTTCAAAACTGTATATATATATATATATATATATATATATATATATATATATATATATATATATATATATATATATATATATATATTTGTCTGTTACCGCTCTAGTGGTCGCAATTATTGTTTAATCATTACCAAAATCGACATTTAGTCGTTTTATGTAAAAAGAAAGATCAAGTTCGTTAACGGCTGAAATCGGGCCAGGGGGAGGGGGGATTTAGAGGAGAGGATTTTCGAAAATTCAAAATATCTCCGTTATTATGCATCGGATCGAAAAATTGTATATAACTAATCTTATTGCAAATTAAATTTACTATAAATATTGTTATATACATTTATTCTCTATCTTCAAAATTAACGGAGATATTTGCATTTTTCAGTTTTCAGCAAACCGCCACTTCTACTCATGTTACGTAAACAATTCTCTGCTACATAATAAATCACATTATTGGAAGTTTAAATGCCAAAAATTGTATTCAAGAGACCTTTATTATACGAGATACATGCAAATATGCCCTGATGACTCCCCCCCCCCATCTTAAAGTTTTGGACTACTAAAATTTTATTGATTGAGATAACAATTATTCTGACTCATTATAAATTACACTAGTAGATATAGTAAATAGTTCTCATTAAAATTAATGCGTTATATTCTGATATATTTCAGTAATTGTTTTTCTTTCCGGTGTGAGGTAGGCCAACCCGTTTGTTTACATTTCTAACCTAACGCTTCCTGTCGGCAGGTTATTGAAATTGGATGAAACATTTATTTCCGTTTGTATTTATTCACGGTGTTGTTGTGTTAGCAGTATGTATATTTATCTATTACTAAACTTCACGAGAGAAATCTGCTTAGCATACGCAGCCCCTGCGTGACGGACTTTTTAATATTGTAAAACTATTCCATAAACATCGTGCGACTTAATTTGGACATCATTTGTTAAATTATGACATTAAATATGATATTTATCAAAGACTTAATTCCACTGTGTGGATGGCAGAAGATGGTAAATATGAATTCTGTGCTTTAATGGAAATTAGAGAAAAATTGAATGTACACTTCATAATAATTGTGTATGTTTATCATTATTATCGTGTAGCAAAATCACTAATGTTTATACTCAAAAAAGAGTTCATGAAATAGAAATCACATAGAGCTAGAAGAATGTTCAGGTTTGCTTGAATTTGGGCGCATTACACAATACGCTCATACTGCACTTATCCTATAACGTTCAACAATCAATTTAAGAAGTTATATCATAGAAAGCAGCTTCTTCGAAGAGTTTCATAAGTTGTTAAAACAAGTATAAGAAAACTTTGTAAAAATGCTGAAAGGAAATCTCGGAAAAAACGTTGAAATGCTTTTAGGAATCAACGATACCTGGGATCTGTAAAAGGATTTCCACTTTTTATAACCTTCTAAGTAGACAACTGTGAAAGTTCGTATTATAAGTGGGTCAACAGTCAATGGAGGCTCTTGCCAAGAAACCTCTGCTGGCAAGAAGGTTCCTCTCGACACCGAGATTACTATGCAGGGGTTGACTATGATGTATACGGAATACACCACTTCTTTGAAAATAATCTTGACAACATTATAGGGTGCAATTGGAAGCTTGACGACTAAAGAAGCACTAGGTACTTATACAGGAATGAAATCCTCTCGGAAGGAGGAAGTGACCATGGCACCTAAAGGTTCTGTAAATCATATAATGCAATAGAAATGAAAGACATTGCAGCCCCTTAGAAACCTGGTCTGAGGGATTTGTAGTCTCTCAATGTTTAACCCTCGCCTCCAACGGTGGTTCTTCCTCCCACATTTCCTACGGTGGGTCGGATCCGACCATGCTGGCTCCTGAGAGGAGTAATCATTAAAGAAATCATTAATTATGCAGGAAAAGGATAAATATTGATTAAAAACTAAAAAAAAAATATTTTTATTTACTTTAATGTTTAAAAAAGTTAACACTGATACTTATATCAGTCTTCATTGTCTTTTGACTAAAATTTGACAGTCTTTTAAAGCTATATACTTAAATTATAAAAACAAAAAAAATACAAAATAAAGGAACAAAAGTGAGAATTAAATTCAAGAAAACTTGTTGTCTTGTCGTCAAACCTGCATTTCTCGAGGATAAATTCAAATCGTGCTCGGGACATAGTACATCGAAACAAGGGTGGACCATAAATTTGGGAAAACATTTCCTTGGTATTCAGGGTGGAATTTTGTCAATGTGTCACTCAAATAAAGGAGGCCAAGAAAGGCTTAAAATTCTTCATTATTTGTAATGAAATATACGAAACATCGCCGGTAAATGAATGCCGCGTCCGTTTGATTTCTTCGTTTGTGTGCTTTACATCATCACTTATCATTTCTTCACCAATGAAAAGTAAAAACAGTTTCAAAATATCCGTGGTGCCATTTGCTTCTCCTCTTGAGCCAGGATTTCTTCTGACCACATTGATTGCAAGAACTCTGGAAATTTTGATCGCATCGGCTTATCGGTCCAGAGGGTTTCCCCATTCTTGCCGAAATCGAAATTTCTCTCATCATCGTCAAACACCTGGACATTTTTCAATCCACACTCATCATCACTCTCATCAGCATCAAATACATCATCAACGTTGTGTAATATCTCGTCTTCCTGCTTGGATGTACTATCCTCGTTTTCTTCCAATATGTCTTCATTCTCTTGGCGTCGAAAATCCTCCAAAATTTCTTCCGGGGTCGTGAAAATTTTATTGAATGCTATTCTAAAAAAAAAATCGTGCATTCTAGTCTATAGCTTCAACCATGTTATAATTGGTTATCCATAACACTCAATACAATGATAATCTCTAATAGCTCAGTGGAATAATCATATCATAACCTTTTAACTACAATTTATATCATTTCACCATTATTAATGGGGTTTTTTTCTTATTTACAATTAATAGTGTTGCCACTGGTTGAATTCACGCTTAAAAAAATAAAAAGTCCACGCAGAGGCTGCGCTTACTAAGCAGATTTCCCAAGTGCACCACATATTTGCATTTATCTCTAAATGTAAAGTTCAATGAGATAAAAACTTGGCATTTAAGCTTAGAGTAGTAGTTCATGATATAATAACTTATTGTTAATATAACATGAGTAGGAATTAGGGTTCACTGAAGACTAAAAACTCAAAAATTCAGATATCTCGGTTAATATTCATGATAAAGAAAATATGTGTATAACGTTTATAGGTAACTAGCTAAGGTACCCGGTTTCGCCCGGGTAATCATTTGAGGCTGAGTGATGATGGTAATTTTTTTGGGGGCTTTAGTTTGTACAATATTTTTACATTTTCCAGTCTCAGTGCTAAGGATTTACAACCGAGTCCGGAGTGCTGGGGATATGTTAATAATAAAAGTATTTGTTATGTGATTAATTCTACATATTACCCGTTTCCTGTGCATTTATCTTTTTTTATATACAACATAATCATAGATTTTCTAATTGCCAAAAATACGGAGTTTTGTTGATTTTGATTTAGTCTCTCAACTCTCATAACATTGTTGACCCCTTCTATAATTTTTTGGGTATACCTCATTTATTCTTCGTTATATGGAAAAAATCCATATATCAAATGTTACTTTAAATAACAAAATAAACAACTTTTGTTATGTGGATAATTGCCGAAAAAACAATAGGAAACGAAATATCGCTATTTTTAATTTCAGACCTCCTTTACAACCCCCATTCCTGTTTGTCAGAGAGAATATTAATATAGCCAGAAACCTAACCAGTTTTAGTAGTAATTTACATACCAAGTTTCATAAAATTCGGTCCAGCCGTTTACGATTCTATAAAGGACATACAAACAAACATTTATTTTTATACACACACACACACACATATATATATATATATATATATATATATAGATTAAATTAACAATAATATCGTTTCTATTCAATTTTTTTGATCCGGCTTATAATAACGAAGAAATTTCGAATTTTCAAAATTCCTCCCCTCCAAACCCCACCCCATTCCGAAATCTGCTAAAAATCAGTAATACTAACATAAGTGCAATGTATCCAATAACATTTTCATTAAATAAAATTTATAGGTAGTAGATACTGGAACTAAAAAAGAGGTTTGAGTAACGAATGAATATTTACAAGTAGTCGTTCATATACGTTTTCATTGCTTCGTGTTTAAATGAGTGATATGGTCCTTAGACAAGAGAGAAGGTGAGGATAGATGGTTGGTAGGGAGGTGCGAAATGAAGGAGGCTGCTCTAACGGTGTCATCTATCGTTGGATATGGAGCGAGAGCTGTCATAGCATTGATCTATAGCCGACCATTGGTGAGTGACAGCTGATGAATTGAAGGAGATCCCCGGGATATTGGAGGGAGAGAGGTGGGGAGGGGATGGATGGAGGAGAGGGGGGACTTGTTGACACCTACGCTCTTGGAGATGCAGGACCTGTTGTGAGGCTTCGGCTAGTCTCGTTGATATTCGGCCCGCGAACCTCCGACTACTTTACGCTCTGTTTCTGAGGCAATTGGGCCATTCTTTCCGACCGGGACCCCGCCGGCATGAGGAATATGGCGAACACGTAGCCCACCAATTTACAAACCACCTCCTGTCTCTCAGCCCCTAAATCTAACAATTTAAAGCCCCTTATTTATTGCCAGCTGTTTCTGCTTTCAGGCCGCTTAGCTCACAAGGATTTAAACCCGAACAATCCGTTCAAAAAGAAAAGGAAGTTAAATGAAGCGGCTAAACGCTGAGTCTCCAATACCAGGAAATACTTCATAATGTTAAGTGTTTATCTATGTAGATTGAAATACTAAAAGAGATTTGTTTATGGAACTGCGTTAGACGTTTGTGTAATTAATAATGAGGAAAGAATAATGATTGGGAGAATAAAGAAAACTATCTATTAGATCTAAAACAGCAAATACAATACATATAAATAAAAAATAAATTATTAACTAACATCAACTTTCTGCAATTTAGGCTAATTGGGATGAGATACCACCCTTTTCTAGCTAGGGTGGGACTTAGGATTTTATTTAATGAATTCCGTCACTAAATAAATTCCTCTGCCCAGGCGGGAATCGAACTCGCCACTCTTGGTTTACCATGTGAGATTAAGGCCAACGCTTTAACTCACATGGCTAACCTGGGCCCCTACAGATAAAAAATAATTTTCCTGAAAGCTGTTCCTGAAGTAAGAAATGTTGTGATAGGCAATGAGACGTGAGTGAGGTAAAATTGGAGGTTTAAGAAATGATTACCTTGCAGAGATGATTAAATGAATACTACAAATCTAGATTTCACTTAGACCTACTACATGGCTGCCTTAAAAACGATGCCCAGACGAGAGTCCTGCCACACGGTAACAGAATGCTGGGAGTCAACTGGCACTTGAGAGTAGGTTCACTGTCGCGTGAACGCACATGACTCACAGTTATTCTGTGGGAAGAAAATATTGTACGTGGATGGTTTAGAAATCTTTGTTTTAAATAAGTGGTATATGTTGTCTCTAATGCATTGATTGGACTGGTACAATTCCAATGGAAGAAACCCAAAATGGTTGTTGTTATTCAAATTCAAAATTTTATTAATGAAAATTCATTTCGCTCTTAAGCGAGGTGATGAAATTAAAAGTATATATATATATATATATATATATATATATATATATATATATATATATATATATATATTGTTAAATAGTTTTCGTTGGCATTATACAACCATCGAGATCTTTATCCGCCCCTGAGGCAGGATTCATAAGTACAGTTTAACGTAGTGAATGATTAGCTGGATCAATAACAGTTAACCAAGGAGGATAAGGAATGACTTCTCTCCTTATTGACGGGCGCTCTGGTAGCAAACTCGTGAACTAATTTTCTCTCTCTGGCGAGGATCGAAGGATGGAATCTGCACCTATTTTTACCTTCATCTCATTGAGTTAGTGGTAGATAAGCCACACGTTAACCCGGATGGCCTCCGTCGCGCCCTATATATATATATATATAGAGAGGGAGAGAGGGAGAGAGAGAGAGAGAGAGAGAGAGAGAGAGAGAGAGAGAGAGAGAGAGAGAGAGAGAGAGAGAGATGGTTGGTAGAGGAGAGGAATAAGTTGGGCAAGTGAGATGGTATTGGTAGAACTATGCAGTGGCCTATAGAGAAGGAATAGTGTAGGGATTCCTGCTGAATAATCGTCATTCCAGTAGGTCTGCTATCTATCTGCTGGGGACGAATTCACTCCCCAATATACTTCTGAAATATGTATCCAAGGAGCAGCTCTCTCCTAAGACAAAATTATTGCAACTCATAACACATATGAAGAAAAATTCAGGAAAAAAAAAACATTCAATTTATCTGGCATTATTTTGTCCTACCATTTCTTAAATTTACTTAACGGTTTACCTGTAGCCTAATTGTATTCGCTTTCTAAGAATTAGTAACACTATAGATATAAGTAAATGTCCATACTTCATCAGATTAGAATGAAAACCACTAGGAGGAGGGGGGGGGGTCTATTAAAAGGGATCTTGCAAAAATGAATTCCCCTTATCATCAAACTGATATCTCTTGCTTCTGATAACACCAAAAATGGGTTTTTATTAAATGACTCCTTGAATCTGGTACATTCCAACACAATTGAGTGTAATAAGGACAACGTAACTAAATTCCGCGAAAATGAAGGACACAAATAATATTATTTCTCACTCTATCCTATATATCCCCCACAGAACGACCAGTAAACAAAATTTTATTTTTAACCCTCATCTCCTACGGTTGGGTCGGATCCGACCGGCTCGCCGGTTCCCCCTTGTCTAAAAATCACCTGGCTTCCCCGACTACTCCATGGTCCTAGGTACCCTCCTCTCTAGTTGTGCCTGGGGGGCTGACAAGTCCACTACACTCAGGTAAGTGTCCTCTCCTCATTATTACCCATTTGGTCAGATCCGACCCACTGTAGGAAATAAGTAAGGGGTCGGATCCGACCCACTGTAGGAAATAAGTAAGGGGTCGGATCCGACCCACCGTAGGTTCTATGCTTTAGATTTTTTCATGATTATTTCTACATTCCCATAAGAATGAACGATTTTTTTTTTAGAATGCCATTCAATAAAATTTTCACTACCCCGGAAGAAATTTTGGAGGATTTTCGACGCCAAGAGAATGAAGACATGTTGGAAGAAAACGAGGATAGTACATACGAGCAGGAAGATGAGATATTACACAACGTTGAGGATGTATTTGATGCTGATGAGAGTGATGATAAGTGTGGATTGAAAAATGACCACGTTTTTGACGATGATGAGAGAAATTTCGATTTCTGCAAGGATGGGGAATCCCTCTGGACCTATAAGCCGATGCGATCAAAATTTTCTTCGATTTCCTTCTTTTCGAGTTCTTGCAATCAATGTGGTCAGAGGAAATCAATGAGGCATCACGGATATTTTGAAACTGTTTTTACTTTTCATTGGTGAAAAATTATAAGTGATGTTGTAAAGCACACAAACGAAGAAATCAAACGGACGCTGCATTCATTTACCGGCGATGTTTCGTATATTTCATTACAAATAATGAAGAATTTAAAGCCTTTCTTGGCCTCCTTTATTTGAGTGACACATTGAAAAATTCCACCCTGAATACCAAGGAAATGTTTTCCCAAATTTATGGTCCACCCATGTTTCGATGTAGTATGTCCTGAGCATGATTTGAATTTATCCTCGAGAAATGCAGGTTTGACGACAAGACAACAAGTTTTCTTGAATTTAATTCTCACTTTTGTTCCTTTATTTTGTATTTTTTTTGTTTTTATAATTTAAGTATATAGCTTTAAAAGACTGTCAAATTTTAGTCAAAAGACAATGAAGACTGATATAAGTATCAGTGTTAACTTTTTTAAACATTAAAGTAAATAAAAATATTTTTTTTTTAGTTTTTAATCAATATTTATCCTTTTCCTGCATAATTAATGATTTCTTTAATGATTACGCCTTTCAGGAGCCAGCATGGTCGGATCCGACCCACCGTAGGAAATGTGGGAGGAAGAACCACCGTAGGAGACGAGAGTTAAACTGCAAAGCAAAGCGCCACTGTAGTATAATTTGGTATCTCAGGAGTAGCATAGGTTTACTATGAGCTGAAAATGTATAGAAATAAAAGTCCGTCACGCAGGGGCTGCGTAAACTAAGAAGATTTCCCAAGTGAAGTTTTACAATAGAGAAGTCTGCCTAATAACAACAGTAGTAGTAAGGAATCTCTAAACCTATTCACGAGGGACGAACAGTTACCGAAACCGCCGCCCAGCTCTCGGCGGAAAGTCCCGAACATAGACGACTCCTGCCGACCACACAATAGAAATGCAAATATCTCCTAAACCCTAGCTAAACCAACCCCCCCCCCCTCCACTGGTCCGATTTCAGCCATTAACGAACTTGATCTGTCTTTTTGCAAAAAAACGTTAAAATATCGAGTTTGGTAATGATCAAACAAAAATTGCGACCACTAGAGCGTTAACGGAGAAATATATATATATATATATATATATATATATATATATATATATATATATATATATATATATATATATATATATAATTTTGAACGGACCTCATTTTCATCATCTCCTGGGTAGGATCGACAGACATTTGAAGACATTTTCCGAAAATCGCGTCATGTGTACGACCTCAATAGCTGATTTCCCTTGAGGGAAATCTACTAAAATTGTTTTTGAATGATTAATCTTGTCGAGTTACCTACAGGTGGTTTTTATTTTGTGATTCCATTAAATTAATTGTTATTATTGATCTGTAAGTCGAACCTACACCTCTAGGCTTACCGAATGTATTAAAGCGTTTGACGCCTTTATCTCGCAGGGCAAACACGAGCCTCAGATAAATCGCATTGATGTATTCTCGAGTGGAGAGACACAGGAATAGGGATTCACACTCACCCAAGCATGCAACTGAGATACAACAGAAGACCAAATCATTTATGAAGGTCGGCCTATTGTTGACACTACAAAGCCTCCTAAACAAATTTCCATGTGGAATTGTGCATCAAAAATCTCAGATACGTCAAGGAACGTCCAGGCAAAATGTTTTGCCTAGCAGTTATTCCACGAATGCTATTCACCCGAAGCCATATGGCTTTTATTCAATAAACCAAATCCATATTTCTCTCTTATAAAACTCCCAATGTAAAAAAATTTATATTCAAGCTAATGACAAGTTCCATGTTATAATACTCAATAGTGGACATTGAATGTGAAGAAGTGGAGCTTTCTAAAGGTTCGAAACGAAAAAATGCTAATATCACCGGTTATATTCGATTTACAGTAGCACATATAGGATAACTGCCAGCCGTAATTTAATTAACATTTTAAAGCGTTCATGTTTACGATTTTACAGTTTTGCCCATTTAAGAAGTTGAGGTTTTATATATATATATATATATATATATATATATATATATATATATATATAATTGTAACCTCTGTCTGTACATTGATTTTTTTCGCGAAATTTCACGATAACTTTTCTTTTCATATGTCATAGACACCATAACTGCATTTTGTTTATTTCGTGTCTGTTTTTTTGTTTATTTGTTTGTTTGTTTGTTACCTTTTCACGCATAAACGTCAGAACCGAATTTTATGAAACTTGGTATGTATATTACTACTAGCCCAACTTAGACTTTAGGCTATATTAATATTCTCCAAGACAAACAGGAGTGGGGGTTATATTTTTTATTTATAAGAAATAAAAAATAGCGATATTTCGTTTCCTATTTTTCAGCAAATATGCTCATAACAAACGTTGTTTATTTTGTAATTTAGAGTGACTTTTGTTATATTCACTTTTGCCGTATACGGAAGTATAAATGAGTTATACGCTAAAAACTATAGCGGTAGTCCACAATTTTATTTGACACAAAAGACTCAACCGAACTAAGCCAAACTCGGTATGTGAATTAGTACTAATGCCTTCCTTATAATAAGCCATACTAACATTTCTAGGGACGGGCAGGAGTGGGGGTTATATGGAAGGCCTGAAATTGCAAATAGTGATATTTCGTTCCTATTGGAGTTTTGGCAAATATGCACATAAGAAAAGTTGTTTATTTTGTTATTTAGAGAAACTTTTGTTATATGCACTTTTGCCGTATACGGAAGCATAAATGACTTATACGCTATAAACTATAGCGGGGAGTCCACAATTCTATTTGGCACTAAAGACTCAACCGAATTAAACCAAACTCGGTATGTGATTTAGTACTAACTTCTTCATTATAATAAGCTATTCTAACATTTCTAGGGACGTGCAGGAGTGGGGGTTATAAGGAAGGCCTGAAATTAATAATAGTGATATTTCGTTTCCTATTGCATTTTCGGCAAATATGCACATAACAAAAGTTGTTTATTTTGTTATTTATAGTAACTTTTATTATATACACTCAACCGAACTAAATAAAACACTCAGTATGCGTATAAGCACTAACGCCTTCCTTATAATAAGCCAGACTAACATTTCTAGGGACGGGCAGGAGTGGAGGTTATAAGGGAGGCCTGAAATTAATGATTTCCTATTGGGGTTTCGGCAAATATGCACATAACAAAAGTGGTTTATTTTGTTATTTAGAGAAATTTGCTCAACAATTCTTTTTAATATGAACTACCAGGTACCTCACCTGGAAAAATTAATTCAAATTATAATATATTATTATAATATTTGGTCCTTAATAATTTAAATCTAGGCATAATGCGCAGGAAACGGGAAATATCACAATATGGAGGGCAGTGAAGTCTTACATAAAAAATTAATTTTATTATTAACAAATCCACAGAAACGACGGTTATTAACCCTAAACATTGGGAAGGGTAAATGTCAAAATATTGTGCAAAATAAAGCCTTGCCAAAAAAATACCATCACCATCCAGCCTCAAATGAATTCCCGGGCGAAGCCGGGTTATTGATCTAGTATATTATAATATTATACATATATTTATATAAAATTGTAACCTCTGTCTGTACATTGATTTTTTTCGCGATATTTCACGATAACTTTTCGTTTCACATGTCATAGACACCATAACTGCATTTTGTTTCTTTCGTGTCTGTTTGTTTGTTTATTTGTTTGTTTGTTTGTTACCTTTTCACGCATAAACGGCTGAACCGAATTTTATGAAACTTGGTATGTATATTACTACTTGCCCAATATAGACTTTAGGCTATATTAATATTCTCTAAGACGAACAGGAGTGGGGGTTATAAGGGAGGTCTGAAATTAAAAATAGCGATATTTCGTTTCCTATTGCTTTTTCAGCAAATATGCACATAAGAAAAGTTGTTTATTTTGTTATTTAGAGTAACTTTTGTTATATGCACTTTTGCCGTATACGGAAGCATAAATGAGTTATACGCTATAAACTATAGCGGGAGTCACAATTTTATTTGGCACTAAAGACTCAACCGGATTAAACCAAACTCGGTATGTGAATTAGTACTAACGCCCTCATTATAATAAGCTATACTAGCATTTCTAGGGACGGGCAGGAGTGGTGGTTATAAGGGAGGCCTGAAATTAATAATAATGATTTCCAATTGGGGTTTCGGCAAATATGCACATAACAAAAGTTGTTTATTTTGTTATTTAGAGAAATTTGTTCAACACTTCTTTTCAATTTGAACTACCAGGTACCTCACCTGAAAAAATTAATTCAAATGTATGTCAATATTTTCTCCTTAATAATTCAAATCTATGCATAATGAACAGGAGACGGGAAATATGACAATACGGAGGACAGTGAAGTCTTACAAGAAATATTAATTTTATTATTAACAAATCCATAGCAACGGCCGGTATAGTAAACTATAAACACTGGGACGGGGAAATGTCAAAATATTGTGCAAAGTAAAGATTTGCCAAAAAAAAAATACCATCACCATTCAGCCTCAAATGAATTCCCGGGCGAAGCTGGGTATCTGAGCTAGTATATATATATATATATATATATATATATATATATATATATATATCCTAAGGCTAATTAGGACGGGTTATCTACCGGTTACCACCCTTTCCTAGCCAGGGTGGGACTAAGGATTTTATAACTTCCGTCACAAAATAATTTCTGTTGCCCAGGCGGGAATCGAACTCGCCACTCTAGGTTTGCCAATTTAAATTTGAAACACAGACACAAAAAAATGACTGTATTAAGAAACAAAATACGACTATTCTATTGAAATGTTTATAGGAAAATAATTAATGAAAATGTAAAATAATTAACTCAATTAGCTTTTAAAAATAATGTCATTGATGCGGATATACACACACACATTCTCGCGCAATAAATATATATAATTCGAATCGATTTTTTCCTTCCTTCCTAAGATTCCACATTTGTGTCCTATGAGGTTAACAAACTACATATATAGCAATCAAATTACTTTTGAATGATGATTTAAAGATGTTGTTTTGATATATACGATTTTACTTTAAAATATTAAAATGGAAACTGAATAGAATCTTGTAAATGACCGAAGGAAATTTATTATTGAGAATAGAAGAATGTTGCGGACAGAAGTATAGCTTTTATATCACCACCGACTTAAGGTTAAAAATCAAAAAGTCCATTGTGCAGGTGCTTAGTAAAATAAGTAGAATTCTCACCTGCTGAAATTACACGCCGATGACGTCATTGAATATTTGATTCTCTATTTCTACCGATAAAATCAGAAGACAGAAAATTAGAAAATACACATAAATTGATAAATATTCAAGAAAAAAAAGATCATGAAAAAATTGTAGGATGCTTCAACAAGACGTGTTAACATTTTTCGTTTCTACTCATATTAACGGGGATATTTCGATTATTGTTTTAGCAGTATTTCAATTTTCGGGACATGTAGTTTAAATTTTCATTCTGCCAGTTGTGATTGCATTGTGTAATTTAGTCTTCAATTCCGTTAATCAAGTATTGTGATACTGTAATTGATTCTGTTTCTATTATGTATCTTGCAACATTGAATCATATTGATTCCAATGCACTCAAGTTAATTGAGCCCATCTCAAGTAAAAGCCTTTGTGTGTTTTTCATAACTGTCCTTTGTCTGCAATACTTATATTATTGTAGCCAAACTTGTTATTTAAACTTTTCATGTAAACTAAAGAACACTTTTAAAATAATAAATATTTCAGAAGATCAATACTCTTAATATTTGCTGCATTTAATTTTACAATATAAAATAATGCACGTGTATATATATGTATAAGTATATATATATATATATATACTATCTTCATGCACCTTAGCAAGAGAGTGAGCGAGTAATGACATCACTGTTCCCGCAGTTCATACTGTAATAATGCTTCTGACAAACGGATGTCGTTCAAACATTGTATTATGTTTATTATTGGAAAAATTTAAAGTTGATTCAAGTCCGTTTTATTAAAATAAATCTTGGAGGAGGGGAATAATAATTTATGACACTCGTAAAAAACTAATTTTAAATTTTTCGTCTTAAAATTCTAATTTTGATTTAGGAAATTATTTGCAACAGGGGTTTATTTTGTAATATTAGTTATTTAATTGATTTCCTAGTATCAACAACAAATGATATTTTACCTAATATCTGTTTAATTAAATCTGTTTCACAGGAATTATGAAAGTATTTAGTTTCATATAATTAATGATATAAAGCCTTATTAATGATCTTCAGATTTTTTGATACAAGATCAACATTCTATTAACCATTACCAGTGCGTCAGTTAAATCATCACAATTAATACAGATGTACATGTAACTTTTAGAATGCATCTATTTGAAAAAAAAAATGAAATAAAATTAGTAATTGTGCAATTACAATATTTATAAATAGGCTTTATCACTACGAAAATGAATTTAAATAAAATATAGGTGATTAACAAAACTGGCAAGAGGAATGCACGACCTTCCCCCCACGATATTTAAAATGTTCGAGCTCTAGACATAAAAATATTCCTTAATAGTTTTATACTTTAGAGCTATATTTTCATTATGCTTGGCCTTGGATCACTGACGTATATTTCTATCAAGTTATAAATGTTATCAAGTGCCTCCAAAACTGTTCATATTTGATCGAACAGAATAGCAAAATATCATGTAGTATTAAAAGACATTCTACTCTTCAACACCATTATCGTCCGCAATAAAATTGTTAACTTGATGATAGAAATATACGTCACTGATCCAAGGCAAAGCAGAATGAAAAACCTCTAGAGTATAAAGGAATATTACTGTTAAAAGAATATTTTTATGTCTAGAGCTATTAAATTTTAAATATCTTTATTAATTGTAAAATAAAATAATATCAAATAAATTGGTAAAAATAAATAAAACCGTTTAAAAGTATTATTAAAATATCTGCGTTATTGTTCATAATTGTTATATTTTTACGTTTTCAACTAATACTATATTTTTTGTATAATATTAAATATTTTCTTATACCAATTACATTTTAAGTAAAAATACATAAAACTACTTTTTATATATGTATTTTTATATATGTATTAATATTCAATAACGTCCTAGAAGCAAAAAATGAATGAAAAAAATAGTCGCTCCCGGTGAGTTTCGATTTCGAGATTTTAGATTACGAAAGGAAAGCGCTATCCCCTGAACCACGGGGGACTTCTTGAATTGGCTTTCTTGAGAACAACTCAAGACGTTTAGGCAAACTAAACAATTTTTTTTAGACGAACGATTGAGAAGTGCTTTCTCTCGATATGTCGCATTGAATAGCAGCTTGAATTGGTTTTTCATTAGACACTGAACACTAAAACATTTTCTTTCAAATCGCCGGGGGAAGGTCGTTCACTCCCCTTGTGAGAGGAAGATTAATTTCCCACAATGATGGACGTAGACATCTGTGGCTGACTAAACCCAGACCCATTAGATGATGTTCCTTAGCTGCTATCCCCGAATTTTCCTTCTACATCGTCTTCACAAGTTTCAAATGAGACAAATAATTATTTTAAGTTCTGTTTTTCAGGTCGTGGTACTTTTCTTTACATGAGGCCATTTTTATGAAATTATTGGGACTGAAGGTATCAGTAATTTGAAAAATAAGCCTTTAATAGTTATCCTTCCGATTGCTTTGCTTTTTAAAATTTGCCTGTAGTGGCAATGTTCTTAATATTGACCCCTTTTATATCCCTTCACAAACTTCATATGAGACAAAAACTTGTTTTAAGTTATATTTTTCAGGTCACGAAAGTTTTTTAATACTTCTTAGGATGATGTCATCTTGATGAAATTACTGGGGCTGAGAATGTCAATAATCTGCAAACCAGTTCCTCGATAATCATCCTTCTGCTTAGAAGAGTGCTTTTTAATTTTTTTTTTTTAAATTTTTGGCTTCTATGCCTCTTCTGATAATTCCCAAGAGGCCAATATAAACCTAATGTCGCGAAGCGATGTTTCTCAAAGTTTTCAGTATCAATATTTGAGCCACACAAAAGAGAATATAATATTACTGGAATTCGTTCTTTGTCTCTTCAAATGTATTTTCCCAGAAACAAACCTCATGCCTATTAGTAATTCCTCAATCTCCAGAATTGCTTCAAAATGTGTGGTGAAGCAGATTTCTGTCACTTTACCTTACCTTAAAAGTGCCAGAGATAAATATGAGTTGTAAACGGATTTTTTTGATTATATGAAGAAATATGGCACTCACCTAATGGGACATTTTTATACTGAGTGTTTAATGTCTTTTCAGGGAGATTGTACACATTGTATTTTTGAATCAGATGTTTTCATAATTTTACAAACGACGAAGGTACAGATGCTTCCAAAAGTCAAAGGTGTCAAATGATAAACCGTTATTCAGATTCATTTAGAAACTATAGAATTCCAATAAAAAATAAGTAAAACATATTTTAATTGTAAAAAAAATATTTATTTTGCAGAACACGTACATGCGTAGAAAAAGTTGTATTTTAATTAGAGTCGTATTAGTGCGCGTCATTTTAATTAGAAATAGTAAGTGTCCATTATTGCGCGTTTGATCGAAATGTATTTAGGAATTCTTTTTAAATGAGTTTTTTTCTAATAGTTTCTATGATTTTTGTAATTCTTATACATGATAAAAATACCATATGGTTAAAGCTATTGAAAAGCCTTTAAATATTTGAGATCTTAAAAAAACCGTTAATATCAGCGGTATTAGGATGAATACTTGCAAAAATGTAAGTGAAAATCTTAACAACGACACAGGAAGTCACGACTATGAAAAGAAACATTGGTATGAACAATGTGAAGACCTTCCTAACTCTGCTCCTCGATACCTTGTTGTAAAGATACAAAATGAAGGTAAGACCTTTAATGATATCAGCCCTTTTGCCATACACAAATGGATATGTTCATATTCCAAACAAATAAAAGTTAAAAAACTGAGAAAAGAAGGCCTTCTCCTTTTAGACTGTCCAATCGAACAAATTGCCGTTAAAATTCTAAAAGCAAATTCCTTTAATGGTCTTAACATTACAGTCCAACCACACAAAACTATGAATTATTCAAAAGGTATAATTTATTGTGCAGAAATAAGAGATCTAGAGGAAGATGAAATCCTTGAAGAATTGAAAGATGAAGGAGTTCTGCAAAACATAAGGAGAATGAGGAACAACACGAAGAAATCTGCGCTATTTCTAGTAACGTTCGACTCCCCGAATATTCCAGAGCGCCTCCACATCGGTTATATGTCAGTGCCTGTTCGCATTTATATCCCATCGCCGCTCATCTGCTTCACTTTCGGTTTACTGGGCCACCATAAATCATCGTGCAAGAGCCAACCAGTTTGCAGGAAATGCTCTAAATTGAAACACGATGACCCTTGCACTGAAACTAAGTGCTGTTTATGCCAAGGTGATCACCTTACCACCTCCAAAACGTGCCCCGTATATGCTGAAGAATTTGAAATAAAAAAGATGATGGTAATAAATAAACTCAGTTACCAAGAAGCTAAGAAAATGTATTTATACGAAAAAAACAGGTCGTACGCAACAAAAGTGAAAGTGAACCAACCTGATTCATCAGCTGTGAGCATGCTAACAGGTCTCATTAAAAAAATGAACGAAAGATTAATAGTTTTAGAAAATTTCATTATGACCAAGTGCAGTAAACAAAATACTTTAAGCCCACCAGCAAGTGAAAATGATTGTACGACACCCACTACAGCTGATCATAACAAAAGTAAAGTTAAAGTGGAAAAAAATGCTAAAACTAATGAAATTCTGGAATTAGACACAAAAAAAGAAACCAGGAAAGGAAGAAGCAGCAATAAGAACAATGGGAATCAGAAAAAAGTACTTGGAAGCAATCTCAAAGAAAAGAAAAGATGAATTCTCGCTTGTTTTGCCCCAATTACTATGGTTTAATTTTTATTTATTTTTTCCATTGTTTTATTATTTGTTTTTATTACTAATGTTCATTTTATTTGGTAATCCTTTAGTTGACCCCATTGATTATCGATTTTACTCGTTATATATTCTGTCCTTTATACAGTTCCCTTCTGTTATTAATTTTTAAATTTCTATAATTTTAACCACTACTGAATGATCTCTCTCATTCAATGGAATTTGAATGGTATTCAGAAACACATTGGGGACCTGAAGCGCTTACTGGAGGATAATCCAGAAATAGTTGCTATCCAAGAAACACATCTTACACCTGGTAAGGAATTCAGTATACATGGTTACACTACCTATAGAAAAGATTACTTCTTGGGAGGTAGAGCGTGCGGAGGGGTAGCTATATTTGTTAGAGATAACACATATAGCGAACCCATACAGCTGAGAACAACACTGCAAGCAGTAGCAGTCTCAGTTCACGTCCCCTTCCGAGTTACAGTATGCTCCATTTATCTTCCACCAAAGGAACCTCTTGACTTACATGAAATACATAACTTACTGACACAATTGCCAACTCCTTTGCTATTTTTAGGAGATGTAATCGCATTAAGCACTATGTGGAACTCTTCTGTAAGTAATAGGAAAGGAATACAGCTACAAAACATTTTTGAACATTTCGATTTAATTACAGTTAATTCAAATTCTCCAACACATTTATGCCCTCGGACAGGAACACTGACTAACATTGACATTTCTTTATCTTCTCCCACTATCTTCACGCGCTTTTCATGGAGAGTTGATCAAGATTCCCATGGAAGTGATCACTTTCCAATACACATTTTAACTAACTCTTCTCACTCACTATTTCACAACATTTCTAGATTCAACACTAAAAAAGCTAATTGGAATACTTATCAGGATTACATTACTGGAAAGCTTAAGTCGGTTAACCCTCAAAGTATTATTGAGCTAACCTCTCTAATGTTAGAAGCAGCTGAGATAAGTATTCCAAAAACTTCACGGACATACAAAAAACCTCCTGTTCCTTGGTGGAATGATGAATGTAAAATTGCTGTAATGAACAGAAAAAGAGCTCTTAATTTATTCCGCTGAAATCCGTCTGACGTAAATCTCCTAGACTACAAAAGGAAAAAATCTAAAGCCCAATGGGTTATTAAGAATAGTAAAAGACAGTGCTGGATAGATTTTTTATCTAACATTAATCGACGCTTATTCGCAAAAGAGGTATGGACTAAAATTCATCAAATTACTCATAAAAAATACCGCAAACCAATTACAAGACTAGAATACAATAACAAGATCATTACCGACCAACAGACAACCACTAACATCTTAGGAGAGCATTTCAGTAATGTATGTAGCTCCGAAAACTATACAATACAATTTTTCAGACACAAAACACTAACTGAAACAATGACTTGCCCCATTATTCCAACTTACCAACACCCACTAAACGATCCCTTCAGTTTCACAGAACTAAAACTCGCACTATCGACTGTAAAAATGACTTCACCAGGACCCGACCTTATCACATATGATATGATAAAAAATCTACCAGAACAATGCTTACCATTTCTTCTTCACCTATTGAATGAAGTTTACACTAGGAGTACGTACCCTCACACCTGGAATGAAGCTATAGTTATACCAGTTCTAAAACCCGGGAAAAGCAAGAAACTAGCCACAAACTATAGACCGATTTCATTGACAAATTCCCTTTGCAAAATCATAGAAAAAATGGTCAATAAAAGGCTTTTGTGGTTCTTAGACCATAAAAAACTGCTATCTCCTTTCCAATGTGCATTTAGACCTGGGCATTCCACTATGCACCATATAGCACGGATGGAAAGCGAAATACTTAATGCATTCCTTGGAAACAAATTAATGTTAGTAATATCCCTCGATCTGGAGAAAGCATATGACTCTGTATGGAGAAGGCTTATTCTCTCTCAGTTGATCGAATGGGGTGTCCAGGGAAACATTATAAGGTTCCTGGATAACTATCTGTCTGAACGATTTTTCAGAGTGAGGGTAGGTACCACTTTATCTGAAGCATTTCTTCAGGAGAATGGAGTGCCTCAGGGAGGTGTGCTGAGTACAACCTTGTTCAACATAGCTGTAAATTCTGTCATAAAGTATATCCCCCAAGAAGTATCTTACTGCCTGTATGCTGATGACCT
This sequence comes from Riptortus pedestris, assembly GCA_019009955.1. Classification (NCBI taxonomy): domain Eukaryota; kingdom Metazoa; phylum Arthropoda; class Insecta; order Hemiptera; family Alydidae; genus Riptortus; species Riptortus pedestris. The sequence goes on along the minus strand of CM032229.1, from coordinate 108,188,558 downwards.
TATCTTATACATCACTTACACTTCATTAACATACGCACAAAACATCATACAGCACACTTTAAATGAACTTCAAAAATGGTGTTCTGTAACTGGGTTTAAGTTATCAATCGAAAAAACAAAGTATACCATTTTCACCCGAAAAAGAAGTTACGAATGCCCACAATTAGCACTCCACAACACTTTTATAAATAAGACAGACGAACTTACATTTCTAGGACTTACATTCGACAGAAAACTCACATGGGTTCCCCATTTAAAGGGCCTCATTAGTAAATGCAAGAAAAGCTTGGATTTATTAAGGGTGCTTAGTAATTCTGCATGGGGAGCTGACAGATCTTCTATGCTAACTTTTTATCGTGCTTATACCAGGTCATTGCTGGATTATGGCTGTATAGCATATTCATCAGCCAGTCCAAATACACTTAAAATGTTAGACACAATACACAACACAGGACTGAGGATAGCAACTGGAGCCTTCAGATCGAGCCCTGTTGATAGTATATGTGTTGAAGCAGGAGAACCTCCACTGGAATACAGGAGACGTATCATCTGCTTAAAATTTATTTTAAAATGCAAAGCATTAGATGCTCTATGCGTCAATGTATTTTTAAATAACACACTTTACAATAAATACACAGAAAAACACACTAAACATAAACCTCTAGTCGTACGCACTTCAGAAAACACTTCTGATTCGAACATATTACAAACTCAAATATACTATAACAAAAGCATTACTCTCCATGGAGAATAAATAACTTAAGCATTAATTTAACTTTAACAAAATTTAATAAAAGAAATCCATTATCTTCTAAATTTTACAGAATAGCTTATAACTCAAATGTAGCAAATAACACAAACTCACTTCACACTTTTACTGACGGATCAAAGACTGACTTTGGGACCGCAGCTGCAGCAATCATTAACAATGACATATACACAACGAAACTTAACAACAATGAAAGCATTTATACAGCTGAGTTACAAGCTATAAATATTGCCTTTTCAAAATTTCATGATTTTCAAAATTACCAGATTTTCTTATTCACAGACTCTTTAAGTTCTCTATTCTCCTTGGAGAACATTTACAGTACTCATCCTATTATAACCCACATCTTAGAACACTCCATTCATCTTCGAAACAATATTACACTAGTATGGCTACCAGGACACAAAAATATTGGACGAAGTAATGAAGTTGATGAACAAGCAAAATTAGCGACTCAGAAACATGACGTAGACTCAAATGAACTTACAATAGACGACTTAGTACATTCTGCAAAATCTAACGTACTACTAGACTGGGAACAAAAATGGCAACAAACAGACAATAAATTACGACAAATTAAATCTACAGTATTCACACGGACTAGTAAAAATTCAACTTATACACGGAGGGAAGAAGTGATTTTAACAAGGCTCAGCATTGGCCACTCTCTCCTTACTCATAGCTTTTTAATGAAAAAAAGAGAGCAGCCCAAATGCAATTTGACTCTTACAATAAAACACATACTGACAGACTGCAAGAGACGAGATCATTTACAGATACCCCATGACCTACATGACTTACTCACTGAAGGTAGTCCATACATACCCACTATACTACAACATCTAAAAGACATTAACATATACACAAAAATTTGAATATACAATACTCAAAATTAATACTTGCATTTTAAAAGAGATTTTATAATTTTCTAATAAATGTATGCAGCGATTCTAGTCTTTGTGTGAATGTTTTGTGTGCGTGTGCGAGCGTGTGTGTGCGCGTCTGTGTGTGTGTGTGTGTGTGTGTGTGTGTGCGCGTGTGTGTGTGTGTGTGTGTGTGTGTGTGTGTGTGTGTGTGTGTGCTTAGTGTGCTTGTATGTTTGCTGAGCTCTTTATAAACTCTTTTAATATATGTAAAGTAAATATTTCATCGTTTTTTTTTTGTCTAGCAAAACTGAAGGTTTTCCCCCCTTCCCGCCATAATGCAATTCATGACTTTCGTTGTCAGTAACTCACATTGAGTATGCAACTCCGCTGATACACGAGTTTGAATAAGGGAGAAGTTATTTTTTTTTCCCCCTTTTTATTCAACAATTTATATATTTTATTATATTTTGTTTAATATTTTTTTTTATTTCCTATTATCCAAGTTTATTTTTTCAATTCTCACTTTTCAGTTTTTTAAATTGTTTTGGATTCTATATTTTGTTTGTCAATTTGTTGTGTTCGATTTCTATTAATGATCGATTTCAATTTATTTGTTCAATTTCTATTATTTGAGTTCCATTTTTGTTTTCTATTTCTGTTTTGCGTTCCATTTCTGTTTTTGGTTTTCCATTTTGTTTTTGTGTTCCATTTCTGTTGTCATTTCCTATTTTGGTTTTGTGTTCCATTTCTGTTTTTGTTCTATTTCTATTTTTGTGTTCCATTTCTGTTGTTATTTCCCATTTTGGTTTTGTGTTCCATTTCTGTTTTTGTTTTATTTCTATTTTTGTGTTCCATTTCCGTTTTTGTTTCCCATTTTGGTTTTGTGTTCCATTTCTGAATTTTGTTTTTATGTTCCATTTCTGTCTTTGTTTTTGTGTTCCATTTCTGGTTTTTGTTTTCCATTTTGTTTTTGATTTCTATTTCTGTGTTTTGTTTTTCCATTTTGTTTTTGTGTTCCATTTCTGGTTTTTGTTTTCCATTTTGTTTTTGATTTCCATTTCTGTGTTTTGTTTTTCCATTTGGTATTGTGATCCATTCCAGTCCTGTTTTTCGTTTCAGCTCTGTTTGTCTGTTTCTGTTTTCTGTTCCATTTTTGTTTTTGTGTTCCATTTCTGTTTTGTGTTACTATTCTATGTTTCATGTTACATTTCTGTTATGTTGTTTTATGTTTCGTTTAAATTAATTTTGTTTCGTTTCGTTTTTTTTTGTTTTTTAATTTTATACAGTTTTTTCCCCAGAGCAACATCGCCACAGCTGCGAAGCTCCAAATAAATAAATAAATAAATTATACATGATAATTCACGGAGTTATGAGGGCTCATCATATTTTTCTCCTTTTCTGTTTTCAGTAAACCCCCGTTCTAAAATAATAATGATGTGAACTATTAAGTATGCTTATACATTGGTAGGACAATAAATGAAAAATGTGTTTTAATGTGATTTGTATGTTTTGTTTTGATATTTTCATAATTCTTTGAATATTGGTAAAGTTCGTTCAAGCTTGATTAAGTTATAAAAGTTATTAATTCCTTCCCTCTATCAATTAAGCCTTATCGATTTGTTATTATTAAATAAAGGGAAATTATATTCATTTCGTCATCTGCACATTTTAACTTTGTATTTAATTTAATTTGTTCGTTTGTTTTGATAATAATTTCTCTAACAAGTAGAGAGAGAATAATTGTAACTTTGGGCTAACAAAGGTTGCAATTTGCCCCATCGTGTAGTTGGCTCAGTAATGGTGAATATATAAACAATTAAGGTAGAAATTGCATAATTAGAAATAAGCATTGAGCAATTTGGTGTAGGCTTTATTGGGCTAGGTCCGAGGATAATTGGACTGGCTCGGATGATAACTAGGGCCAATAACAGACGAAGAGAGTGGAATTTTTTGGAGGTCCTTCCATTAAGTCCAATACTGGCGGGAATAATTATTTCTTAATTACTCTGTTGGGAGGTGGTGCTCTCTAGTTTTAATGTCCGAGGATAAAATTTAATTTCCAAGGCTTTTAGAGTGGAAAAGAAGCGAGAATTCCCAACGTCTTCCAATTAACTTCCTTCAATAAGGCTTAATGAGAATTTTTACCGACGGTGCTTAGGAGGTGGGGGGAGGAAAGGAAAAGGGGAGGATTAGGAGATAGTGCGAATAGATCGAATAGTATAAATAATCCAAAAAAATGTAGGTCCTTATTAGAATGATGTTAACCAAGTGGGGGAGCTGAGTTCAAGATCGGTACCCATTTCATGTAGAAAATATATTAACAGTTGCAGCAAATCCTCAATATATATTCCTAACATTAAAAAAAAAATAAAATAAACTTAAATAAGAAAAAATGTTGTTGTTCAGTCGTGTACTCCCGCTTACTTAGTTCACTAACCGGCCGTATATCAGGAGGTCGCCAAGATTGGAAACTGCAGCGCTTGTGTACAGGATGGAGCGATCGTTTTAGGCTGGGCAGCCATATTGCTCCTGTGTAGGCATTTGGTTTTGTTTATACTCCGCAAGCGTGCACGTTTTTCGGCTCTTACAGCAGTTTTTCTCAGAAAGAATCTCTCCGCATCGAAGATAGAGGCCTCCGCCGTCATTCTGCACCAGTTAGAAATGGAATCTGATGTGGAACGCAAATAACACTGGAAGGAAAGTCCGCCTCATTGACAGTATATTTTCATCATAGGTACCTCTTTATTTTACTATTATGCAAGCATTATCGTCGTTGACGATCGAATGAGTACTCATGATAAAGGACATTTCAAATTATTATCATTTTGTTCTAACCTATCAGAAGGTTCATTACTATAAGGTCTGTGTATATGCTATAACTTACTCAATATATCTTGATTCTTTGGAGAACTCAAATAGTAGCTTGTATTATTTCACCCTCATCCTTACAAGAGAATAGTAAACACTTCGGTATAATCAAGGTGAGGAAATCATCTTTTTTATAAACTTTATTTCAGTCTAATGCTTTCTTATTATTAACACAAAGGTTAACCGCCCGCCCTAACAGTTTTTCGCAGCACAAGTGCTACAATTACTATAGTTCAATTCCTTAATGTATATAACCTCCGAAATAGGCTAATTAATATGTTTAATTAGAATTATGCATATTAATCATGTGTCAAGAACGAGAATAACTTTTCATGTTTCTACTCTTTACTAAACCCCTCCAGTCATTCATATATGTACCTTGCTTTAACATGGGAGGGGGGGGGGTGTAATGAGGTGTCTCCCATCCCCTTTTCTCACTCTCTCCTTCCCTGCATCCCTGTTTGTCTGACTGTCTCTCTCTCTCCCTCCCTCCCTCTCTCTCTCCCTCCCTCCCTCTCTCTCTCTCTCTCTCTCCTCTCCTCACTCCCTCTCTCTCTTCCTCCCCCCCTCCCACCCTCTCTCTCTCTCTCTCTCTCTCTCTCTCTCTCTCTCTCTCTCTCTCTCTCTCTCTCTCTCTCTCTCTCTCTCTCTCTCTCTCTCTCTCTCTCTCTCTCTCTCTCTCTCTCTCTCTCTCTCTCTCTCTCTCTCTCTCTCTCTCTCTGACTCTCACATGGTTATAAAATGTTCTATAGATTAACAGAGCCCCAAAGGTAAAGGTAGGAATCCACTAGAAATATTAGGAAGTACCGGGGCCAGGTGAAAGGTTACTAAAGAATGTTGCAGATGAAAATAGTTCTTAAAGTTAGCTTTCTAGTGCCTCTTGGAAATTTCAGCTGCAGGCTTACCACACCATGTTCTAATATTTTCCCATTGTGGTTTTCTATGTGTGTGTATATATATATATATATATATATATATATATATATATATATATATATATATACATATTTTTTGCGTAGTTTTCATTTTTCTTCACAGTGTAACCAACACGTTTACCAAAACATTGATGATCTAAGATTATATTCTGAATTGGATAGCTTATTATAATGTGTTCTGCTAATTTCAATATTTTTCCTTTAAGGGAAATCAGCTGTTGAGGTTCTGCTCATGGCGTGGTTTTTTAAAAATGTTTAATAAAATTAAAATGAAATTAATATTAATACTTATTAACTATTTATTATTTATTTATTAACGACCACTTTTTGCAACTTAGGCTAATTGGGACGGGTTATCTACAGGTTACCACCCTTTTCTAGCCAGGGTGGGATTATAGGACCTGAACTCGCCACTCTGAGCCCCACTTATTAATTAATACTTCAAAATAAAAATTATTTTTTAGCAGATTTACTTTGAGGGAAATCAGCTATTTAGGTCGTGCTCAAGAGGGAATTTTAGAACTTTTTCTTTAAATGTCCATCGTTCCTACCTAGTAGATGACGAAAATGAGGTCCGGTCAAAACTGTATATACATATGTCTGTTACCGCTCTAGCAGTCGCAATTATTGTTTAATCTTTACCAAATTAAAATTTTATTGCAAATTAAATTTACTATCAATATTATTATATGCATTTATTCTCTATCTTGAATATTAACCGAGATATTGCATTTTTCAGTTTTTAGCCTTCAGTAAACCCCCATTCCAACTAGTGTTACATACAAAATTTTCTGTTATATAATAAAACATTATTAGAAGCCTAGATACCAAATATTGTTAACATTGAACTTATACTTTGTGAGATATATACAAATACGTTCTGTTGACCCCCCCCCCTTCTTTTGTTTTTGGATTAAACTCAAAATTTGAGTGATTGTGATAAAACTGATTGTGATTCATTAAAAATTACAGCACTAGCTTTAATAAGTTGTTTTCAATAGAATTAAAATGTTATAATCAGATGTATTTCATTAATAGTTTGCCTTTCCGGGCTATCTATGAAGCACTGCGAGTCTGGCTGGCCTGATAGTTTCAGCTGCTTCTCGTTGTAGAGATTATTAACTTGTATTGTAAATTTACTGAGTATTCACGGTAGTGTTACCAGTATGTATATTTATCTATTGTAAACCTTCGCACGGGAAATCTGCTTAGTTTACGCAGCCCCTGCGTCACTGACTTTATATTTAGTAGCCTGGTTCATTGATGTTTGACGTAGACTGGCGTCCACAATTGAGTCCATCTGAAACACCTTTTCTAAAAAACAAAAAACTCCAATTCCCCATTACAGACTATTTTAAAGGAAAGTCATTTACTCTAAAATAAATACACACACCCATATATATATATATATATATATATATATATATATATATACACACATAAATGACCAATTAATTCAAACATAAAGAATTTAGAAGTAAATGAAGCTGAATTGCCACCTCTGGGTTGTCAAAGAAAGTACTTGGAAGTTAGTCTCATTAGCCATTCGAGGGTAATGAACCCTGTCGCTCATGATATATGGGAGGAAGTTAAAGGAGAAAGCGAGAAAAATATTCTAATGACGTCGGCTCGAGTTGAAATGAAATATATGAAAGGGGAAATATGAATTTAAAGTTGTAGCTTTGAAGGAAGGCGGCTGAAGATCAAAGAAGCTGCTTTGGTATAGAAGCATCATTGAAGGTGTCGGTCTCACCTTCACCGCTCCTGCCTTCCTCACCTTCAATAATACTTCTCTGGGAAAGCATCTCTTGAGTCAAATGTCAACTGTGAATGCTCTTTGGTGCTCTTTATTATGTATGATAGTCATTCAAGGGAAACAAAATAGTATACCATTCAACTGGAATACAGATGGGACTAATGATTCCTCTCAAAAAGTATTTTATTGGAGCTTTTCTTTTCTCGTTTTAATTAAAAGTGATATATGAGTTTTTTTTTTTTTTTTTATATTCATATACTTTCTCAATAAAATTAACGTTTAATTGCAAGAATAAATTGTACATAAAATTCTCTGTATAGAAATAAAGGCCTCCACCATGTTTCAAGTATAAAAAGTCCGTCACGCAGGGGCTGCGTAAACTAAGCAGATTTCCCATGAGAAGTTTTACAATAGAGAAATCTGCCTAATAACAACTGTAGTAGTAAGAAACCTCTAAACCTAAAACATTATTTAGGGCGTAATAACCCAGTAGTTTCTAGCCCCAAAAAACAGTTAACCTAACCTCTAAACCTATTCACGAGGGACGAATAGTTATAGAAACGGGCGCCAGAGCTCTCGGCGGAAAGTCCGAACATAGCCTACTGGTGACCACACGCAGAATACAAATGCAAATATCTCGGTTAATATTCAAGATACAGAATAAATGTACAATATTTATAGTAAATTTAATTTCCAATAAGATGTATTCTATACAATTTTTCGATCCGACGTATAGTAACGGAGATATTTCGAATTTTCGAAAATCTTCCCCTCTAAACCCCCCCCCTCCCACTGGTTCGATTTCAGCCATTAACGAACTTGATCTTTATTTTTGCATAAATATCGAGTTTGCTAACGATCGAACGAAAATTGCGACCACTAGAGCGTTAACAGACAAATATATATATATATACATATATATATATATATATATGTAAATGTAATTTTGAACGGACCTCATTTTCGTCATCTCCTGGGTAGGATCGATGGACATTTGAAGAAATTTTTCGAAACTCGCGTCATGAGTACGACCTCAATAGCTGATTTCCCTTGAGGGAAATCTGCTAAAAGAGTGTTTGGATGAAGTAAAGTGGCAATATGGAAGTATGCATGATGCAATTTAAGGATTCACTGAAACGAGAGACATATTAAGGATCAACATGATAAGCTTTCACTCTTAAATCTGTACAGGTCGATTTTCGGGAGGCCACTCGTTTAAAGACGATTATTAAAGCATATTAAAAGAAACACGCTTTATTGTTTGTGATAAAACTTCTAGAATTTATTTGAATGATAAATTAGAGTTATTCCAAAACTGGACGATGTCGCAGCAACATCGTCCAGTTTTGGCATAACTCTAATTTTTAATAATGGAGGAGGATGGAGAGTCGTTGAATGACAAAGAACGAATATCAAAGAAAATATAAAATATTTCTACTTAATACTTTTATACTAAAATAAAACTTAATACTTTTTAGTTTATTTTCTACCGTGTACGAAGTAAAGGAAGTATTGTAATTAAGGAAATTTTCGGTGGTACTTATGGGTACCGGGAGGTCACTCTTTTAAAGAGGATTATTAAATGATATTCACTTCTACATTTTTTTTTAATGTTTTTGAGTTAGCCAAAATCTGAACGATGTTGAAGAGTGGCTGTATAAAGTGTTCGTCACCGCCCGTCGGCTGCTACATGAACTCTGAATGGTAGCTGGCCAAGTGGTGTAATAATACACGATCACTCATTTCCTGATAACCAAAGAAAAGAACGATTCAGACAACCTAGCTAAGTATGAACCACCGTATAATAGTTTTTAACAAGTAAATATTTTATCTGCAAGTAATGAGGGGCCTCCCGTTAACCTTTTTGTCATTTATAAAATCAGTGAAATTTTAAAATAATAAAGTGATTTTCATTTTATTATGATTTAATAATCGTCTTTAAACGGGTGGCCTCCTGATGTCCGATACAATCGTCGTTGCTATGCCTATTTTATTAGTGCGAAATAATTAAAAGATTATATCAAATAGAGAGTTAGAACTGCTGGTATGTATGATTCTGCTGGCATTCCTGTGGAGATTGACGTCTTTGGGTAATGATCGAGAGCACCATATTCAAGCTCGACCAATGTTGTACTGAGTTCGTTGTTCGTGAGTGAGTAGGTTTCACACGTCTTTTAGCATTTATGCTCGGTTTTGGACTGTATTATATTTATTTTTAGCAGATTTTCCTTAAGGAAGATCAGCTATTTAGTTCGAGTACTCATGATGCGACTTTCCAAAATTTTCTTCAACTGCCCACCGACCCTACCTAGGAGATGACGAAAATGAGGTCCGTTTAATATTATATATATATATATATATATATATATATATATATATATATATATATATATTTGTATGTTAACGCTCTAGCGGTCGCAATTTTTGCTTGATCGTTACCAAACTCTATATTTAAACGTTTTATGTAAAAAAAAAAAACAAGATCAGGTTCGTTAACGACTGATTTCGAAAAAGTGGGACGGCGGGGTTTAGAGGGGAGGATTTTTTGAAAATTCGAAATACCTCCATTACTGTACATTGTATAAAACCAATCTTATAGCAAATTAAAAGGTCTATAAACGTTGTTATGTAAATGTTTTCATTATCTTTAATATTAACCGAGGTATTTGTTTCTTTTTAGTTTTTGGCCTTCAGTAAAGCCCCCCCCCCCCCTCCTACTCGTGTCATATCAATAATAAGCTGCTATATTACGAAGCACTTTATTTGAAGCCTAAATAACAAATATCGTTCTTATTGAACTTTTACGTCATGAGATAAATGCAAATACGTGACGCAAGTGGGAAATCTGCTTAGTTAAGGCAGCCCCTGCGTGACAGACGTTTGTCCATCTAAGGTTGTTTAAGTTTTATTCCAGGTCAAGTTATTTATATCTTAGGACCAGCACCCGAAGCTACAACGATCATAGGTTCATATTCTAATTCATTAATTTAAAATAAATTGTGGAAATATTATTACTTTACATTTCAATTTACCTGGACTCACAAACAAGCTACCATGTCCTCTTACTACATCTCGACGCAAATTACTCTCTGTAACTTAAACAACCTAATATGGATAACAGACACATGTAACAACGACCAACTATTTGGAAAACTATTTACCTGGGCACTCACTAAACCACCCTTCATTTGACTGACTTATCGTGTCCAGACTAAAAGGTAAACTACCTATACGGATAACTGACGTGTAAAACTTACTGACTAATTAACCAGCTTACTCAGTACAACTTTTGACGGGCATGAAGATGGTGCTCTCGAAAGTGATTGGCAGCTGTACTCTACTATCAGCCAGTGACGAGGGTCTGATAGGCCAGAATTTAATGAGTTATTTCTTACTTGCAAAGCAATTGACAAGGCGTGATCTTAGCTATAATGAACTTGTATTTCTTCATATAGTGAACCTTTTCCCCCAAAATTCATGTCCCTTCTGACGAGATGAAATGAGTTAAATTTCAGGAGAAGATAATATGGATGAATCCATAAGACAATAAAATGAAGAGTAACAACTTAATGAACTAATAGAAATTATTTAAAAAATAATAATTATTTTATCATTCCTAACTTCTGACACCCATTGAACCACATCCATCAGCAAAAATTGACATAAGGCTGTGCTAAAACAAACGTTTAAAACATTGGTTCTCTCCGGCACTACCTTATGGTTTACTTTAGTAAGTGGGGCTCTGGTTAGCCATGTGAGTTAAAGCGTTGAACTTAATCTTACATGGTAAACCTAGAGTGGGGAGTTCGATTTCCGCCTGGCCAAAGGAATTTATTTAGTGACGGAATTCATTAAATAAAATCGTTAGTCCCACCCTGGCTAGAAAAGGCTTTTAACCTGTAGATAGCTCGTTCCAATTAGCCTTAGTTGCAAAAAGTGGACGTTAATTAAAAAAACAAAAAAAAAAAACTTTGATAACAATCAATTTGATTCAATCATGTGGGGCTCAAACGCACCAGGTGTTTAATGTTAAAAATTGTAGCTCATATTTAGTGTTACAATATTCGTTTGAATATCTGAGCTATTTATTAATTATGTATTTTTTTTATATTTAATGCTAGTTGGAAACCGTTGTTTAAAATCTAAAATATTGAATTAAAATTTGAATCCATTCGAATTACTGTTCTTCTGGTACTTTTGTGAATTTACACTATTCTGTTCTCCTCATTATTCAAACATTAAAACAAAAAGGAAATGGAAAGGGAAACTTATTGATGCCTTAATCTGTCTCCGGCTTCAACCTTACACAATAGTCCGTCACGCAAGGGCTGCGTAAACTAAGCAGATTTCCTTCGTGAAGTTTAACAATAGATAAATCTACATACTGGTAACACAATCAATGTGAATATTAAGTAAATAAATACAAAAGATAATAAAAAACCTTCCGACGGGAAGCATATTTGCTTATATCTCGTATAATAAATATCTCTTGAAAACAATATTTGGTATTTAAGCTTCGAATGATGTGGTTTATTAATTAACCGAGTATTGTTTATGTAACATGAGTAAAAGTAGGGGTTCGCTGAAGGCTGAAAACTGAAAAATGCAAATATCTCGATTAATATCCAAGATAGGGAATAGATGTAAATAACAATATTTATAGTACATCTAATTTGCTATAAGATTGAGCTTATAAATTGTTTGGATCAGACGTACATTAACGGAGATATTTCGAATTTTCAAAATTCTCCCCCTCTAAACCCTCCTTCCCCCTGGCCCGATTTCAGCCGTTAACGAACTTTATCTTTCTTTTTACATAAAACGTCTAAATATCGAGTTTGGTAACGATTAAACAAGACCGCTAGAGCAGTAACATATATATATATATATATATATATATATATATATATATATTTGGAATGGACCTCATTTTCTCCTGTGTACTCCTGTGTAGGATCGATGGACATTTGAAGAAAAATGTCGAAAATCGCGTCATGAGTACGACCTCAATAGCTGATTTCCCTCAAAGGAAATATGCTAAAAATGAACAAAGTATTCACAATCTGCTCATTAGTTGCAGAACAAGGAAACCGTTGAGACATCATTGCTCTATTGAATAAGGATAGATAATGGCTTCCGTTGATCAGATGTTGTCAAGCAGAATATTCTACATGTCATATAGCGAACATTATATTATACTTCGTAACTAGACTTTTTCCATAAAATTTAAGACATTATTGTGACTGTTTACACACATCTGTATATGCTATTGGTTTGACATAAATGATTATCCTTTTACCTAAATTTACGCCCACTAGCATAGGTCCTTTAACATCCTATCAAGTAATTTTCCTTTGAATCTTTACTCACTTTTAATATCAATTACAAGATGAATATCCAATCCTTTACTTATTCATTCCATTGTTCCTCAAACAAAGCTTTATTTCATAAGTTGTAGAAGTATTTTTTTCAAATTAATTTGTGGCTCATTCTCTGGGCCATGGAGGCTGTTGAAATTTTAAGGCGCTGTGGATTTTTACTAACTTCAGGTTTTCGGACTCCAAGCTTGTTTCAAACTCGTATAATGGACGACATTGTCTCTATTTTTGAGGCGAGGGATTAATTTTTTATGGAATGGCCCCTGGGGAACCATGAACTCACAACGAAATGTAAAACCAGGTCGTTTTTTTAAGACTTTTTTGAGGGGTTTTGGGTATTCATTATAACTTACAATATATATTTTGTAGGATCATTTCCTTTCTTCTTCAGTAAATCTATGTTCATTTCAGGTAATTCCAAACCATCGAAATGAAATTGATGACTGATCGGTATTTTTCATTAGTCTATTTAAATGTAATAGTCTATGTTGGCTCCAGTGGCTGGTGTGATGCCACCTCTGATATTCAAATCTATCATCAAGATTTGCCACATAGGTTTAGTATTCAAACTAAAAAAATACATTCCCATTTTCTTATAACCTCATGCTTAAATCATACCTTTCCGAAAGACACTTTTAAGTTTCATTTGGTTCCTCAGTCTCTTAAGTATTTACACAAGTTGCAGGTGTGCCGGAGGGGCTATCTAAAGTCCTTTCTTATTCCTAATCTATACTAGCGACATCCCATTACATCCTGAAACTTCCCTTGTCGCGTATGAAGATGATACTGTAATCTTAGTGTCCAGCCCAGATCTAAACATGACTTCCGAATCTCTAAAGAAACACCTAGCTCTGCTAGAACCCTGGCAGATTCTGTGCAGGATCAAGGTCAACAGCAGCAAATCAACCCACGTAACATTTATTTTCCGAAGTTCCGTTTGCTCTCCGGTTACACACTCAATAGCGCATTAATTCCTCACAAATTAAGTACCTAGGACTCACATTAGACAAGCGACTAACTTGGAAACCTCAGATCATATTAAAAATACAAGAAATGAATAGACGGTACAGACTTCTACTACTTGGCAAGAGATCTAAACTATCACTAAAGAACAAATAATTGTTTTCCACAACATTGCTCAAACCAATATGGACAAAATGACTTGAAATTTGGGTACTTTTGTACTGAAGAATCCAAAGTATAACTCAAGTTAATCCAATGTTGGTATTGTCTATTGACAACTTCCCACCTCAAGTCAATTTCTGATATTCTATCATATCCTTAGCTTGAAATATTTATATATTGTTGCAAATAAAACAAATTAAAAGAAAACCCTTAGTTCCGTAGTTTCGTCCTCTAATTGGTTTCATTATCTCAGCATCGATTTTTTTTTTCTTTTTAATATATTTATTCGTTTATTTGCAACAATATTAAATATTGCAAGCAAATGATATGAATGATAAAAACAATTGGCTTGAGGTGAGAAATTGTCCATTGACAATACCCACATTGGAGGGAAAATTGGATTGTACTATTTGGAGTTATACTGTGCACTACACAAGATCTCTGGGCCACAGGACGCTTCAGACGTCGTCTTGGGTTTTCTGGAATAATGGTAGATGAAAGTGAGTCAACTAAAGAATTAGGATGTGTGGGAAGGAGAGAGTGGAATTTCTGATATCGGGATTTTGCGAGGCTATGGACAAAAGGAATGTTGAGGTCATTATGGAGAGTTAAATTGGATACGTTAAATGGGGAATCTGTAATTTTGCGGAATATTTTGGATTGGAGGGTTTGGATTTTGTAGGAATTTGAAGGTTTAGTGGAACCCCAAAGTTCAAGTCCGTATGTGCATATTGGTCTGAGTACTGCCGTATAAATCAATCGTTTGTTATGAAGTGATAATTTAGATCTGTTGTCAAGTAGTTTTAGTAGAAGTCTGTACCGTCGATTCAGTTCTTGTCTTTTTAGTGTGATGTGACGTTTACAAGTTAGTCGCTTGTCTAATGTGAGTCCTAGACACCTAATTTGTGATTTTTGTAGAATTAGTGTGCTCTTGAGTGTAACTGGAGGGCAAATGGCGAATGTTACATGGCTTGATTTGCTGCTGTTGTCCTCGATCCTCCTTTGAGTCAGCCAGGATTCTAGCAGAGCTAGATGATCTTGTAAAGATGCGGATGCCTTATTCGGGTCTGAGTTGGACGTCAAGATTGCAGTATCATCCGCATACGTAAGAAGGGAAGTTTGAGGATGTGATGGGATGTCGGTAGTTTAGGCAAGGAATAAGAAAGGACTTAGGATGCCCCCCTGTGGTACAAGCATCGAATTTTAATTCAGTCCAACCAAAATAGTAGAAACTATCAAGGAGGGCATGTGTTGATCAAGTCTGTCGAAGATGTTCATCGGAAAGAATATAATAGAATCTACATTCCACAAGTATACTAATATTAATAGTTTTAAAAATTGTCTATACATGCAAGTTATTTTCATCTGAAGCCTAACTTTCAATGAGTTTTTCTAGCAAGTTCTAAAACTTGCTCCATTCTCCAGTTTTCCCTTCAGTCAGTTTAATCATGTGGGAATACACTTTTTAGACAAAGCCGCTGCGTGTTTTGGATACCAAAAGTTTGTAGTTTATGGATGATACAGTAAATTGTTTACAACTTTTCTAAACTACATGGCACGAAAAAAAAATGTGTCTATGGTTTCTAATCTTTATTTGACAGAGTTACTTTCCTTCAGCGCATGGCATCACATCAACGTAACTCTTGTCATACCCATGTTCATAAATTAGCCAAATTGCAGGATGCTCTTAAATAAACAAATTAAAAAAAATTAAATTATATTCAGCATGCTAAAGATCTATTAACTGCTTAGCTATCTTTATGAACTAGAACATGATTTTTTGCCTTCCCCTAGTCCTTGATAAATGATTAGATTATCCCATTGTGAAGTGTCATGAGAATCAATCAATAGTGTACAGCTAATATGTATCGTATGCATATTGAAATAAGGCATGTTAATGTGCAACTACATGTACTTTTAGAGTAACATAGGCTCTAAGGAAACCAAATACTTTCACCTGAATGTACACAGTAGGCTTGTTTTCTAATACAATGCGTTTATTTAGACAGAGTGCACTTTCAGTGCCACAGCTCCATCTGCAAATGCAAATTTTGAATTCTAGTCACTTTTTCAGTCTACTTTGTTTGCAAAAATTTTAATGAAGTCTAAAGATTCATCTGGCTTTCCTAATCTACAAATATTAATGTCATTCAATTTAATTTAATTAGAAAAGCAACGTTTTATTGTCGGCAGAGACCATACATTTGCAGACATATTTTGTTTATTTATTATTATTTGGTCAAAAATGCAAATAAAAGCAGTTACTCTTATTAAGAAAATATTATTATTATTATTATTTACTAAGGGGTACTTTTTGCTGATATGGGTAATTGAAACGGGTTATCCAGGTTAGCACTTTTTTCTACCCAGGGTGTAACTAAGGATTTTACTTAATGAATCCGTCACTAAATAAATTCCAAACGGGAATCGAACTCTAGGTTTACCATGTGACATTAAAGCACGGCTAACCTATGAACCTAATAAGAAATTAACAACTTACATTTGACACTCATTTGCAGAAAAACACGATGGGTAAAATTGAGGTTAGAAGAAATATTTCGATACTCGCGTCATAAGAACAGCCATAACTTAAAGATAAATCTGTCAAAAACGCATACCTTGAAATAATAACGTAATGTTATCAGATATTGGAACAGATACTACTTTCGTATGGATATAATTAGTTCTATTGAAGAAACTTTGTTAAATTTTTAACAAACAGTTTTCCTTGTATAATCCTTGAATAATGTTTATATGTTGGCTTATTAAAAATTTAATTTAATCCAGGGACCCTCTATGAAGCATTTGATGAACTTGTTAATGCCGGAGGTTGGCAAAACTCCCTCGTCTATATTTACATTAAAACTCATCATCATCATCTCTCTCTCACCCCACCCCCGTTCAATTTCATTGCCTCGTTAGCACATTTTATAACTTTTCTGTGCCTTTCATTATAAAGGATAAATATATTGCGAAACTTCTTATGTGGAAGCAAGTCTTTTTTATTACTGCAGGTTACGTAGTAAGGCATAAACCCGCAGTTTTTATAATAACGGAATGAAAATCAAGGATCATTTTTATCAATAATAAAATCTGTTTTTCAAATATTACTGTCCCTTAATCTCCTCCAGAAGCTCAATATGGCTTATTTCTTACGGAATATACTATTTTAAGTTTTGAAACCAATAGTAAGTATCTTTCAGATAGTTAAATTCAATATTGTAAAAATCGATCACCATTTATGAAGAAAAATAATTAACTGTTGTTTTTTACATTACCAGCGACAAAGCTACATTGAAAATTAAACAATTTTATAGGCATAAATTTGAAATGTTGACAAATGTATATCATATTTTTAGCATTTTTAATAGTTCCTCAGGTCTTGATCAATTCGATAAGTGATTCAAACTTATAAAATATTCTGGAGGTAGATATTATAAAGGATCGATTATAAAATGCGGATCGGTGCTTAGGAATGTAGAGTAGGTAGTTTGAATGCCTTGTAAGAGAGAGATGCAGAAAAAAAGGCATGAGAGAGATAGATAGATGCTGTTATAGTCATAGGATCAATGGTCCTCTCTTACAGACAATTGAGATGTATGTTTGTTATTTTACTATTTATAAATTAAAATAATCTATTATAAATTAAATTATAACTTACACAATAAACATTAAGAAACAAAAAAAATAAAAATGGTTTCGTCATATCCCCATCTCGGTCGTTAGAAAATGATTAATGCAGGGCCCTGCCAGGGAATGATGATGATGCTTTTATTTCTGTAGGTAATGCATTTAACTTTCTAGCAGCTACAGCAGAGAAAGACCGGCGATATATGTTGGTTCTGAACTGCTTGCTAGTTGGAAATTATTTATCAGTATTTCACTATGCACAGGAATGTAACCCTCAAAGATTTCTGGGCACTCCAGAACCCAGAATCTTCTTTGCTAGACACAATATATTTAAGCACCTATACACCTTAGAAGTGATCCATCCAAGAGCTTTAATGTACGAAGTAATGTGCTTATCTCTCTGCATTGACCTCACCTCTAAATTATAAGCTCTCTGAATTTTATTGTCGTCTGTAGATTTGATGTCTATATATACCGAATCTCAGTATCACATTAATGGGAAAATTAGGCTGGTTACAAGTTTTAACATAATTTAAAATGGGAAAAAGTTTTTTTTATATTTTATTAGAGGATGCAAGGATTTCCTTATTTTATTAAGAAGCCACCGAAGCTGCTTAATCATGCCATGAGAGGTTAATATTAAATATTACACCAATGAAACTCATTTTTTCACTCTTCGCGATAATTTGGTCATTTATTTTTATTGAAAGTCTTGGCTGATTTATTTTTGTTAATATTTTTGGGGTGCCAAATAGAAGCCACTTGTATTTTTTTTGTGTTCAGAGTTATCGCATTTTAGCACACTAATCAGTAGTCCTTATTCAGTCCACATTTATTCTTTTTATTCTAAAAGTTCTTCTGCGTTTTCCGGAGCACCCGGCCATATGCCAAAGTCATCTGCGTATAAGTGAATGCTATTGTGTAGAACACAGGATGTTATGTCATTTATGTATATTGTGAACACAAGTGGTCCTAATACACATCCTTGTGGTACTCCTGATTTATTTATGGCCCAGTTAGAAGAAATGTTTTTTTAACTTAACTTTTTGTCTCCGATTTTCAAAAAAGAATTTTATCCATCAATTAATTGCTCGCCCATGCCCGTAGCACCAAACATCATTAAAAGTAACTGGTGATTTACTGTTTCAAAAGCCTTTTTGAAATCAAGTGAAACCCTACGATCTATTGATTTGCTGAAGTCTGATGTTATTGTATGTACACGTATTATGCCCATGCCTGAACCCTGATAGATGTGGAGACAATTAGCTATATGTATTTAAAAATGTTTTAATGTAGTGAGCAACAATTCTTTCAGCAATTTTAGACATCACCGGGACAATCAAAATAGGCCTGAACTGACCGGGGCAGAGTGGGTTCGCAACTTTTGCTATTGGCCTGATTATGGATTCCTTACTTACAGTAAGAACAACTCCATGTGCCAGGGATGCATTTATTATGTCAGCAATAATATCCTCAGCCCCTACCATTTATGACATATCTCTACTGATTCCATCCTCTCCGGCAGCATTACTTCTAATTTTATCCATGCTCTATTTAACATCTTCTTTTGTAGCATCATCAAGAATTATGTCGTCTGTAAATTCATTTGTAGGAAGAATAATATTATTTAGTGGGGTTATGGTAACTGGTGGGGTGACGAAAAAACTATTCAAAGTTTCCGGATCAATACAAGTACAATTTTCTTTGGGTGATTTTAGCACTTCTAAATGTCTCAGCTCGTTCCACATCTCTACAGATATATATATATATATATATATATATATATATATATATATATATATAGAGAGAGAGAGAGAGAGAGAGAGAGAGAGAAGGAGAGAGAGAGAGAGAGAGAGAGAGAGGAGAGAGAGAGAGAGAGAGAGAGAGAGAGAGAGAGAGAGAGAGGGGAGGGGAGAGAGAGAGAGAGAGTGAGAGAGAGAGAGAGGAAGAGAGAGAGAGAGAGAGAGAGAGGAGAGGAGAGAGAGAGAGAGAGGAGAGAGAGAGAGAGAGAGAGGAGAGGAGAGAGAGAGAGAGGAGAGAGAGAGAAGAGAGAGAGAGAGAGGAGAGAGAGAGAGGAGAGAGAGGAGAGAGAGAGAGAGAGAGGAGAGAGAGAGGAGGAGAGAGAGAGGAGAGAGAGAGAGGAGAGAGAGAGAGAGAGGAGAAGAGAGAGAGAGAGAGAGAGA
Source organism: Riptortus pedestris (assembly GCA_019009955.1). NCBI lineage: Eukaryota > Metazoa > Arthropoda > Insecta > Hemiptera > Alydidae > Riptortus > Riptortus pedestris. Next base: position 108,169,048 of record CM032229.1, on the reverse strand, counting down.
GAGAGAGAGAGAGAGAGAGAGAGAGAGAGAGAGAGAGAGAGAGATGTGGGAAGTAAGCGAGTGGTAAAACAACGTGAAAGCGCAAGTGAACTGGAAAGAGGGAATTAGTTGGTACGTGTGTGTGGGCTTGAGGAAGGGGGAGTGAGAGCGATAGAGAATGTAAGTAAGAGATAAAGTGGAAGAGGAAGGGATATAGAAAAAGGCATGAGAGAGGGAAAGACCCTCTCTGAAAGGGGGTGCTGTGTTTGTTCGTTAAACACTGGTTGTTCGTAAATTTCATTTAACTAACTTTTCGCTTAAGATTTAATCAAAATATTAGAATAAGCTCCAGTATTCTACTATTTCAGACCTCATTTAATGTCTTGTTGACCGACTCCTAAGGAAAATTAAATTACAATTATTAATAAACACTGTTTTTATTTATTTTAATAAATATTTTAGTACTGGTTAGTGTTTTATACATAATTTCTACTTCAACATTTCAGCAAGCTTTATCACAATAACCTTTATGTGTATTTGTAGATCTTAATATTAGTTGAATTTTCACTAATATAAATCTAAAAAATTGAAAAAGATTGTTTAATATTGCATACCATATATTTATATCAACCCCAAATACACAAAACCCCTCGATTAGACGAACGTGTAAACCGGATGATTTAGTTTCTATGGAAACCATAATTTCGATTTTCATAATATTTAATGTTAAATCATCAGAGATAAAGGAATTCAACTGAGAATTTCTTCTTTCATATACGTTCTCCTTTCAGTTGGACTAGTTCGCTCTTTATACACAGTATTTTCGCAATAACCAAATTTAGTGATATTGTTGCGAAAACTACGTATATGAAAACTTAAACAGAGTTAATCACATATTTAAGAAAAACGAAGTAGATCAAAGGTGCCAACAGATGGTCCAGCCCGTCCTCGGCAATGCCCGTTCGGATTAGGACGAGAGTCCAGACGGAATTGATGTTTTCCGACAAGCTATAAAAGGACCCAGCCCAACCCGAGTGAGTTTAGTTTGTTCTCAGCTCTCTTCAAGTGAACAGCAGTGCGTTCAGTGCAGCTTTAGTGAACAGCGCGTCTTAGTTGCAGTGCGGTAAAGTGTTTTATGTGAAGAACAGTGTTTGTGCCGTGATTCTGCAAAGATCAGTGTAGAGCCGTGTTTAAGTAAAGGACAGTGCCGTGCCGTTAAGTTTGCGAAGATCAGTGCAGTGCCGTGTTTTTGTGAACTTCAGCGATTGTGAGTGAGTTATTGGACTGTGTAATAAGAAGAACAGTGAAGCTATCAGTGCATACTGTGAGTAGTAGTTAAGAATAATTAACCAACTGTGTAGTGCATTGATAACTAAATTGTGCAATAATAACAACTGATAAAGCTTGTGTTTTTTTTAATTTTGCAATCCAAAAGAACTCTAATAACAACGTTTATTACTGATTTTGTATTAAACTTAACAATATATTTAGAATAAAGAACAATAACTGTTATTTCATCTGCAAGTCTAACAGAATACTATGGCATGTTTATCAGAATTATTCGACTATCATAGGTCATCTAGTGGGGAAGGTGGCCATAACCGAGGGCGGTATTATTCTACCCCCTCCCAGCCATGAAGACCAACCCCTGTCTCCTTGCTTATTTATCTACCACCCTCTGGATTAAATGGGCTGGAACTGTGGCCAGCCAGCGGTGAGGAAATATTAGCCATGACGCCTCTTCTTCTCTATATTGTCTTGCTAGGGCCTATCGTACACTGCAGTTAAACTACAGATATATATATATATATATATATATATATATATATATAGAGAGAGAGAGAGAGAGAGATAGAGAGAGAGAGGGAGATCCGTCTGGCCTGTTCCGACAGGACTTATTACAATTTTGAATATTACATTCGTCTAATATTGATTTTTTTTTAAAATAAGAAGTTCGTCTCGCAGCGGCTGAGTAAAATAAGCAGATTTTTCACCTGCTGGTATAACACACTTGTGATCTTATCTCACCAAATATTCTCTATTCTCTAAGGCTGGTTACATAAGGGAGAATACGATAAAGTAACAAATAACTCGCTTAATATTCTAGTTACGAAATAATGCATAGAACAACTATTGCAGACCTTAAATAGTTAAACGAAATTGGATCTATAACCATTTACGATTCGAGACATTATACATTTTCAAATCCACCCCTCTAAACTCCACTATTCCAGGTCTTATTTCCAGCAATAACAAATATGATCTATAATGATGAGTGAAACAGTTAAATATCTGATTTGGTATAGATGAAATAAACATTTTCGAGTCAGTAATGAAAACATTTTAAATGAGATTTTAGCCGTTAATGAACTTGACTTGTTTGGTAATGATTTAATAAAAATTACGACCGCTAGATTGTTAACAGACGAATATATATATATATATATATATATATATATATAGTTTTGAACGGTTCTCATTTTCGTTACCTCCTGTGTAGGTTCAATAGAGATTTGAGGGAATTTTTCAAAAATCGCGTCATAAGTACAACCTCAATACCTGATTTCCCTTAAGGGAAATATGCTAAAAATAAACAAAGTATCCACTATCTGCTTATGAGTTGCAGAACAACTAGACCGTTAAGACATCATTGCTAAATACTCTTTTATACTTAACTTATTTCTATTTTATTATGTCCACGAAATACATCACTTGTAGTTTCAAGTTATATATGCATTTTATATTTAACCAAGTTTTGAATTGAGTATTAGTTGAAGAGGAATCTGCAATGTGATTAGATAGAAACTTTTATAAAATTAGTACTTTTAGTCATAGAAAATATAACGGAAAAGGTTATGTTTACAACGGGTAATAAAACTAAATAAATTATTAAGCATTGTTTATTGCCTATTGATTTTATTTAATTTTAATCTATATTATTACCATCTTCATTCATTCTTATGTTTATAATATAAACTCAAGTGCAAAAAAAAACCGGACACTTAGATTTAGTCTTATAATTTTGTTAAATACTTAATATATATGTATATTAATCTTTTTAATTAAAATAATTGGTTAATCTATAGGTTATTTAAACAAAATCTGCCAAAAGCGAATAATTTTTATTGATTATTTACAAAAAAATACAAAATAAAAAAAAAAGAAAAAGATAAATTAACACATTTAAAAAAAAAATTATTCTTCATTTGTATTACAGTGAATGGTAGACTTCGCTACCCCAAGCGTTTCGGCAATTTAACGTAAGCTCCGGCCTTCCATCTAAGTTTGAAAGACCCATTATTTTGGACCGAAATAAAAATAGAATAGATAAACTTCACGACAAATAAATCTAATCTGAGTTAAATCTAATTGTTTACTAATCCTGAAGGGATTAGTTCAATGGACTTAGACTCTAAATTCTCTGTAATAACTAGAATACCCTCATAAAGAAAATTGCTGAAAATTAGCTTTTAATACGATAAAAATGAAGTGTCCAGTTTTTTTTTGCGGTTGATTGTATAATAGCTTCGTTGACTCAAGAGATCAACTCTTAAAACGTGGAAGATGCGGATGTTCTATATGAGGTAAGTGAAATAAAAAAATCATGTCAAGGTCATGGATTAAGGAGGGTGAAAAGACTTGGGCAAATCATTAGGCACAACAATTTCAACAAAGATTTATCTGAACGAAAGAATTTTGGACATCTTATGGCGTAATGAAACGATTGTAATACTCGCCTTGTAATATATCACATACGTACAGGGTGTAAACTGCGTGAACCCATACGGATCACACAGGACTTACACGAGTTACTTAGTGGAGGTGGGCTCCACATCATCGTCCCCTTAATACAATACACACAAAAAATTAGAAATATTACACTTAAAAATTAATAATGCTTTGAAAATTAATAGTTTAACTCCAGCGTAATCTTCTGCCAATGAATGTTTGTTAGTTTTTATTATATATGAGTGCAAGGGCGCGCGTATGTGTGTGTGTGTTTGTTTGTGTGTGGAAGAGAGATTGTATATGCTTGTGTAATGTATTAGAATATTTGACCTAATATACCATTTTTATGTTATTTACGTTCATATTTGTTTTAATGTTTATAATTTAAAAAAATTTATTTACATAATAGTTTCGTAATTTAATACTCCTGACAGTTTTCAATTACCTGGTAATTTTGTGTTCTTATTTAATGTTTCTTTTCTTTTGTTGTTTATTCTTGTTTAGGGTGCACCTGTTACACGTTCTTAGTTTTGTATTTTTTTATAGTTTGCCTGAACTATTTTTTTTATCATATTTTTCATTTACATTTGAGTTTTTGTTCATGTGCAGTATCGCCTAGTAGTAAACGCACCAAAATAAAGAAATAAATAACGTTTCATTCCCCCTGGGCACGTATAAAGGCTAACAATCTTAGTATATTTTCCATATACTTTTTTTTTCATTAGAATCATACATTCACCTTAGACCTGCTCCATTCCTCGGACTTAAGCAGGTAAATTATATTACTGTAAATATGTACATCGCAGCTGCTATGTATAAAAGGTTAAAGCAACACTTCAAGAGTATTGACTATAATGAGTGAAAATAAAACAGCTTTGACAGATCATGCCATCTCAAAGGAACACACCTTCAGTTTTGAAAAAGTTAAAATAATTGATAAATGAATAAAATAAACGAAAAATAAAAGAGATTATTCACGTCATAAAAAATAGAAGAAAAAAAACAGAAATTAAATACATCAATCATATATTCTATAACATTTTACCTTAAAGTAATCTATTTTAAATTATAACGGGGAATAATCCGTTCAAGGTTGACGTGTAAATAATCAATCTGTAGCTGACTTAACCTATTTCGGGAACCTCAGTATCAACCACCTCCATTGTGAGGACAGTCGCAACGAACGTAAAAGGGAAACGAGCACTTCAGAAATGTAAGTAGCAATCTGTAATTAGATTTAATAAATATATCATTTAAATAGGCACTTATGAATACAGTACAAAGCAAAGAATTATCATAGGTGGTTTGTTAAATTAATGTTATTATTTTTTGAAAAGGGATAGCCCCTGAAACGGTGGCGTGTAAACCACGAAACTTGTAGGGCAGTATGAATAAAGTTTGCGTGAAAAAATGACGACACTGGCCATGAAATTATGAAGAATATATTTACCATTTTCACAAGACAACATTATGTTATATACAATGTTAGTTAATTGAAAAACTGGAGTGCCTGAGAAGGTTTTATAAATGAATATTTGAATGTAAGTTACTTAAAACGTCTTTGCCTCAAATCTTGAAGGGCATTAGGAAATTCTTATAAGGGCTTGTGAAAAGTTGATGAGAGTGAGTTGGAAGCCCTTGTGACTGGGGAGGATGAGAATCAAATATTTGGCAAGAGGGAGAATGCTAATGACAGAGGTTGTTTCGAGGAGCCTTTCCTTCCTTGGGAGGGGCTAAGTGTTGTTTATTGTTGAGTAACAATAGCCCCAGAACCCCACTCGTACTTCCTAACTGAGTGCGCAGCCTGATTCATTCTTCGTCCTATCTCTGGAGATACAGGCTATACGACTTTTGAGAGCGGGTCTCCCCCGAATCATAATAATGTACTTTCATTTCATAAAGTAAGTATTGAATGTTCTTAGCACTAACGAAAATAAACCCAGAATGTCCTTTAGGAGGAAATTCTATCTGAATAGACTATTGTTTACGGTTATGTGCAAAGCTATACAATTTTATGAAAGTATGATTTGGGTTTGCTTGATATTAAAATGATAAGGAGATGGCTTGTCCTCAAAAAAGACTAGGAAATTGTACAGATTGCCACTACAGTATTGTTTATTCTTTCATGGGATGATCTGATCGTAGATTATGTTATTGTGGACATATTAACTGCCTTAAATAAAAGGTTATTGAATTGCCAAGTAATTATTCATTAAGGCCATGTACCAATTTGTAATGTATATGTAGAGATACTTATAAACATGCATGTGTTATGATTAGGTATATACATCCTTTATAATATTAGTAATATCTTCCCCAAATTTGGAGATCAATAAATTAATCTGTTGCGATGACTAACGCCCTCTAGGGATTGGCGACGCCTAGAGCTACACAGTGATTGCTCGTAAACTCATATTTCTGGAAAACAACTTATGATTACTCACGGATAAAGCCTTTGTTTTCTGAAATGGCGTTGATAAAGATATAATTTCTTAGAATAAATAAAGAATTGAATATTTGTGGCGTTCGTCAATAAGAAGCATAGCATCCTTAAAATTTTCTAAGACAATTTTCTTTTCGTCTATAAACTTATATACTCCAATAGATGCCAAATTAGGGAATTTCATAACATATAGGTTTAAATATAATGTATGCAAATATAAGATGTGAAGTAGGTTGACTCAACCCATGTCAAAATGGGTAGTGACCAGCTACTATCTATCCTGAGAGTTCCTACCCAAGTGCCAAGCAGTACATCACGACGGTCCTATCCAAGTACCAAGCACTACATCCTAACGGTCCTATCCATGCACCAAGCATTATATCCCGACGGTCCTATCGAAGTACCAAGCAGTACATCACGACGGTCCTATCCAAGTACCAAGCACTACATCCTAACGGTCCTATCCATGCACCAAGCATTATATCCCGACGGTCCTATCGAAGTACCAAGCATTACATCACGATGGTCCTATCGAAGTATCAAGCATTATATCCCGACGGTCCTATCCAAGTACCAAGCATTATATCCCGACGGTCCTATCGAAGTATCAAGCATTACATCCCGACGGTCCTATCCAAGTACCAAGCATTATATCCCGACGGTCCTATCGAAGTATCAAGCATTACATCCCGACGGTGCTATCCAAGTACCAAGCAGTACTTCCCAACGGTCCTATTGAAGTATCAAGCATTACATCCCGACGGTGCTATCCAAGTACCAAGCAGTACTTCCCAACGGTCCTATCGAAGTATCAAGCATTACATCCCGACGGTGCTATCCAAGTACCAAGCAGTACTTCCCGACGGTCTTATCGAAGTACTAAGCGTTACTTCCCGACAGCCCTATCGAAGTATCAAGCATTACATCCCGACGGTGCTATCCAAGTACCAAGCAGTACTTCCCAACGGTCCTATCGAAGTATCAAGCATTACATCCCGACGGTGCTATCCAAGTACCAAGCAGTACTTCCCGACGGTCTTATCGAAGTAGTAAGCAGTACTTCCCAACGGTCCTATCGAAGTATCAAGCATTACATCCCGACGGTGCTATCCAAGTGCCAAGCAGTACTTCCCAACGGTCCTATCGAAGTATCAAGCATTACATCCCGACGGTGCTATCCAAGTACCAAGCAGTACTTCCCAACGGTGCTATCCAAGTACCAAGCAGTACTTCCCAACGGTCCTATAGAAGTATCAAGCATTACATCCCGACGGTGCTATCCAAGTACCAAGCAGTACTTCCCAACGGTGCTATCCAAGTACCAAGCAGTACTTCCCAACGGTCCTATCGAAGTATCAAGCATTACATCCCGACGGTGCTATCCAAGTACCAAGCAGTACTTCCCGACGGTCTTATCGAAGTAGTAAGCAGTACTTCCCAACTGTCCTATCGAAGTATCAAGCATTACATCCCGACGGTGCTATCCAAGTGCCAAACAGTACTTCCCAACGGTCCTATCGAAGTATCCTCGGGTTCAAGATTACAAGAAGATAACCCATATTTATTTTCCACTTTATAATAAACATTGCCGGAATTGATGTAATTATTAATGATTGTTTGATGATGAATAATTTATAACATAATTTATATTGCTTGATATTTCACGGGAATCGATAACATATTGACATCCTTGTGACATGCGCGTAACCAATCTAATAAGAATGTTTAAACATATGAAATAGTGAGAAAACGTATTTATTATGTAGGATTATTTGCTATTAGTTTAATATGTATGTAAATATGATGTAATAGCTTAGTAATAAATCACAACTGTGTTAGCTATAATAATCCCATTCTCGTAGCCTGTCTTAACGGACTCGATCCATCGATGGTGGTAGAGCTTTAATGGCTATATTACTGAAGTTAATCCTTGACAATTAGTAATATAATTACTCCCATTATATCTGTAATTAACTGAGAATGCCCTTTACAGTTTATATAATTATTAAGTTATGCTTAACCTTACTTCAAACATTTTACTACACCTACACTAATAATTGCCCTTGTAAATTCATCATTTTGCTTCTAACAATAATAAATGCCCTTGTAAATTCATCATTTTGCTTCTAGACGTGATATATTATTTATGTATATGAAAAGTATATTAATGATAGTTCCGAAACTTTTGAACGAAATAAAAGATACAAAAACAAGTGAAGGAAGCCAATGAAAAGCATAGTAATGCTCTGTCCGTCACGCAGGCGCTGCGTAAACTAAGCAGATTTCCTACGTACTAGTATTACAAAGTTTTGATCCGATATCACAACATATTACATATTTCTATGTAAAATACATATGTGTTAAAGGGGGCGGTGGAGAGGGGAGGGTTGGGGGTTACTAAAGGCAGAAAAAAACAGCACGAATAACTTGCTGAATACGTGAGTTATGAAAAAATGAAGAGCTCAACAATTGTAGAGCATCAATAGGTTAACAATATTGGACTTATAACATTTTACGATCCGACCCGTAGTATCGAGAGTATTTTGAATTTTCGAGCCCTCCCCCCCCCTCTCTAAACCCCCACTATTTCAGGTCTGACTTCAGCCAATGACAAATACGATCTTTAGTGTTGACTGAAACAGTTAAATATCGATGGTATAGATCAACTAAACGTCTTCGTTACAAAAATGTAAAATATTAATTCTTGACGTCATCACGCAACGAATTTGCATGTGTCTCGAATAATAATGGACTCTTGAAAACAATATTTGGTATTTAAGATTAGAATAAAGTGGTTTATGATATAACAGCAGATGGGTAATATGACATGAGTAGGAGTAGGGGTTTACTGATGGCTAAATAATCAAAATTCCAAATATCTTGTTGGTTAATATTCACGATAGAGAAAATATTTATATAACAACATTTATAGGACATTAAATTTTCAATAGCATTGGCTCTATACTCTTTTTCGATCCGACGTATAATAATAATAATAATTTTCAAAATTCCTCCCCAAAGACCAATTTCAGTCGTTAATGCGCTTGGTCTTTTTTTTTTGCATAAAACGCTTATACATCGAGTTTGGTAACGATCAAACAAAAATTGAGACCGCTAGAGCTGTAACAGACATACCTATATATATAATTTTGGGCGGGCATCATTTTCATCATCTACTATGTAGGACCGATGGACTATTTGAGGAAATTTTTCAAGAGTACAACCTTAAGAAAAATCTGCTAAAAAATATATAGCTTAGAATATTATTAGGCGTCAGATACAAGAAACGAACTATATTAATATGATAGTGATATTATTTTAAATCGTTTCTTAATCGTACCTGGCAGATTCAAGCATTTTGAACATAAACAACACCGGGTTACTATATATCCATTTGTATTGTTTTTTATTTGCCCAAAATCTATTTTTTCTTCTTTATTGACTCAAAAACATACTTCTTATTACAGGGACTTTTTGCCTGCAGAAGCTGATATCGAAGTTTTGTTGAAGTTACCGCGGACCTTATCCAAAATACAAGGCGAGTCAGGCATAATTTTTTTGTCTCTACTTTTCGTCATTATTTCAACTGCTACAAAGGAAGCCCGTAGTTTCCTCACATAAGTATTGTTGGAGCGTTTAGTTGAAATGAAGCCATTTATTTTTCTAAATTTTTAATTAAAAAGTTTAATTCGGAGCAAATGCATTCCATCCGTTGTCCCCCGCTTCTGCTCCAGCTTATTAAAGACTTTCAAGTCCAGCGTTGCTCCAGTTATCTTTCTACGTGACAACAAGGAAATTAGGTCCACCATATGCCCTAGGCTCGCTTTGTTCTTCAACTCACAGGAATATATATGTGTCCTTAGATCTGCTATGTTGGATACACCCAACAAAAAAAAGGCTTATTCTAAAAAGTTACTCTTGGTAACAAAATATCGGTCGAAAATAATTTGTGATCAGGTACTTTGTCTTTTAGTAGTAAGTTCGTCATCCTTTAATAAATTTTCATGTCAACAAATAAGTAAAAGGAATGTCTAAGAGTTGTAAAAAAATTGTACATATTTTGAGTTGTATTTAGATTGCTAATGAAACTTATTTGTTGTCCATAATTATTTAAATCTATGAATTGTATATCTATATATTCTTAGACTTCGACCTAACTTTTTAACGAATGTATTATATAGGTATAAATGTAATTCAATAATTTGTAAAGATTTTAATTGACATATTAGTCAATTGTTTAGAGAAAAGGAAAAAAAAAATATTTGGCGTATCCTATTAGGTTTTGATCAGAGTTGGGCAATAATTAAATACTTTTGTAATTAACTACTTTTTCAACTAATAAATACCAGTTATGTAATTGCAACTACAGTTACAAAAATGTAGTTTGTAACAGTAGTTGCATTTTCTTGGTTTCGCAATTACAGTAATGGTACATGGTATTCATAAATCCAACTACTAATTGAAATAAAAAGTAGTTATAAAAATAATTATAATTATTAGTTGTAATTGTAACTGTAGTTATTGAGTAATATCTACAACTACATATAGATCAGCTGTTTTTTTTACGTTCAAAAGAGTGAATATATTTTGATCGCCTCTATATAAATATTAACATATGTGGTGGTGATAAATAGCTCATCTGAGACGATGCATGTTCAATTGGTGCACAGAAAATTTTTTTTAAAATAACTAAAGGTGGGCACTTATATATATATATATATATATATATATATATATTGGACTTTATAGTTGCAGAGCAGTAGAGCGATTATTTTCTTTTGCCGCGATGATAAAAGCCCTAAAATCAAATAGCCTGACTGAAAAAAATCTGAGTTAAGAATAACTTTAATGGCTGTTTTGTTTAAATTTTAAAGTTTAAAAGTATTATTTAATTTCATTCGACTGGGGAAAATATAAAAAGGAATTTACTTATTTTCATTAGTTTCATTCATCTGCATTAAAATTATTTTCAGTTGCAATAATAATGTAGTATATGTAATATAATAAACTTTTGAATATAAAGACATTGGATGTAGTTATTTCTCAACAGCCTCAACTACTTCAGTCAGTGTTTTACACAGCTTTTTAAAGTAACTACTCAAGTAACTGTAGTTTGCAACTCCAATTACAGAAACAGTTACTAACTGCAGTTGTTTTTTGAACTAAAGATTTTCTCAACTACTAACTGAAGTTGTGAAACTTCAATTACAATTACTTTAGTTGAAAAATGTAGTTGCCCATTATCAATAACTAATAACATTAGTAGTTATAATTGTAACTACATTTCAACTAATGTAGTTATAACTTGTAACTTGTAATTGTAATTATAATTTTGCCCAACTCTGGTTTTGATAACATTAATGGAAATAAACACGTTTCATTTTATTTTATTTGAATTGTACTTTAAATGGCTTTTCGTTGAAACAATACGATTTAATTAAACACTACAGAGAGTAACCTACTAATGAAAGCTTTTATAACCGTTCGATTAAAAAGTCAGGCTCATGACAAAAATATTCCACATCAACTTTAAATTCAGTGGTAAGGTAATAACACTTTGAACCAAAGATGACATCATGGCCATGAATTTAATAATATACTTATATAATACATGATTGCACCTATTTGTAAAGAATTTAAAAACATTTGCATCAAAAGTATTGTGGTATGTACATTCACCAAACAATCATACAACTTCAGCTTTCACATTTTTAGCAGATTTCCCTTAAGGGAAATCAATTATTGAGGTCGTACTCATGACGCGATTTTCGAAAAATGTCTTCAAATATCCATCGATCCTACGCAGGAGATGTCGATAATGATATATATATATATATATATATATATATATATATATATATATATGTATTCAATATACTCCAGGGTCTGTATGTTATCATACACAATTTACTAAGGATGTAGAACGTATGTGGGCAACAACCAGCCCGCTGTAAAATTTGATCCGGTCCACGAGACATTCTGGAACTCAATTAAACAAAAATATTAAACTGGGAAATGAGGAAGATGAGGAGAGATTTGTACGTTTGGCAGTACTTATAAATGCGATCAGTTTTCATTGATCAAAGTTAATAAACCAAAACATCGTACAAGGCTGACTGACGATAATTTGGAAAATTCTTTACGTATAGCATATATGGAAAATATACAAATAGCATATAGTGAGCATGGTCGCCAATGTGCAAGGCTATTCGAATAGCATATAGTGAGCATGGTCGCCAATGTGCAAGGCTATTCGAATAGCATATAGTGAGCATGGTCGCCAATGTGCAAGGCTATTCGAATAGCATATAGTGAGCATGGTCGCCAATGTGCAAGGCTATTCGAATAGCATATAGTGAGCATGGTCGCCAATGTGCAAGGCTATTCGAATAGCATATAGTGAGCATGGTCGCCAATGTGCAAGGCTATTCGAATAGCATATAGTGAGCATGGTCGCCAATGTGCAAGGCTATTCGAATAGCATATAGTGAGCATGGTAGCCAATGTGCAAGGCTATTCGAATAGCATATAGTGATCATGGTCGCCAATGTGCAAGGCTATTCGAATAGCATATAGTGAGCATGGTTGCCAATGTGCCAGGCTATTCGAATAGAATATAGTGAGCATGGTAGCCAATGTGCAAGGCTATTCGAATAGCATATAGTGAGCATGGTCGCCAATGTGCAAGGCTATTCGAATAGCATATAGTGAGCATGGTCGCCAATGTGCAAGGCTATTCGAATAGCATATAGTGAGCATGGTCGCCAATGTGCAAGGCTATTCGAATACGATATAGTGAGCATGGTAGCCAATGTGCAAGGCTATTCGAATAGCATATAGTGATCATGGTCGCCAATGTGCAAGGCTATTCGAATAGCATATAGTGAGCATGGTCGCCAATGTGCAAGGCTATTCGAATAGGATATAGTGAGCATGGTCGCCAATGTGCAAGGCTATTCGAATAGCATATAGTGAGCATGGTCGCCAATGTGCAAGGCTATTCGAATAGCATATAGTGAGCATGGTCGCCAATGTGCAAGGCTATTCGAATAGCATATAGTGAGCATGGTCGCCAATGTGCAAGGCTATTCGAATAGCATATAGTGAGCAAAGTCGCCAATGTGCAAGGCTATACGAATAGCATATAGTGAGCATGGTCGCCAATGTGCAAGGCTATACGAATAGCATGTATGAATATTGTGTGGGATGTTTACACATAGTATCTGTTGTCATTGATGACATTATAGGTTTCAGGAAAGACCCAGTGAGATTCGGATCTAGGAGTACATATAGTAATTTGCATATTATATACGTATATGTGTGTGTGTGTGTGTGTGTCTATGTAAGGTCCGGGACAAAAAGATAGCCCACCCTATATTTTTTCTCTTAATCATTTTTAACTATTGATATAATTTGTATTTATTAATATTTAGTGTATTCTGCTCAAATTTGAACCGATGATCAATCTAATAGGAGTCGGAAAAAATAATTTGTAAAAATTAATAAATAATACTTGATTTGGGGTAAGACAAAAAGATAGCACAGTGAACAATAATAATAAAATCCTTTATTAAAAATACATTAAAAGAATACAAATGAAAATTCAATATCCTGTATACGCACCACCTTTTTCTAATGCAGCAATCATACGATTTGAAAGTGAGTTAAAATGGCGACGAATCAACTCTTGAGGTAGTTTGGTCCACTCCTCCTGAATTGTTTTTTTTAATTCTTCAACGCACTCAAATTGTCGGCTCCCACTGTAAACACTTCTAGCAAGATGTCCCCATACATTTTCGATGATATTAAAGTCCGGGGAACGAGCCGGCCAATCTATAATTCTGATCCTTCCTTTTCTAAAAAATTCTTTTGCAACTTTCGCCGTATGAACTGGAGCATTATCTTGTTGAAAAATTACGTTCTCTTTAGGAACAAGTTCAAAATATTTTTGTAGTTGGTTTTCTAACAAATTAACATATTGCTGACTGTTCATTCTACCAGAAATAAACACGATATCAGTTTTGTGATCATAGCCAATGCCTCCCCATATCATGACGCTGCCTCCTCCCATTTGCCTCTTGGAAAACATTTTTTCTTCTTTCCGTAGATCATGGTAATAGTGAGCCCAGCCATCAGGACCGTCGAGGTTGAATTTTTTTTCGTCGGTGAACAAGATTTCTTTCCACTCGTCTTTCCATTGGACATGTTCACGGGCAAACTCCTTACGCCTTTCTTTATGCGCCATGCTTAGAGGTGGCATACCTTTCATTTTCTTTCTTTTGATGTGAGGAGCTGCACGAATGATCCTCTGGACGTTTTTCAAATTCGTCACTACACCAGCTCTAGCCGCAATTTGACGAGCCGTTAATGATGAGTAGGATGCAACCCTTAAAATTGCTCGTTTTTGCCGTGTTGTTAAAGCCGGCGGCCTTCCAGGAGATTTCTTCGTCCCATAGCTTTCTGGAGACTTCAAAAAATTTAAAATCACTTTTCTACTCCTACCGGTATTTTTTGAAATATCGGAAATACAAAACCCTCGATTTTTCATTCGCTGAATGATATTTTTTTCACCTGGTGATAATGATTTTGCTCGTCCCATCTCACGAAAATAATGTTAACAACTTAAAAGAATAAACAGAACTGGATTAGCCTTGTCTACTCAGAGGGATTTGGTTTTCTTTGTAAAGAAACAATAGGTGTGCTATCTTTTTGTCTTACCCCAAATCAAGTAATAATATTAATTCTCACAAGCTGTTTTTCCTACCTCCTTAATCTTGAATGGATCCTTAATCCTTAATGAAACCTTAATTCTTAATGAATTCTTAATCCTTTAATCCTTAACCCCTATTGATTAAGAGAAATATATAGGGTGGGCTATCTTTTTGTCCTGGACCTTATATATATATATATATATATATATATATATATATATATATATATATATATATATATTTTATGTAAAATTATTGACAAGATTGAGTTAATTAATATTTTTTTGACTTATTATTTTTTTGTTGCTTGTTAGGTACTTGTTGCAGTATTTTCATATAGTGTGGCCGCCTGTCCTTGTTATTAAGTGTCTATGTGTCAGGTATTTGTGGCCGATCATAAGCCTGGAAAGAACAACTTTCTCCCGTCTGGTACTCCTATGGCTCGATGTCCACTCCTTAATTGTACTTTTGATAAAGCAGAGATGGTTGTTTACTTTTCTCCGTTCTGATTGTAATCTGTCCAAGATTCGGTTGGCGTATGTCTCACTATGTCTTCGTATAGTAAGTTTGTCCGTGTGTATTGACTTTGTTGAGTAATTAGTTTAGCCTGGTAGCCTACTGTCAATAGACATTTATACACATTGTTAGCTTAATCTCAGTTAACGCTGAGGCTTTGATTGGATGTATTTTCCGCCTGGCAACTAATCTCTAGTTAAGTCCAGAGATAGTCTCCGGTGCCTACTATGTTCCATTCTGCACTTTTCCCAGTAAATCTTCTCCTAGTTACTCCACCGAATATCATTCACCACTAAGAACCACTGGCCTTCCTATTCATAACTTTCCTCTCTTTCATTCGAAGACATTTTGGTTCTGTGTTATCTGTCCGGCTCAAGACCACTCTATAATATCAGGAAATACCGTTATTTTTATTTTTGTAGTGCATTGCTTCAACGGCGTTTTGCAGGGTATCTTTGCGTCCGGAGTTCTAGCAGTTATTTGGCAGAACCAATCCTTCGCAATTCAACTGTTAATTCTGACCTCTTAGTTTGCAAAAATAAGAAAAAAAATGGTGTACTAAATGAAGCTAATTAGATAGATATGAATGAATTTATATTGTTCTAATATTTTCAAAAGGGAGAAGGGTGAAGCCCGAAACGTTTACAGAAATATGTTAGCATGTTAATTAAGATTTGATATGGGCATTATTGTAGTAATTGGTGTGTCGTGGGCATGACCTGGCCGATGATTGACACCTCCAGTTGGACATCTAGTCCAATAATAGATAGAATTGGCTTCACGTTGCATTTAGATAATGACTCTCCTTGATGGATATTAATAGATAAAAGGCATACTTGACGCAATAACAGTGTTGAAACGTTTTGTTGATATTATGTCTCCTTTTCTAAAATCATTCACTAGGGAAACAATTTGTAACTCTTAATTGTATCCAAATTTATACATACGAACATAATTTGCATACGTTTCGTACGCATGCATATTAAAAAAGGTCCGTTACGCAGGGGCTGCGTTAACTAAGCAGATTTCCCACGTGCATGAAGTATTTACATTTACCTTAAAACGTAAATGTACAATGACAATATTATTTGGCATTTAAGCTTCAAATAAAGTTTAAAATATCAGCTTATTGTTAATATAGCATGTTTAGGAATGGGGCTTTACTAAAGGACGAAAACTGAAAAAATGCAAATATCTCACTCTATAATCAAGATAGAAAAAAAAAATGTATATAAGAACATTTATAGGACGTTACAATTTCAATAAGATTGGCTATATACAATTTTTGGGATCCGACGTATAATAATGGAGATATTAAGATATTTCGAAATGCCCAGTCTCTAAACCACCCATTAGTCGGATTTCAGTCATTAACGAACTCGATCTTTAGTTTTACATAGAACGTTTCAATATTGACATTAGTAAAAATCAAACAAAGATTGCGACCGGTCGAGAGTTAACATACAATAAATAAATATATAAATAAATGAATATATATATTTATTCCGGACAGTAAACAGTATTTAGGACAAAAATTAATATCAACAGACTATAACTTGACACAATTACTAACTGGACTCGGAACAGCAAACTCTTATTTTAATCGTTTTAGCCTAACAGATCAACCAAACTGTCACTGCGACTTTACTACTGAACAGACTTATAGACACTTACTCTATGGATGCAGACTACTAACGGACTAAAGAGAAGACTAAAACCCAATTAAAATGTCGACAACATAATTGGCCTGTTGAGGAAAAACTTTTATTTTATAAACACAATAAACAATTAAAACAATTTGCTGAAGAAATGTATAACTAACTACCAGAACTATTTAAAACTGAAATGCAGTTAAATTAATTACTTATTCATGATTAATTTGTTTTTGTTTTTCTTTTCTTTTTCTTTCTGTTGTAAATAATTTTATCTTACAAATATTTTATTTTATTCATAGTTAAAAAGCAATGTTATGTAACAAGCACACGTTGTGTACAAATTGTTGTACGGGACGTGTGGCTATTTAACTCCCTTCTTGTAGGGTTTCTTCAGGAAAGATATAAATTATATATATATATATAGTTTTCAATGGGCCTGGTAGGATCGATGGACATTTGAGAAAATATTTCGAAAATGATGTCCAAGAGTATGATCTTAAGGGAAATCAAAACTGCACTTGTTAGCAGATTTCCCTCAAGGGAAATCAGCTATTGAGGTCGTACTCATGACGCGATTTTCGAAACATTTCTTCAAATGTCCATCGATCCTACCCAGGAGATGACGAAAATGAGGTCCGTTAAAAATTGTATATATATATATATATATATATATATATATATATATATATATATATAATGGCTGAAATCGGACCAGAGGGAGGGGGATATTTTGAATTTTCGAAAATCCCCCTCCCCCTGGTCTGATTTCAGCCATTATATATATATATATATATATATATATATATATATATATATATATATATATATATAATTTTTAACGGACCTCATTTTCGTCATCTCGTGGGTGGGATCGATGGACATTGGAAGAAATGTGTCGACAATGACGTCATGAGTAGGACATTTTCGAAACATTTCTTCAAATGTCCATCGATCCTACCCAGGAGATGACGAAAATGAGGTCCGTTAAAAATTGTATATATATATATATATATATATATATATATATATATATATATATATATATATAATGGCTGAAATCGGACCAGAGGGAGGGGGATTTTCGAAAATTCAAAATATCTCCGTTATTATGCATCAGATCGAAAAATTGTATAGAACCGATCTTATTGCAAATTAAATTTACTATAAATATTGTTATATACATTTATTCTCTATCTTGAATATTAACCGAGATATTTGCATTTTTATGAAGTCTGTGGTCGGGTATAGTTCGGATTAGGTCGGCCATTTCCGCCATTGCTCGGCTCAGGTGGAAGTTTCTTCTAACCTTACCTGTCGTTTCTAACCTTACCTTACCTTCGTTACTTTGTGAGATTTCTGCAAATACGTTCTGTTCATCCCCCCCCCCTTCTTTAGTTCTTGGACTACTAAAATTTGTTATCAAAATATAAATTATTCTTACAATTCAGAAGCCGTTTCAGTTGGGAATTTATTTTAATTAACTGAAAGTTTCTCATTACCGTTTGCATTTAATCAGGGTGGTATTGTGTTACCAGTATGCAGATCTGTCTATTGTAAAACTTCAAATGGGAAATCTGCTTAGTTTACGCAGCCCCTGCGTGACGGACTTTTTTTTATTGATGATGTGAGGGAATAGACATATACAAACAAATATATTCAATATACATGTGCGTGTAAGTATAAACATTGATATTATTAATTTAGTTTGGAGGAATATATATAAATGAGTTGAGCGGGGTGGGGATAAATATGAGTGGGGGATAAATATGGGGGAGTGGGTTTGGAGAACGTTGGTTGAATATATGGGGAGGCGTCCATTGCTGTAATTTATAGTGGCCGGCCTAGAGTGGAGCATAGTGTAGTCCTACCTACCTACCACTTCACTACCTCACTCTCTTTCACTTTGATTAATAGCCGAGATCGTGATTCAAGAGGCACTGCTCAGCTGATCGATGGCTCAGATTGTTTTATATACTAACTCCTCAATATCGGTATTCACAGCCAAGGATGCAGGCATCCATTAGTCCTGTCACGCTTCAGTAATGACATTCTCCAACCTAGATGCACAAGGTATTATTAGGACAGGAAATAGAAGGAATAAACAACCCCTGTAACATTTTTTTTCCATATAAAGTACAGGCAGTGTTCATGAATTGAATGATACCTCATGAATAACTATGGAAAACTCTGAAATTACATTCTTTTGATAATCCAATTTTTACATTGCCATGTAAATTGCATTCATTTTGTAAGCATGCGTATTCAAAACCGTCCGATACGAAGGGGCTGCGTTAACTAAGCAGATCTCTTACGTGCTTGACGTATTTACATTTATCTCTTAACTTAAATGTTCATTATTATTATTATTTATTAAAGTCCACTTTTTGCAACCTTAAAATGCTCAATGACAACAATTTTTGGCATTTAGGTTTCAAATAAAGTGCTTTTTAGTATATCATCTCATTGATAATATGACATGAGTAGCAGTGGCGGTTTACTGAAGGCCGAAAACTGAAAATAATGCAAAAATCTCGGTTAATAATCAAGATAGTTAAAAAACGTATATAACAACATTTATAAGACATCACATATTCAAAAAGATTGGCTCTTTACACTTTTCCGATCCGACGAATAATAATGAAGATATCGATATTCCGAAAAATATAAACTTTATTTTTAAAAGTTAGACATACATTAGTTGTTTCCGTCTGGCTTGGAGGGATTATCCCTGGAAGAAAAGCTCAAATAACTAATTACCGTTGAGAGACTTCCTTCTGTTTATATAACTTCCGTATGGGGATTTGCTTAAAACTTGTTTACCTGGATTTTTAACATTGAGACTTTCAGATACACGTAAATTGAATACAAAAACAATTTTCACTAACACATTTGTGTGTGTTTATATATTATACTGCGCGCGTTGCTTCGCCACCATCTAACATACCAAATTACGATAAAGATGTATGTAATAAAAGTAACTCTAAATATCAAATTAAAGATATTTTGCTATGTGCGCGTTGGCCAAAAAAAACAATAGGAAACGAAATATGACGATTTTTCATTTCATGCCTCCTAACAACCCCCACTCCTGTTCGATCCTAAATATGTTAATATAGCTTATAGTCAAAAATTACGTTGATGTGTCCATTTAGATTTCATCTTTCGTGTCTATTGTTGACCCCTTCTATAGTTTCTCGTGTATACCTCATTTATACTTCGTTATATGGCAAAAGTGAATATAGCAAAAGTTACTTTAAAAAACAAAACAAACAACTATTGTTTTATGCACGTTTGCTGAAAAATAAATAGATTACGAAATATCGTGATTTTATATTTCTTCAGGGAGGTGTCCATATAAAATTGTGCCATACAAAATTGTTAACTCCTTCTATCCTTTATAGGGTATAATATATATATATATATATATATATATATATATATATGCAACCGAATGTATAAAGGATGATTTTTTCAGTTTTGAATTTGCTATACTATTCTTCGGGTCTGGCGGATTACACTATAATGGTTTGTAGGAATGATGCAGGAACATTTGATGTATCTGTGACAACGACTAAATTTTGCTCTTCAAAATATTTTCTCTGGCCTGGAAGATCCTTTGCTTTTAGTGCATAGCTTTACGGGATGGAAAAATGTATTCAATGCCAAGCGTTCAAAAAGATTGGAAAAAATGGAAATTTGGATTTTGGATAGAATTACCAAAACAAATTAGACTCAAAAGAAAATCCAACGTGGAAAATCTAGGTAAGATAGGTGAAATTAAAAGTCTTATCAAAGCCATGTGGGTGAAACTTCTTGGGCATATCATAAGACTCGACTATATCATCACAAACATGTTTGAAGGTAAGGTCATTGGGCATTGCGGTAGGCTTAGAAAATTCTTTTTCGAAGACATCATACATCTTATGGATGTTGATGGTTTAGTAATATGATAAGAGCAGCATCCAAAAAACACAATGCACAAAATATGCCCGGACAACTCAGGAGTCCTCCTGATCTACGATCCGCCATAAATCCTCAAGAAGTTAATATAGCTCCTCTAACATTCCTCTCCACCCGATAGTCTCCATTATCGGAGACCCCACGTACAAGCCTGCGAAAGTAAGGGCCAAGATGCTCTTGTCAAAGGTGGGAAAGATGTTTTCCTATGTCGGAAACGCAGCTCATCTGACAGGACATCCTAAATGGAGTGAAGATGGACACCCGCGACATCATGGTGAGCTTCGATGTGGAGTCATTTTTCGCCAAGGTTCCTGTAGCTGATTCCATTGAGCTGGTGAAACAAAAAAAATGGCTAGAAACGACACATTTGAACTGTTCAAACTCATACTCACCTCATGTCACTTACAGTACTTGGGGTCTTGCACCAACAGAAGGACGGAGGAGCCGTGGTCATGACCGCATCCTCCGTGGTCTCTCATCTATACATGATGTCATTCGAGACAAAGGTCATCAACACCTCGGCCGTTAAAACCGAAACTGAGGCTCTTGACGTCGATTGTATTTGGAGCCATGGAAGGTCTACCCTGTACCACCTCATCGTCCACCTCACCTCCACGCACCTAGCTATCAGATTCCTCTACGATGAAAACGTTAATGGTTGTCTAGCTTTTCTAGACCGAAAGTCTAGCACTCAGGAATCTACAGGAAGCCAACGGCGAACTCTCACCACGTCGTAGCCTAGAGCTACTGGGCGAAGAAGTAAGGTACCTGAAAAAGAAACTGGGACCTAATGGCTATAATTTGAGGGAGATCGCCTGGGCTCCTGGGAGAGCCTTGAAAAAGAAGAAACAAGAACAAAAGAGTAAGAAAGAAGAAGAAGAGAAAAGAATGAAAATGGTCCCGCTGAGCAATCACAAGAGAGCAACACCATCGGCGACGCTAAGATCCTGCTGCCTTAAGTGAAAGGAATTCGGAGAAGTTCGGGATGGCCTTCAGGAAGAAAAATATCTAAACAATTTTTAAGCCAGCGGAGAAGATTGGCGAGAAATTTAGTAGCCCGAAGGACGCCTCCCGGCTAGAGAACTGCTGAGTACACTCTATTACATGCGACTGCGGGAAGCCCTATTTTGGAAAAACGAGCAAGAAGGTGGCAACGCGCCTCTCTCAACATATTGCCGATGTAAAGCACGGCAGAAGTAAAACCTTTGAGGTCAGCCAAGCGGACGTCTGCGGAGAGCAAATGAAATTTGACGAGACTATGATTTTGGTGAGGGATGCCCACTCTAAGAAAAGGCTAAAACAAGTTGCTCTGGAAATGTTTGGGTTCGTCCGTAACATGATGCCAGGAAACCAGCTATCGATAAGCACCGAAAGAATCGATACAATGGAACAAGTTGCAACTCCTTGCGCACGACACATGAACCTCAAGATATCAGGGGATTGCCCGTTCTACAAATATAAGCGGGAACTACGGGAACGATCATTCAGACACTGGACTTCAACCTATCCGGACAACAGTGGCGATGGATAGCCTGAGGAAGGTAGAGATACCGAAAATTTTCACCTTGAAGAGTGACGAGAAGACCGCTGTAGAAGTTAGCCGGTTTGGAGAGGAAATACAGCCCAGCGAAGAAGTCTACGAAACCACAAAACACAATGGTTGCAACTGTACAATGCGTATCCTTCAGATCAACATGGTGGTGTTACTATTCTTCAAAATGTAATTTAAGAGTTTCTTGCACTATTTAAGAACATAGAAGGAAGTAATTCCCACTATTAGAAATAATTTGTTAGTTGTTTAGCTATAGTAAGCCAGAAAAAATGCACTATGTAAGAACATAGAAGAACGTAATGCGTACTATTAGAAACAATTTGTTAGTTGTTTAGCTATAGTAAGCCAGAAAAAATGTGTTACGGTTTCTTTTATGTTTTCAACATTAAGTCAAAATGAATGAAGAATATTTCATTCTATTGAGTTAATTCAACAATATATTGTAGATAGAATGAAGCAGACTAAAATTTTAATCATATGTTATTTAAGTGAGCAAGGAACCAAATTTTCTTATCTATTGTCTATAGATTTTATCTGCTAGTAATGGATTAATTTCATACCCGAATCGGTATACTCACGAAGTACAGTATCAGAAATTACATTACTTTAAATAGCAATGAAAATTCAATTCAATAGAAGAAAAAAAATAGTATATATAACAATATACAATTAAGAAGTTGTAATTGTGATTTAAGCCTTTGTGATATTGTGACAATAGAAATGATGGTTGAAAGTAAGAGGTGGTAATGAGAGAGGAAATGTATGTAAAAATAGAGCGGGGGGAGTAGAGATGCCAACAATGGGATAAATAAAACAAAGGGACTAATGCCCTTCTCGGCCCCTTACATATAAAATGCATTTACCTTCAACACTCTGCCTAAATCTACCCCCACTACTACCCTACTATTACCCCCACTCCTACCCTCATACTACCCCCACTCCTACCCTCCTATTACCCCCACTCCTACCCTCCTATTACCCCACTCCCCTCCCCTCCTGTTACCACCTTCCCCACTTCGTCACTCCTACCCTCCAGTTTCCCGCCCTTCCCCAAATTCCCCTCTTCTACCCCTCTCATAATTCCCCCCACTCTAACTACCTTTACTCTTTCCCCCTCCCCAAAAGTTCCACCCCTTTTATATTTCCCCCACTCTCCCTACAATTTCCTGTTCCCGACTACCGACCTACACCACTATAATCTTCCCCTCTGTAGCGCCCTTCTACTTCATCCCCACCCTTCAGTCCCATTTTAACCCCCCACTTTGTCCCTTTAATAAATTTGTCATGGATGGAAATATGAATGGATGAAAGGCAATTTGGCCTTCATTGTCATTCATTGTGCATTGTTTTCTTGTTTATTCATATCCACGTCACAACTGCCATTAGTATTGAAATTTCATTTTAAGTAAACTACATCAGAACTATCAGAAAATGAACCAATCACATAAGGCTTGTCAATTGATTACTAACTTATACCGAAGTGTTAGGAGTATTTCTTGAAATGTTGAATATTTTTTTCTGACATACTCATAGCAAATGTATTTGCAATCACTAAACAGATAATTCCCTAAGAACTATTATTTATTTTATAGTTTGTACTATCAGTTCTAAGTTTCTATTTATTTTACAGTTTTCAGCTTCTGAGATTAGTTAGTTCTTTATATATTAAGTCTATTGCTAGCGGTATTAATTTATAAGGATCAAAAAGAAGGCCAAGTTCTCTACTGGTTTTGAATACTATGCAGAGTGCACTTTCGGAGTCAACGCTCCATCCTCAGTGCCTGCTGACAAACACAACCACGATTTAATTTAACATTCATAGCATGGCACAAAAGCAAAATAAACAACAGTCATAAAACCAGACACTAAATAATGAGTAAAACAATGGAAAATCTTAAAACTAGTCAACAAATAAAACTAGAAAATCTAATAACTAGTCAACTATTTAAAAAAAAAAAAAAAAAAAAAAAAAAAAATTAAAACCAAAACAATAAAAAATCTACTAACAAGTCAACTAATAAAAGAAACAAACAACGATAAGCATATGTCAAAACTATAAATAAAATTAAAACTATAAAACCTACACAAATTACAGATGTATATGGGAAACATATCACAGTGGGTGGGAACCTCTGAAAAAAACCCCAGAGGAACTGTAAGAGACCTCTAAAAAATAAACAAACCCCATACTAATAATAGAGAGGAGATGTAGGAGGTACTTGATTAAAGCTACGTTGCCTGGACCACGACACGACTGCCGGGCGACTGAACCTCTGTCCCCTAGAGAAGAGAGGGCCCCGTCACCGACATGTCGCAGCCTTGCCACCTCCTCCTTCTTATTAATAATCCGATTTTCTCTGCATAATATTAAAAACCAGTAGAGGACTTGACCTTCTTTTTGATCCTTATACATTTGTTCCTCTACCATCCAGCATATTCCAGAGGTATTAATTTAAGTTGAATCCTGTTAATAGAATCTCATAACAAATTATGTATAACTTCGTTTTCACAGCAGAGCCAAGAGTTTGTGTTTTATTTCATTAAGAAGAAGAGAGTACATGAGAAGGATTATGATTATATATATATATATATATATATATATATATATATATATATATATATATATATATATGTGTGTAGAGAGAGAGAGAGAGAGAGAGAAGACAGACAGACAGATAGAGACAGAAAGGTAGTGAGAGAAAGAGACAAAAACTTGATATCATAAAAATAAAAATAAAATAATGTACTTTTAAACCTGAAAAAACAAAGATACAATAAAGAAGGAAAAATGGGACAAATTAAAATAACAATTATAAATTCAGATGCTTAAAAAAAGCATAGTTCTGTTGTACTTGAGGCATCAATGAACTGAATCCCAGTTTGTGAAGTACTGTTATCTAATCTGACTTGTCCAGTTCGAAAGTTATAATTATGTAGGCTAACTATACAAAAAGGGCAATGATGATCAAAGCAGTACTTTGCTACAAAAGAAATTTTTGCAAGGTGCAATATTAGTACCTTGGAGAACATCCCGAGAAACAGATAAAAGTAAACGTGAAAAAGTTAATGTCCCACGGATTCCTAAAATTTTGTGGTATAATTATTGAGTAAAAATATGATTTTATTTCCTCAATTGATGAGCTGTTTCTCTGTCTGTAAGGCATGCACATAAAATTCAGATTAGGTGTGACAGATTCTCCAGAAATGGCCGACGAACCAGGTGTCCGGAGAGGTAGGAATTCCTGCCAATCCTAAGTAGGAAACCAACCTGACACTATCGGAATTCCCACTGCGAGTTCATTAGCTTCCAATGGATTCAGCAATGTCTGGCAGCAGAGGACAGGTACATCACTGCATTCTCCCTCTGCTCACTTTAGTGGATTCCATGACATTTCTTCCAAACGCGGAGTCAGGTCCAAGATTCGCATAGAAGGGAATCCAGTTCGTCCGTTTACACATTATCTGAGTGGTAAAAGCAAGCTTTACTATTTTTATTAACCTATGAATAATAATTTAATAGAACCGTTATTGAATTGGAAATGCTATCTTCAGTCCGGCAACATCAAGTCTTGTCTTTAGAGTAAACAGAATGTACGAATAGGAAATTCTAAAGATTGATCCCCCGCTTCCTTCTAATTACAAGATCAATGTATCTCGTATATTACTCTTTTACATACGTTTATACGCCTAACTGAAAAATAAATTAAGATAAACAGAACTAAATAAAACTTCATTGCTAGCTTGTCCTAAAAAAATTAAATACATATTCAATTAAAATTTTTAAAAATAATCTTTATTTTTTTTAAGTTATTTATAACGTCTGCTTTGTTCTTCAAGGATATTTGGGACTGGTTATCTACGCATTACCACCCTTTTCTAGCCAGGGATTTTATTTAATGAGATCGTCACCAAATAAATTCCTCTAGTCCAGGTGAAAGTTGAACTCACCTACTCAAGGTTTATCAAATGAGAGCTTTAATTTTAAATAACTCATATCATTGACAAATAAGTGACTCAATTTATGTTCGGATTACGGAAAAGAGATCTATGGGTAATACAAGTTCTTTTAACTGCCTAGAAAGATAAATAGCAAATTTTACTGTATGATTTGGGAGAGAGAGAGAGAGAGAGAGAGAGAGAGAGAGAGAAGGGAGAGAGAGAGAGAAAGAGAGAGGGGGGAGAGAGAGTGAGAGAGAGGGGGGGGAGATAACGGGGAGAGGGGGAAGACTGAGAGAGGGGGGGAGGGGGAGAGAGAGAGAGGGGGGAGGGGGAGAGAGAGAGAGAGAGAGAGAGAGAGAGAGAGGGAGAGGAGGGGGAGAGAGAGAGAGAGAGAGAGAGAGGGAGAGAGAGAGAGAGAGAAAGAGAGAGAGAGCCGGGCAGACAGAGGAACGATGTAAATAGTTCACAAGTAGCACGTAAATGCGGGCTAGTTGTGAAACAGATGAGCCTAACATGTTTGCTCAGATCGCAACTAGATAGTTCAGCTTTGTTTGTAACAAACATTTACTCGAGGTCAAACCACTTCTGTCTGTCTGTCCCTATCATTCACACACTCAACAACACACACACACCCTCTCTCTTTCTCTCTCTCTCTCTCTCTCTCTCTCTATCTCTCTCTCTCTCTCTCTCTCTCTCTCTCTCTCTCTCTCTCTCTCTCTCTCTCTCTCTCTCTCTCTCTCTCTCTCTCTCTCTCTCTCTCTCTCTCTCTCTCTCTCTCTCTCTCTCTCTCGCTCTCTCTCCTTCCCTCTTAAATTTGTTGCGACTGTCATCACTGAGGAGGACCCTGGCCATAAAATATGAAGAATATATAAATAATATTTTTAAAAAGTACCCTTTAAATGACTAGTTTTAGTGTTTTTGGTATAATAAATAATAATAAAGATGGGTATCAATCCTAAACACTGGGACGGGTAAATGTCAAAATATTGTGCAATGTAAAGCCTGCTAAAAAATACCATCACCATTCAGCCTCAAATGGATCCCCGGGCGAAGCCGGGTATCTGAGCTAGTATATATATATATATATATATATATATATATATATATATATATATATATATATATATATAAAATTGTAACCTCTGTCTGTACATTGATTTTATATATATATTTGTCTGTGAACGCTCTAGCGGCCGCAATTTTTGCTTGATCGTTACCAAACTCGATATTTAAACGTTTTATGTAAAAATAAAAGTCAAGTTCGTTAATGGCTGAAATCTGAACAATGGGAGGGGGGGTTTAGAGGGGGGCTTTCGAAATATTTTCCTTACTATACGTCGGACCGAAGCATTATACAGAACCAATCTTATTGCAAATTAAATTTACTATAAATATTGTTATATACATTTATTCTCTATCTTGAATATTAACCGAGATATTTGCATTTTATTGAGCGGACATGATGAGATCGGATAACTTCGGTTGTAGTCGTGAGTTTCCGGCTAACTAGTTCGGCCGTTTCAGTAGCACTGAAATTTCTCTATTCTAAATCTTCACTTGAGAAATCTGCTTAGTTTACGCAGCCCCTGCGTGAAGGACTTTTATTTTTTTATATCAAGCATTAAAGTGTACTCTTTTACGCATTTTACTGGCATTATTATTATTGTTGCCATATTGGTTGTGAATTGACAACACAGGATGCCAGGTTACTGTGCGTACCTCTGTGAGTCAGCGACAGGGCAGGAGAAAGAACCTCTTTGGAGCTGGGTTACCAAATGCCGGCAGGGTGATTATAAATTATCAAGAAATAAAGTATGACGATGCCACTCCTACTATTTTGGTGGGTCGCAGAAATAGTCTCCTTAAAGGAGTTCCGCGTAAACGAGGGGCTGGCCAAGCGAAAACTGACGACTACATTCGCTGTACAATCGTCTGAGCAGAACTGACTCTCTCCGGAAAAAGAAGAGATGAGAACGCTGTAAATATGGACTGTGCTTCCACTGCATTTTAGCACGTTTCCCTTAAGAGAAAACAGCTATTGAGGTCGTACTCATGGCGCGATTCTCGAAATATATCTTCAAATGTCCATCGTTCCTAATCGGGAGATAAAGAAAATGAGGACCGTTCAAAATTATATATATTTGTCTAGTTACGTAAATTTTGATTTATCGTTACCAAACTCGATACTTACTCGTTTTAGGCAAAAAGAAATAAGGAGTTCGTTAATGGCTGAAATCGGACCAGTGGTAGGGGGGAGCTTTTGAAAATTAGAAAAATCTCCGTTACTACACGGCGGATCGAACACTTGTATAAAACCAATCTTATTACAAATTAAATTTACAATAAATATTGTTATATACATTTATTCTATATCTTGAATTTTAACCGAGATATTTGCATTTTTATTAAGTGTGTGCGGATAACGGGCGAGATGAGATCGGCTGGTGTCGGGTCTGTTCGTGAGTATCCCCCGAAATCTAGTTCGGCCGTTTCCCTAACTGTTCGGCTCTCTTGAAAGTGGTTTAGAGACTCGTCACTTCTACTGTTACTAGTATGCTGATTTCTCTATTGTAAAACTTCACGTGGGAAATCTACTTAGTTAAGCAGCGCCTGCGAGACTGACTTTTTCTAAAATATAACCCGCTTTCCTGAAAGTCACCATATGTCGGTTCCAGAAGGATTTTCTTTCTCTACAAAAGATAATTAAACCTTCAGATGGTATATAGACAGAGCTCGCTATTGTAATAATAATTAACAATTATAAACCGCTTCAATCATTGGCAGATTTATTTTCTTTACGTTTTCAGTTTAATAGAGGACAATTGAATAATTTGTGATTGGCTTACAAGCACCTGGCATCTGCGTAAGTCATTTTTCTCCGATATTGCATGAATTCATGCTACGCACCCAAGACTAAAAATCCACGGATTTCCACTTCAACCTTGTTTATATAAACGCAACCTTACACTTTAAAGCAATTTCAAATGTTTCTGTGTTTTCCAGTAATGTCATTTGATAAATACCAAAACTACACCGGAAAATATCTAACGCTAAATGAAAAAACTATTCGTATTTATTCAATGTTATTTATTTATTGGAGCTTCGCAACTGTAGCGATGTTACGCAAAATAAAAGTTTCATAAATTTTATAAACAAATTTCACGAAATAAAATCTAACTCAAAAACGAAATGGATCAAAAAAACAGAAATGCAACACAAACAGAGAAATAGAACGAAATAGAACACAAAAACAGAAATGGAAAACTGCAAACAACAAAAAACACAACAAGAGAAAAACATAAGATAAAATCCAAAAATAGGTACAAAAAGTGATACGTATGAACTGAAAAACGAAACATAAGCCTCAAATTGGGCAATACGGATTGATATTCAATTTTAGAAATACTATTATAGAATCACTAACCTGCATGATTTATTATGTTTGCATTATTGAAACATTTCTTTAGAACAGATATTTTTTGGTTTGCTAAATATGTACCTAAATTGAACATAATTTGATTGCATATTCCGGTTTTAATAATACCTGAGAAGGAAATGTTTATTCAAAAACAGGCAATCTGCAATGCTGCAATGATTCCAATAACCATAAATTATGTATAAATTATAGAAATATTAATGTTGCAATTAGCATCGCATTAATAATTCCAGCTATATTATTCAGCGGTGGTGAGTTCAATTCCCGCCTGGGCATTAAGAATTTATTTAGTGACGGAATTCAATAAATAAAACCCATAGTACCACCCTGGCTAGAAAAGGATGGTAACCTGTAGATAACCCGTCCCAATTAGCCTTAGCTGCAAAAAATGGACGTTAATAGATAATTTAAATTTTATCATTCAGTGCTCTGACAGCTGTTTTATAATTCATTAATTGAAATTAAATAAATAACCTCTCTTTATAAGGATGGAGATGAGGATCAATGTAGAGAGGATTACCGCTCCTCGAGGGGTGAGGAAGACATTAATAATTCCACATAATGCCATTAGGGTTTAATAAGCTTCCATTTTCACTCCTCATCTCGATTATATTCATTTAGACTGTTTTTTCAATTAAAGCTCTCATTGAAGTGTAAGCTTTACAATCTTGGCAAACATTTGACTTTAATCATTTCATGCAACCCTTGGTGATGTATCCTTGGGTATTCACGTGTCGAATGCAATTTTATAGTGTCATAAATGTTCATAGGATAAAAATCTTAAACATTAGAAAAAATGTCCATCACGCAGGGTCTGCGTAAACTAAGCAGAAGGTTCACAACAGATAAATCTACATACTGGTAACACCGCTTGTTTGTATCTCGTATAATAAAGCTTTCTTGAAAACAATAGTTGGTATTTAACCTTGTAATGAAGTGGTTCATGATGCAACAGCTTATTTATAATATGACACTTGTAAGAGTGGGGGTTTACTGAAAGTGTGAAAATATAAAATCCAAATATCTCTATTAATACTCATTATACGGAAACTATGTGTATAACAATATTTATAGTAAATGTAATTTGCAATAAGATTGTTTCTATACAATTTTTCAATCTGACGTATAGGATCGGAGATATTTCGAATTTTCGCAATTACTCCCCTCTAAACTCCCCCTGGTCAGATTTCAGCCGTTAACGAACTTGATCATTCTTTTTACATAAAACGACTAAATATCGAGTTTGGTAACGATAAAACAATAATTGCGACCACTAGAGCGGTAACAGACAAATACATTTCAATTTTTTGTAGGGTTCTTCCTAAGGTGGAAACAGAGAATATAATGAGATATGTCGCCATCTGTGTGATATCCCTAAATACGAGAAATCCTCTTAGTTTAATCACGTAGCTGCTGCGTGACAGAAATTTATTGTATATCACATATAGTCGTGTAATTTAATCTTACAAATAATTAAACTCTTTTGACTCAAGAACTAAAAAATAGGGACGTAAGCTGGTTTGTAAAATTTCTCCTTCACACTAGTTTTATTCCCTTGCTTCTTATTCTAAGATACACCACAATATAAACAAACATGAAGGAACCCAATAACATATTTACTTACTTAATTGTGGAAATGCAATAATTACTGATATAATTTTTAATGGATAAATTTAGTCAATGTCGTACGTTAAATAAAAAACATAACTAATTAAAAGATAATATTAAAAGATGTTATGAAAATGACATGCAGTTCTCTTAAAAATTCGTTATAGTAAAATCAACAAGAGACTCATATATGATATTAGGGAAGAGTGAGGTGAGATTCCAGACAAACCAACATGTGGCACAAGGGAGTGAGTATCTGTGCAGCAGATTGGACAATAACTATATGGCATAGTCCTGGAATCGAAATGCCGCCGCCAGCATACATAAATGCATTCCAATATTAGCATGCTATGAATAAACAAATATAAATATACACTAATTATGGAGCTGCTTCGCGCATGATTGTCTATACATATTTGAAGACACTGAATCAGAAATAAGTGAACTCCATGAGTTGCTGAATTTGACTCATAAGCTCATATCTTTTACTATGAACGGAATGTAAACGGATACTAAATTATCTACACCTAGTCATCAAAAGACTTGAATCTCCCTCCCACTCTCATTATTTAAAATAATATACATTTACGGACTTTAATTATTATTTCATGAACAGTGTTTTATGTAGATGAGTGAATGTATGCCGTTTCCATGTACATTTACCGTTATTTATTAGAGGTCATAGTTTTTTTTTACTCTTCAAATTTTCTGGCAAGGGTCTCCAATAAAAAACATTTTAGTCAGCTGACTTAACCTACCTCGGGAACCTCTCAGTTTCATTTGCCTCCTCTGTGAGGACAGTCGTAACGTTTTACATTACGAGCACTTCAGAAGTGTAAGAAGCAATTTATAATTATATTTAATAAATATATCTTAGATGTAGGCACCTACTAATACAATATATAGCAAAAGAATTATTAAGGGATGTGTACAATTAATGTTATTAATAATTTGTTATATATTATTCTTTTAAAAGGGATAGCCCCTGAAAAGGTGGCAAATAAGCCTCGAAACGTGTAGGACAGTGTCAATAAAGTATGAACCGAAAAAAAAAGGTTTTTTATTGGAGAACCATCCATAAAATTTGAAGACTATACAAATAATATTGGTTCCAGAATAAGAAGAATAGTTTTATTTTGTTTTAATACCTCGTATATATATATTAAACATAAGTTAAATTATTACTTGTTATGCTTGTGAAATTTATTTATGTGTAAAGTGCCAGTAATATTACATTGGCTTTCCAGATGGCTGCTTATCTCAAACCTCAGTTTGATTGAAAGAACTCTGTGACATATAAATAAGAGCGAAAGTCTAGAAAGCTGCTAAGATTATGGTCTTCAATAAAAGTTTGTAAAAGAACTGCATTTCAAATATTCAATAATGTATATAAAATATAAAATTTAATTTGATGAAATAAAGCCCCGCTTGAGAGGTCTCTTCAAGTAGGCCAAGAAATATAGTACAGACGTAAGTAAAGTTTAGTTAGTAAAAGAAAAAAAAATTATACTTGGGCAGTTAAATTTGAATTCTAGAGTAATATATAGTCCGCAGAATATTAGAATTTACAATAGACCAACATTATGAGGTTAACTTAATTTGCTGATATTTCTTATAGGCCATAATACAAAAAGAAAAATACGCTCTGATTTTTGAAATACTATCACTAACGGAGTACTGTGGTCCCGATTCCCCCCATCAGGTGCAAAAAACCCAAAAACATATTATTTTTTTTTTCTAAACCAAGTTAATTTTCTTTGTTTCTACATTGATCGTGAACCTTGAAAATATATATGTAACATAAATAAGGTACAGCTTTTCTGAGCTAAGTTCATTCAAATGTGCCAGTTTCCAACAGTTCGATCCGGACACTTTTCGATACATGTTAATCAACGTTCCAATCAAATGATATATATGTGTGTATATATATATATATATATATATATATATATATATATATATATATATATTTCTTATAATCTTGCCACTTATTCCAATTTCGGATAGCTTTACCCAGAGCAAATTGTAGCAAACGGAATCGAAGGCCTTTTTGAAGTCTACAAATATGGCCTACACATAACTTTCTTTTATTCTAAGAATAATAAAACAGCTGTATGATTTTGCAGTAATGCAAATACAAATTGGAAATCAACTATCTGGCGATATAAATATTACATCTGGTTTGTTACAAGGTGAAAGCCTTAGCCCATTACTATTTATCCTTTTTTTATCTGACATAATATCATTTTTCGAAAAGAATGGAGCAACAGGGATCCAAATAAATGCTGCTACTGAAGTCATCATACTGTTATCGCGAAATGTCAGACATAGGAGCAAGAGAAGAGTTTCTAGGGAAAACCAGGAGAAGCCGGCTCGAAGGGAAGGCTACCTGCTCCCTCTCTCCGACTCCGAGGCTTTCCTTACTTTTCTACAATTGCAAAACGTTCAATACTGTTTTACCAAATACTGTTTTATCAGATACCCGTTTGAGGAATTTCGATTTCACACTACGAGCTCTCTATTACGACATCAAATGGGAATCTATAGGCTTCTAGAGAGAATGCCTAAGTAAGAGTGCCTCTATTATAAGGCGATGAGCCAGGACGACCCTGGGAGAAAGGGCCACGCAGCTCGTGGTAGAGCACGCTGCATTTTTCAAAAGCCTTCACTTGGATCGCAGAACCCTTTTAACGGTGAAGAAGGTTTCACAAGGGTTATCGACACTTCTTTCATAACCTACATATTTAATACTCCAGCCTACCTCTTCCTTCCCTCTTGACTACCTTTTAAGGTACTCTTCGCTCTCTGACGAAGAGGTTGAAATCTTCCACTTACAAGTATAAGTATTAACAACTAGGAGTAGAGGTCTTCCCTTGAAAATTCGGTTATTTAAGGTACACAGTAATAAAAATATTACAGAATGACGTACAACGTCAACTGCTTCTAGAAAAGAGAAGTTCCTCGGCAACGTGGCACAATATGTAATGCAACTAGTATTTATAATTCATTTAATACAAAATTAAGACCCAAAATGCTCATTATTTTCAGTAAGCATTATTTTTTTCCCAAATTGACAAACTATATAAACATAAATTTTATAGGGTTCTTCATTTGGTAATGAATATTACCTTTTCACTGGGGGGTTATGCGAATGCTGGTTTTATGATGGTGGACTGTAAAAATATGGGCATAGTATGGTAAAATATATAAGTCTGTTGAAAATTGATACTAAATAATGAATATATATTAACGGAAATTAAAATCTTGTGGATTTGCTAAGAATCGAAGAACATTGAATATATTTGATGAGGTATTAAATCATATGTTTTGTTATAAAACCTAAAAGTGTTGCACGTGCTATTAAGTCACATGTGTTTTGTTATATATAACCTAATGTTTTTTTGAGGCAGAATAAATGTAGTTGTACTGTTTACATTGTGTTTCTCAATATCTTACCCTGGTTATTCAGAAACACTTTTGTGGTTCCTCACAATTTATTAATACTATAATATTTATTATTTACTAATAGATTGTGAGGAGACACAAAAATGTTTCTGAATAACCTGATTCATTACCCTCGCCATCAGCAGAAAATAAAAATGAGATCTTAAATTGGCTTGAAATCGTACCACTTAATACTATAGCCACCGATAAAACCGTCGAAGCAGTAATATTTGCTCGTATTGGGTTTCCGAAAATTATTGTCTCAGACAACGGCCCACAGTTTGCATCTATGCATGTTTCCCCGTTATCACCCCCTAGACGAACAGTTTGGCAGAACGAATCGTTAGAACTTTCAAATAGTGATTTTCTGCTTCCAAATCTGAGGTAGTACGGGTAGTCAAGATTCTCCTTTCCTACCGCACAAGACCACAGAAGAGCAAGAAGCATACACCAACAGAAATGATTTTCGGCCGGGCTATGCGAACGCGTTTCACACTACTTAAACCTACCGCGATTACCGATTTGATGGAATAAATTGCCAAACAGAAGCGTTGACACGATATGGGATCCAAATGGAAGTGTTTTGAAGAAGACGAACCAGTGTGGGTGTCTGCAACCTGAGAAGAATCTAGTTGAGGGGTGGATCGTGAAGAGGACTGGAGTAGGGACTTATGTGGTCGACGTTGACGGCAAGGAACATGGACGACTCACGGAACAACTTCGTCGCAGGGCGTCTAGTGGGGGTGGAGTGTTGGATGTGATATTAAATTATAATGGTTAATGGCTTATTATATAACCTAAAAGTGTATTGTGTCACATGTATTTTGTCATACATAACTTGACGTTATTTGAGGAAGAATAAATGTAGTTGTTGTACTGTTTACATTATGGTTCTCAATATCATTCAGAATGTTACTTCTAAAGTAAAATAGTTAAATTCTGGTTAATCATGAATGATGACTGCTGAAGATATGATGAATATTTATACCTGGCTTCTGATGCATTATTGAAATTCTGAGGTCGTTTACCGCATAGAAGAGGTGAAAACATCTATCTATCTCAGGATACAATAAGATATCAACATATAGTGAAGGTACTTTTTCTTTGAATATACTTCTAGCATACGTTTTTAAAATTGTTATAAGATCTTAGAAAAGAAAAAAAACAAGATAAAACTAAAAATGAATGAAAACATTCAGATATTTAAAAATAGGAAAGTAATTGTATACCAAAAACACTAAAACTAGTCATTTAAAGGGTACTTTTTAAAAATAGTATTTATATTTAGTATTTATATATTCTTCATATTTTATGGCCAGGGTCCTCCTCAGTGAGGACAGTCGCAACAAATTTAAGAGGGAAGGAGAGAGAGCGAGAGAGAGAGAGAGAGAGAGAGAGAGAGAGAGAGAGAGAGAGAGAGAGAGAGAGAGAGAGAGAGAGAGAGAGATAGAGAGAGAGAGACAGAGACAGAGACAGACAGACAGACTGACTGGCTGACTGACTGACAGAAAGACTGCCAGACAGAAAGACAGAAATATTGACAGACAGAAAGACTGATAGACAGACGAGGAAGAGAGAGTGTGAGTGGGACTAAGTGGCGGGGAAGAGAGAGAAGGCAAAAGACGAAGAAAGAGAAGGGACATTGAGAGGGGCAGAGGGATGGTTTTTGCCCATGGTTAGAGAGAGCTGGAAAGCTGCCAAACTTCTTTGGAACTGGGCTGGAGTTGGTAACGGCTGACCACTCTCTCTCTCGCTCTCTCTCACTCTCTCTCGCTCTCTCTCTCACTCTCTCTCTCTCACACGCTCACGCTCACACTCTCTCTCTCTAATCTGGAAAACATTCTCACGATCAATGACCTTTCCCTAGGCTCCCACATTAGAGCTTTCCTCGGTTCTACGGAACTCTAAAGGGAAAACATAATTTCAATATGGCAGCCTCCAAGCCATTCCCTATTTTACTGCAAGCGTATAAGTATTCAAAACTCTGTCCCATGATATTTTGGATAAAATCAGCTAAATATAAAATTAAAAAGTAGATTTAAAGCTACATTCTATAAGAATAAATTTACATTTTACTGGACCGCTGTGCTGGACGAATATAAAAGGAAATACTATAACAAACAAAAAACTACTAATAAAGAACTAATATATTAAATACGTTATAAAAAGTGACTCGTTGAAAGTCAGAAAAAGAGTGGTCGATGACCAACACAAAATAACGTGAAATAAAGCACACAAATGAAGAATGGCCTTTGAATAGCCAGGCCCCAAAAAGGGAGGAAGTCATACAACGTAAGACACGTCCATTCTAGGATAACCCCTAATTATCTCATGTCTAGAATTGAACCACCGACATAGGGAAGATGTATTATGACGTAGACAATCAACCAAATACTTGCAAACTGCAGAAGATGAACAGCAAACAAACTTCACCACCTACATGAACTATTACTTGAAAAAACCCCTAACAAAGCTCTTTAAATATTCTAAACTAATTTACATATTTAATGAAATATAAAAGATTCAACATTGCCAGAATCAGAGATTAACCATTCGCAGAAAGTATTATTTTCACCTTTTTTGTGTATTTCCTCTACATAGTAACCCTATGTGGAGGGATTTTATTTTCGGCACATCCCATATGTGCATTTTGTCAAAACATTTAACATTTTTATATAATTATATATACATATTAAAAATGTAAATAAAAACATGAAAATTAAACTTATAAGAACAATTAGGAATACAATTAAATAACCAATTAAAACCAAATTACATAATATTAATATTATATTATCTTTTCCTCTCTCAGATTAAGAATATCATAGGCTATTGCTTTTAATAAATTTAGATTTTTTGAAAATAAAATATCAGGACTGATAGGCCAAACAGGAATATGAGTCTTTAACTGTCTTCGTATGTCTTGAGTCAATCTACATTCATAAATCAGGTGGGTGAATGTCTGTTCAGTGTAACTGTCGCATTTACAAGTATTTGAGTCAGTAAGTTTTTTCTCTTAGTAAAGATTTTAACACAGTTGGAGTAATTTTATTGTAAATTACCTCTTCCCTACTTTTAGAGGCACTTTTGGCGTGGATATCGACTAATTCATTGCCCATAATTCCTGCATGTGCCTTGACCTATTTGAAGTGAATGAAAGTCAGTCTGTTTTTAATAGTGTTATATTATGGCGAATTTGTTCTCACCTTTAGAAAGAGTATTTTTTTTTTCAATTGAATTATAATTGTCTTTTTTTAACATTTATTTACGAGTTTGCTTCACTTAACCCTGGTCTAATCTAAAAATGATGACTGTGACTTAAAATTGTTAGGTGTGTAAGTCACCTGTTTCGCGTGACGCTTTCTATGAAATAAATTAATAAACAAACACGCGGAACGTTTAGGTCTTTCCACTTCTCTGAAGAATGTGAATGAAATAGAGATATTGGTCAAGTTTTATTTCTCTTAAAACATAAAAGAGTGATGTCATGTTTTGTATTCCATTAATTTTATTTAATAAATTCTAGTTTAAATCTGTGATATTCGGAGTTTTTACATGTAGCTTAAATTTAGAGATTTTGCTATTACAAATGCAACTAACTGTACTTGCTGGGCGCTCAGTTGAAGTACTTACTTAATGAGGCTTTTGTAGCCAAGTTAAAACATTGGTCAAGTTAAACATTTGGGATTATGATTTGATTCTCACCTGAACGTCAGTAAATATTTGCCAAAGGATTCACTAAATAAAACCCATTGTCGACCAAGCCTACAAAAGAGAACTCCACATAACCCATTTCAATTAGCCACAGTTGCACAAAGTGGGCGTTAATTCAGCAAATTACCTAAATGGCGAAATGCACTTATTACAATGCAAACACATTATTCCACCTCCCGTCACCACCAATCCTCCCACCTCAACTAACCGTTACCTCAGCGCATATACCTAATCTCCGTTGCACTTCAACTGAAAAGCAAAAACTCTCTTCTGCCAATCTCAAGCTTCATTCGGAAACATTACCTTTGACCACTACAAGCTCTCAGACACAGCCTTAAAGAAAATATACCCAAAATAAGGGAGTGATGAACACAAAATACCTGTACAGGCAAAGGCTATTAATATTCCAGAAAACGTTAAAATTATAAGACAACGTTAAAATAACAAGTAAATAATGTATTAACACGTGGAGTGCTAAGGTGCCTGCCGGCGGACAAATAGTACTTTCCCCCCAGGCGCATTGCCCGCCGGCGGGCACCTTCCTACGCACTTTTACTCATCTTGGAGCCCTTTTACTAGCCCCCACCACTTAGCTTCTACTTCGTTTCTTCATGGAATTCATTACAGAGTTGCGCCTTGAGCTTACAATTTTTTCAATACAAAAAAGTTCGTGTTTTGGATTTCTTAGATTTTACGTAAGTAATTTAAATTAATTCACTTTAAATTTTTTTTCTCGGAAAATAATAGCCAAATTTTTATTTTTTCTATTTTTCCGATAAATAAAATCTCTCAATGAAAAATATGAAGAAAACTAAAACATTTTTTTTTTTGCGTCATTAGCATGAAATTTGGGGTCCCGCTCACAACGTGTTAAAGTATAAACAATATAACATGGTAGAGTGGTGGTTTCGATTCCCGCCCTGGGCAGTTGATATTTATTTAATGACGGAGTCATTAAATAAACTCTTTAAGCCCACCCTGGTTAGAAAAGGGTGGTAACCGGTAGATAACCCGTCCCGATTAGCCATTTGTAGCATAAAGTGGACGTAAATAATAATAAACAAA
This sequence comes from Riptortus pedestris, assembly GCA_019009955.1. NCBI lineage: Eukaryota > Metazoa > Arthropoda > Insecta > Hemiptera > Alydidae > Riptortus > Riptortus pedestris. The sequence goes on along the minus strand of CM032229.1, from coordinate 108,129,297 downwards.
AAAAACGATAAAGAGGAATAGGTGTGTGTTAGAGAGAGAGAGTGATAGATAGAGAGAACATGGTAGAATAAAATAACAATAGCAATAAATGACATTTTATTATAGATATGCTTCCATAGGAACATTAACAATTTAAGACCTCATAAGTATCTAGGATATTCCCAGTGGCAGTACTGCATTTATTTTATTTATTATTTATTTATTTTGTTTTAGCAGATTTCCCTTAAGGTAAATCAGCTATTGAAGTCCTACTCATGACGCGACTTTCGAAAAATATCTTCAAATGTCCATCCATCCTGCCCAGGAGATGACGAAAATGAGGTCCGTTCAAAACTATATATATATATATATATATATATATATATATATATATATATATATATATCATAATATATATACAAGTTTGTTAATGGCTGAAATTGGACCAGTGGGAGGGGTTTCGCAAATTTGAAAAATTGTCGTTACTATACGTCGGATTGAAAATTGTATAGAAACAACCTAGTTGCAAGTTAAATTTATTATAAATATTCCTTATTCTCTATCATGAATATTAAACGAGTTATTTGGATTTTTATTAAGTGTGTGCGGATAACGGACAAGAGATCGGCTGATGTCGGGTCAATTCGTGACTCCGCTGAAAGTTAGTTTGGCCGTTTCCGTAACTGTTCGGCTCCCGTAAAATTGGTTTAGAGACTCGTAACTTCTACTGATAGTGGTATACAGATTTTTCTATTGTATAACTTCACTTGGGAAATCTGTTTAGTTTACGTGGCTCCTGCGTGACGGACTTTTAATCATCAATGACTGTCTGATTCTCTGATTTGTCATTTCGGATGGACGAATGTAGGAAGTTTTCCTACTGAGAGTATTACGTCCTCTCCTTTTCTTTCCCAAATTCATCATTACTAATTTCATTGTCCATTCGTTGAACAGGATCTTAGTGGTATTACTCTAACACTAGCATACGGTCCTAAGCAATGATGTGCAAATCCCATCCATATTTGTAAGAAAAAATAATTTTGTTAATGTTGCGGCAAATCCTGGAGATGTAAACGCTTTCTGAGTGTTCCCTAACTTCCATTATTTTTATGTTAAAGGGACTATGACAGCTTAGCTTTGGCAGAGTGACTTTTTTACGTCTGCGTAACTCTGAGACAGCGCACTTCAGTCCTACGCATTGATCCTCTTCATCCATTGGCACGTCGGCCTGCTCTCTTTCATATCTCGCTCTTTGGCGGTCATTGTAAGTGCAACCACTTCCCCCATCTTCATTTTCTTCAAATCGTAGTACAGTGTGATTATTTTATCAAGTGTCACACAGAAATATGGCTATATCGAGCAAGAAATGTTTCATTGAAGTAAATTCTCTCTCCGGGTTCAACAAGTTATGGAAATAGGGCACTTATCTTAGAAGAAGAGCCTTCTGAAAATTCGTGAGCAGTTTGAGAAAAGCGAATCCTTGAATGTTTTAGGACAGTGAGTTTGGAAGCAAGAGGCATACACTGGACATTATTTTTTACTGATACTACGCACGAATGTCAACATCCAAGGTTGTCACTAACGACCACCAATAGCAATCAACCAATTTACCTTTAGACTAACCATTGGAACACGCAATTGGATGACTTTGCTGGGACTTTTTGTTTTGTGGTTTTTGCAGCAGTAGTTAGATCAAGATTTAGATTAAAAAGAAACTAAAATCTTAAGTATTCATAATCCATTTTTAGACACCAATTTACACCTATCTTCAACGTTAGTTATGACAGTCAAGCTAAAGACAACGTTGCCTAAACTTAGCAGAGCTGGACACTAGTGATTTCTCACCATCTGTTCTACATTTTCCAGGTAATTAGATGTTATGTTTATGGGACTTAACCTTCAAAGGACAAGGCTGTGTCATACATGACACCTATGCCATAAGTTGTACACGCATGTGCTTGTAGCAAACAGGACAAGAGTGGTGTGCTTAATACCCTCCTATTCAGTAGTCAACTAACTACATCTCAAGGTCATTGCACGCTCTGTCCTCCATGTTTCGTACTTTTTCGGAGTGTTTGTGCCAGTAGGTGTCTTATTTGAATACAGCCTTGTTGTTTAACTTCCCTTTTGTAAATTTTCTGTCACTGAATTGGCTATTTATCACTAAAGACGAGATTAGAAATGAACTTTTAAGACAAATGGAAGATAGCGGCAGTAATTTATAAATATTAAAAAAATTAGAAGAGGTAGTAAACGCCAAAGAAGTATCTGCGGTGAACACAAAGTATACTATGGTTTCCCTGAATGTTTTGCCAATAACGAATCGTCAAGTGAATGGTTTCATTTTTTTTTGTTTTGTGTTTTTTTTTGCATTATTTTACTTATAAATGAGTGTCCTTTGATTTTTTTTGTACTGTGTAGGTTAATATTTCTATATAATGTTTTATACATAGGTATATTTTTGTATAATAATAATATACTACTAATTCTTAGCTTATTTATTTCGTAAGTAAAGGTATTACATAGTATGTTATTATATAATAAATATTACATAATATATCATTATACTATAAACATATTTTTTGCATAATTTGATTTAATATTTCATTTTAAGCTCTCATTTGTGACGAGAAGGGGGAGGTACTACCAAGCACACGCACACACTACCCACTATTCTTCTTAACTTTTCTAAATATTATTTTGAGACAAGAGTGATTCTGAGCAAAATAAAATGAAAAATATGCATATGGCAGGTAGGTGCCATGTATGACACATACTTGTCACATTTGTCATGGCTCACAGCCTTGTCGTTCGAAGGTAAAAGCTTAACCTGAACATAAGATGTTTAATAAAAAATGCAAATACAATGGTTACTATAAAATAACAATTGAGGAAATTAAATTTGTAATAAAATTTGGCACATTGCATTTTTCTATACGGCTCAAAATAACAGACCTAATCTGAATTCATGGTTTTGCCCATACTCTAACCCACCCCTTTGTCCTTCCCTGAGGAAAAAATATGGCTTATTTAAAGATAACATAGGGCGTTTGGTGACATATTTATTGCTGGGGATTTACTTAAGAACAAAAACTAAAAAATGGAAATCTCTGGCTTAATTTTAGATCTGGAAAAAAATTGCATTGATTAACAATTGAAGAAAATTATATTTGAAACAAAATAGATTATATAACATTTTTCGATAATAACGGAAATACTTCGAATTACCAACCCCGCTCCTCCAACCTCCCCCTAATCACTTCTACCGATTTTAGTCTCTAACAAACTGTAATTTTCTTTCAGTATGAAAGTATAAAATATCCCAGTAACCAGTAGCGTCATGTGATTAGTGAAGCTTATTGGCAAAATCAGAGGAGTATTGGGGAAAATGTATCGTGACGAACATATGTAAAACTCTTATATTCCCACTTGCGTCACGTATTTGCACTTATGTCAAAAAATAAATGTTCAATGAGAACAACATGTGGTATTTAGGCTTCAAATAAAGGGCTCCATAATATAACAACTTATTGTTAAAATAACATGAGAAGGAGTGGGGGCCAAAAACTGAAATATACGATTATCTCCGTTAATAATCAACATTGTGAAATAACGTACATACTATAATATTTACAGAAGCTTACATTTGCAATAAGATTGGTTCTATTCAATATTTCAATCCGACGCACAATAACGGAGATATTAAGATTTTTCGAATTTCCCTCCTCTCATTGGTCGAATTTCAGATGCTAACAAACTTGATCTTTAGTTTTAAACAGAATGCTATCGAGTTTGTTACATAAAATATTTACATATCGAGCTTGGTAACGAGCAAATAAAAATTTCGCTCGCTAAAGATAGTATAGTAAGAATATATACAGTTTTGAACGGACCTTATTAGCAGATATCCCTTAAGGGAAATCAGCTATTGAGGTTGTACTCATGATGGAATTTTCGACATTTTTCTTCAAATGTCCATCGATCCTACTTAGTAGATGACGAAAATGAGGTCCGTTCAAAACTGTATATATATATATATATATATATATATATATATATATATATATATATATATATATTCGTCTGTTACCGCTAGCGGTCGCAATTTTTGTTTGATCGTTACGAAACTCGAAATTTAGTCGTTTTATGTAAAAAGAAAGATCAAGTTCGTTAACGGCTGAAATCGGACCAGTGGGAGGGGGGGGGTTTAGAGGGGAGGATTTTCGAAAATTCGAAATATCTTTCCGTATAATGAGTATTAACCGAGATATTTGTATTTTTTGTAATGAGTTCCGCTTTCAGTAAACCCCCACTCCTACTAGGGACATATTAATAATAAGCTGATATCTCATGAACCACCTCATTATTAGGTTAAATACAAAATATTGTTTTCAACAAAGCTTTATTTTACGAGGTACAAACAAATACGTTCTGTTGAACCCCCCCCCCTTTTTTTCTTGGACTACAAAAATATGAGTGATTGAGATAGAAATTATTTTGATTCATTTCAAATTACTCCACTAACTATAGTAAATAGTTTCCAATAAAATTAATATTTTATATTCAGATATATTTCTTTAATTGTTTGTTTTTCCGGTCTATCTATCGATACTGCGCTACAAGGTTGGCTAACCTGTTTGTTTACTATCCAGCCGTATTACGTTGTAGGGACTATTAACTTATATTGTAAATGCACTGAAAGATTTCTCATTGCCGTTTGTAATTATTCACTAATATTCACGGAAGTGTTACCTGTATGTATATTTATCTATTCTAAACCTTCGCTGGCTAACCTGCTTGTTCCTTAATCATGGGAAAATCTCATAACCGTCTGATTCGTATTTTGCCCCCCCCCCCTTTTCTATTTTCTTCCCGGGTTCCTAAATTTGAAATGGTTGTGATTAAAATTATTCTGGTTTATTATTAATTACAGTACTAGATATAATAAATAGTTATGAATAAAATTTATAACTTATATTCAAATATATTTCCGGTAAAAGCTGGCTAACCTGATTGTTTACAACTCAGACTGTTTGCTATCAGGAAAGTTCTTACCATTTGACTTGCCCTTTATTTGTTTACTTAACATTCACAGCAGTATTAAGTATTACAAATAATAGATATTCTGTGGTACTATTTAGTTTTGGTGTAATAAGTGTTCAGAGCGCTGCTATCATTAAGGGTAAGTCCATCTTTTGTGTTCTTGTTGTTTTTTTGAAATTGAATTGTTTTTAATTTAATCTCGGAACCTAACGGACGAGAGTTACTTTCCTGTCAAAAGCTAGTTCGGCCGTTTCCTTGACTGGCTTCACGTGGGAAATCTGCTTAGTTTACGCAGCCCCTGCGTGACGGACTTTTTTCATCATCACTTGGGTTAGATCGATGGACATTTTAGGAAATTTTTCAAAAATCGCGTCATGAGTAAGACCAATAGTTGATTTCCCTTAAGAGGAATTCGCTCTAAAAGAAAACCGGCCCCAAAAAAAAAATAAAATTAATTTTCTATTTTTCTCTCTCCCTTAATCTAATGCCCGGTTTAGATTTTTACGGTGCTCTGACATTGGGTAATTCTTGATATAGATTTAGGTTAAATACGCCAAGACCATTGCAGATACTAGAGACATCAAGCCTAAATGCCAGATACACAAGGGGTGAAACAATTGCCACAGACTATTTTGAAACAATTTAATTGGCTAAATGCTTCATGTATCAAATATAAATATAATAGCCGACAGATGGGGCGGTCATTCAGGCTCGGAGTAAATGGAATGGGGTAGGGAAGGACAGGCTTAACAAAAAAAAAACTGGGAAATATTTGTTCCAGTGATGGATAAAAATGACACGGCAAGGGAGTGGGGGTTCGAGGCCCTGGTACAGGGATCGGGTGTAATTGGTGGTTGTCGCCGAGAGGGATTGTGGAACAGCTGTTGACAGGCAGAGAGACAGCTGGCATCTCCCTATCTCTTTGACAAATTTTAATTAAAGCCCTTTAACATCCTGCCTAAAGCTCTGCCACACCCCTACCTTCCCCCACTACCACTCCATATCTAACCACAGGAAGGTGGGCCAGCACAGCTATGCTTGGACTCCATTCCACTCATGAACGCAACTTCAAATCTTCCGCTTTAACTCTGGGTTGATTACAACTCTAGAGCTGCATTTGGCAAAACGCGTTAACGACTGAATAGGCTAACGCGAACCTGGACAATAAAGGCAAAACCGAAATTGACCTCAATTCTACAGGTATAGTACATAAGGACAGCAATGACTTCTAACATTATTCACAAGTACAGTGTAGGGCAGTAAGTGGAATCCATCCACATTACTCTCAGCTTGTATTTGAATGTTTGTAATTCAATCATACTCAAGTCCTACCCGCAGTCCCTGTGGCTTGTTAAACATTAGATCAGTTGTGATATGTAAAATCCGATTCTGCATACCAGTTTTTGGTATTTATCAATAAAGTATTGATGGATTTAGGTATTTTGATAAGTATTGTAGATTTCGTAAGTGTAGCTATCAATGGATCTCCAGGAAGGTTTGAAAAAGGCCGATTGACTCTTGGAATAAGGACAAAGTGTAAAAACTTTTACACATGAGGATTTCCACAATCCAGAGAGTTCCTCGGCCTAAAAGAATTGGTAAGTTGTAACAAAACCCATATTAATATTGTTGCAAAATATGGATTCATTGGTCTACGTGACCGATTTTGTCTCTACTTAAATGTTACATATATTTAATCACGTATTTAAGAATTACAAAGAAAATAAGGCCACCACTGCAAAGGATTGGCGCAGATGGTGCCAGGGCGGGAATATAAACCCTTGAGCCGAAGAAGGGCTATATAAAGTCGTCCAGCTCGCACGGGAGTTCAGTGCAGTCTTTAGTTGCACATCAGTGACTTGGCCAGTGATTCAAGTGATCGTGAGTTATTGTACTGTGTAATTAGAGCGAGGAGATAGCAGTGCATGTTGTGGTTAGTAGTGAAAAATAATTTACCTAGTTTGTAAATAAAAGTAGTAATCATCAAATAAATTGTGTTTTGATAAAAAACGAAAAAGTTGGTGAATTTAATTCTGCAATTCAAAAGAACCGTAATAATCAACATTTGTTATTTGTTTTATTGAACGTAACAAAATGATTGGTGTAACTGGTGTCCAAGGAACATGGTAATCATTTCATTAGAACTGAATTTATTTATATGTTGAATATGTAATGATAAATATTTTGAAGATATTTTATTAATAAAAAATAAATAAAAAAAATACACATAATAAAATATATGAAAAAATAATACACCATGAGAAGATATTTACAAAGATACCTATTTTATATAAAATAGAGAAGTTTTCAACTCACAAGGACTCGAACCTTGGTTACCCTATTGTGGCGGGCTCACCCCGCTTGAAGAGACTTGATTTATTTCCGTTGGGTACGAAATATTTTGCTCAATTAATTATTATTTTTCCTATGAAGGCAAGAATTAGCAATTCTATTATTCAGGGTATGAAAGAGTATATAATCTCTGCTATCATAGGGATATCAGTTTGCTAAAAACTGTGTTGAATATTTCTTGGATATTAAATAAGTACGCTTGCTGGTTGCCGGGCTTAGATCGTTGGAGGACTTTGAATACAAACGAGGCTGAAGCCACGAGATTATCTCGGTTCTTCAGGGATTCACGGGATTCTGGAATATCGCCAGATAGGATAACGCTATCGAGCTTTATACCACATCCAAATACTCTCTTTTTACAAAATTGTTAATACAGAGTGTGAAAGCAACAAAGAGTATATGTTTTCACCTACAAAAAAAATGCATATATTTATAATTTAAAAAGTAGTGTTAAATAAAGGGGACCAATTGCCAATTAAAACCAGATTATTATTTTGAGTTATTGACTAGGAATTCCAATTTATTTGTCCAATATTGCATTTGAAAACAAGAACCACCTATTTTTTGGTGCAGTGGCTTTGCTGCAATTATAATCCTCGTAACGAAACCTGTAGTTTTCAACAAAAAAATTGTCTGACAAGCTAGAAAACTTTGGTAGCCGAAGTATGGAAAGAACGAATAAAACGTCAATGAAAAGACACCATCCTTGGCCTATTATTATTATTAATTTTATTTGTAATTATCTTACTTATTTTATATTATTACTCGGGATTTGGATTGGCTGGTGGAGGTCCATCATCAACGGTCCATCTTATTAAGAGTGGAGGTGTTTTTGACCTTTTTATCCTTTCGTTTATTTTATTATTCTTTATATTATATTTGAGTAGATAGTTGATTAACGTGTATATATTGTAAAATAAAAATGTACTTAAACGTAATCATACATGTAATATGACATGTGGGAATGGAACATGACTACTATGAGGAGAAAAAAAAATGCGTAATGCAGCTTTGATCATCCTATTAAGATACCTAACATCTGTCGTCCCTCAGGTCATCCAGTGCCCTCTTCACAATGATGTGACAGGAACCAAGGATTCCCTGTGACTCATCCACACAGGGAGTCCTTGGTTACTCTCACATCATTGTGAAGAGGGCACCGATGATGGAGCGTATGCTCTGAAAGCGCTATGTCGCAACGAATAAAGAACAGTGAAGGAAAGAGGCGTTTTTCTTACCTGGGGCCTCATTTTCGTCATCTCCTGGGTAGGATCGATGGACATTTGAAGAAATTTTTCGAAACTCGCGTCATGAGTATGACCTCAATACCTAAAAAAATTACTTGAGCGCAGCCTGCTCTTCTTAATTGAACAGGCTTGCAACTCCATTAGTTCAGCATTACTTCTGAATTTCCAACTGAGCTGTGCTCTAGCAGCTCCGAAGTTCTGTCTAAGAACTGTTCTCTGAGTTTTACCTTGTTGTCAGTCCTAATTTCAGCACTATATATAACTTATTTATGTGTTACCTACCATGTTGCCATCTGTAGTCAGATAACATGTTCCTATTTTCATTTTTGGCTCCCAGAAAAGTCTCTTTTTTTAGAAGATCATCTACTATTTTCGATAACTTAAAGCTTTATATCTGCTTTTTAACTGGTGCTCTCCATAACTACCCTTGGTAATTGAACGAGTAACAACTGGGAAACAAGAACTCTAACAGTTCTACAGGAACACCAATCTCCCCGCGGTCTGGGTAGAAGTTCTCATAAACATTGTTTCCATATTTTGGTTAGCCATGAAGTTGCGATACTCACAAAAACTCTTAAATAACCACTGATAACTTCGTCATACTTCTGCCACATATCAATATATCGTCCATATACCTTTCTTTTGTGTGTAGCACACAGACAAAAAAAAATAACACATCTATTATGATTCAGTAAATATAATTTTTCTTTAAGCAGATTTCCCTTAAGGGAAATCAGCTATTGAGATTGTACTAATGACGGAATTTTCGAAATTTTTCTTCAAATGTCCATCGATCCTACCTAGTAGATGACGAAAATGAGGTCCGTTCAAAACTATATATATATATATTTGTCTGTTACCGCTCTAGCGGTCGCAATTTTTGTTTAATCGTTACCAAACTCGATATTTAGTCGTTTTATGTAAAAAGAAAGATCGAGTTCGTTAACGGCTGAAATCGGACCAGTGGGAGGGGGGGGGGTTTAGAGGGGAGGATTTTCGAAAATTCGAAATATCTCCGTTACTGTACGTCGGATCGAAAACTTGTACAGAACCAATCTCTATCTTGAATATTAACCGAGATATTGGCATTTTTATTAAATCTGGGCACCTAACGGACGAGTTACTTTCCCGCCAAAAGGTAGGTTGGCCGTTTCCTTGACTGGCTCGGCTCTCGTGAAATTTCTCTATTGTAAAACTTTACGTGGGAAATCTGCTTAGTTAACGCAGCCCCTGCGTGACGGACTTTTTCTCCCATGCCAAGTTAGTATTTTCAAAGCCTACACCTGGAAAATTATGACGTACAGTTAGTTCCTATTTGCACGGAAACAGGGATAAGGGTACCAAGCACTTATTAAGCCTCCTGGTGCCTTACTTATACATAATACAGTATTAACGAACCAACTGTATTGCATCACGGATATGGTGTCAGAGAGAATTAAATATTATTTATTAACGGCCAATTTATGCTGTTTTGGCTAATTGGGGCCAGTTGTCAGGAGGTTATCACTCTTTGTTAGCCAGGGTGAGAACTAAGATAGGGTGGAATTCCATAATGCTACAAAGAAAAATCCAAACATTCATACATCCATCGAACCTAGCCATAATTGTTTAAGACAAGTAATTGCATAAATAAAACTTATGTCGGAAAAATGTACTATCTCTTAGTTTTTATTTCACGTCGATAATAACGAGAGTTTAAATTATACGTAAATAAGAATAAGCGAAATTTGAAACAATTCTACACGGAGTAGAATTTTACCTGACTTCCCTTAAGTAAAATCGGCAATTGAGGTCGCACTCATGATGCGGTTTTCGAATTTTTTCTTCAAATGTCCATTAATCCTACCTAGGAGATTACGAAAATGAGGTCCGTTCAAAATTGTATCTATATTTGTCTGTTACCGCTCTAGTGGTCGAAATTATTGTTTGATCGTTACCAAACTCGATATTCAGTAGTTTTAAGTAAAAGAAAATATGAATTACGTTAACCGCTGAAATCGGACCAGGGGAAGGAGGGAGGTGGGATTTAGAGGGGTAGAATTATGAAATCTAAATATCTCCCTTACTATAAGTCGGATCAAAAAAGTGTATAGAATGAAACTTATCACAAATTAAATGTACTATAAATATTGCACCTGACATCTATTCTATATCTTGAATATTAACCGAGATATTTGATTTTTTCAGTTTTCAGCCTTCAGTAAACTCCCACTTCTACACATGTTAAATAAACAATACCCTACTATATAATAAACCATATTATGCGAAGCTTAAATACCAATTATTGTTTTCCAGAGAGCTTTATTATACGAGATACATCCAAATATGTTCTTGTGCCCCTCTTGTAAAGGCTTGGAATAGTAAAATTTGATTGATTGCGATAAAAATTATTCTAGTACATTATAAATTACAGTACTAGATATAGTAAATAGTTTTAAATAAAATTAATCTGTTATATTCTGATATGTTTCAGTTATTGTTTTTCTTTCGGGTGAGCTGTTCGCAGAAATGTTTGTTTAAAATTTCAGACGCTTCCTGCCGGAGGGGGGGGGAGAAGATTTCTTATTTCAGTTTGTATTTATTCACCTAATATTCACGGTGGTGTTGTGTTAGCTCTATGTAGGTTTATCTATTATTAAACTTCGCGAGGGAAATCTGCTTAGTTTACGCAGCCCCTGCGTGACGTACTTTTAAGAGCATGGAGAAGTTGGTTGCATCTCTATTTTCATACAAAAAAAAAGTATCTGCATATGGGCAGTGGATAAATGGAGAAAACTAAACTGCTCTCCGATAAGAAAGTAATACATAGGTGATTGGTATCTAGTGAGTACTGGGGCTGTTACTGTGAATAACGGTAACTGCTATCAGAGTAACAGTATTTCAGGCTAATTCCCTGCAATAAGAGCCTATTAGGAGCTCTGTTGTATCACCTCGGATTTATTTGTACTCATAACTCCCACCTAAACCTCTGCCCAGTTGTTACTCGTCCAAAGAGATCTTGCTAATTAAGGTGATGAACGATGGCCAGCACAGTAAATGTGTTTACATTGGTCTTCGGGCAGGCAAAATAACAAACCAGCTATTGAGCTGGTATTAAAAAAATAAATAAAAAAAGCCCGTCACGCAGGGGCTGCGTAAACTAAGCAGATTTCCAATGTGAAGTTATACAATAGAGAAATCTCCATACGAGAGCCGAGAAATTACGGAAACGGCCGACCTAGCTTTTGGCGGGAAACTCACTCGTGCGTTACACCTGATAAAAATGCAAATATCTTAGTTAATATTCAAGATAGAGGATACATCTATAGAACAATATTTATAGTAAATTTAATTTTCAATAAGATTGGTTCTATACAATTGTTTGATCCAACGTATGGTAACGGAGATATTCCGAACTTTCGAAAATACCCCCTCTAAACCTTTCCTTTCACTGGTCCGATTTCAGCCATTAACGAACATGTTCTGTCTTTTTGCATTAAAAGTTTAAATATCGTGTTTTGTAACGATCAAACGAAAATTGAGAGATTAGTCTTGTTTTATTTTCTATTTATTTTTAGACAAACGTGCTCATAACAAATGTTGTTCTTGTGTTATTGAAAGTACCTTTTGTTTTAAACACAATATTATTAAATTTAATATCCTAATCGCTTGATATATCATGCAGGACAACGTCTGCCGGGTCCGCTAGTATATTATAAGGAGCTTTCAATTCTTCGTGCAATTAATTAGAGATTTACCTGATATCTCAGCCATAAATGAAACATAAAAAACTCAAAAATACTACAGGTGTGAGCTTGAGCGTGGATTGGAATTTGTGCGTGCGCACACAGCTGATGGAGCTTGGATGTGGCGGGGGAAAAATATTGGTTTACATATAGATTGGATGGCCGCCGCTCAGATACTCCTCATCTACATACAAACCTCCATTTTCATGTCTCTCTCAACAAAAGGGGAAAATAGGAGGTTTTACCGCGTGTCATGGCCCACATTTAAAACAACATTGTGAGTTTAATAGTATAAATGACAGCCACATTCATTTTATTTTCATTATCCATCCTTGATTAGACGATGACTACATTTGCTGTAGTCTGATGAGGTAAGAATCAACGCTTGTCTCTAAATTATGTGTCAATGCAGAAGCGAATCATACGAAAGGTCTGCTTAGTGTAAAATTATCCTTTCTGAAAGACATATTAAATTATAAATATCTAATTATAATTATTTTTCCAAAACTAACACCCACGTCAAGAGTGAAATAAGAAGATTCTCCACTTATAAATCCTTGTTAAGTTCACATAGGCCTACCGCAAGGTAAAATCCATAATATAAATATTCATATAGATATATACTTGTTACTCACATAGTTAAGGTTCTAAGTAAAATATTCCGTCTATTTCTGCAAGGGTCAACATTTTGCGAGATATAGAAGGAAAATGTTAATATCCTTTGGAAGGAATTGGGGTGTACTATATTCCATAAAGCCAATGCTGCTTTAAAAAAATGCCCGTTTGCTGGTGCGACAGCATCTAACAATCTATTCCCTAATTCCTTCAAAAGAGGAATTATTTGTTAAAACGACTTCAAATTTAAGCTGCACCAGAAATATTTTCTCATGATTTAGCTTAAAATTAATAACACAGAAAACATATCAATAACGGAGGGGATATAAAAAAAATAATAAAGGGGGCTTAGTTCATGTTCTATTTATCGAAACAAGTTTAGATCAAACATTTAGAGAAATTACTCTACAAGATCAGTTTTATACATTTGTTTTTTTGGTGGGACCTGTTTCTACAGATTTTCTATTATCCATTTTAACACTCCACTACACCACGATTCTTTCTGTCCCATTTTTCTGCACTTGACCTTTAGTTTGACATGGAACAGGTAAATATTGAGCTTGGAACCACAATAAAATTATGTCATACTAATGTTAAGTGAACACAGACACATGTGTATATATATATATATATATATATATATATATATATATATATATATACATAAATGCACAGGGTGTTTCAAACACTCTACTCAATCTCTTTTTTTCAAGGGTTTTGAGAATTAAACTTGGTAGGGGGTTTTAATAGAAAATTCTTGATAGTTCTTTTCCCAAGATTAAATACCAATTACTGTTTTCACCAGACCTTAACACGAGGAGAACCATGCAAATAAGTTGTGAGATAACGTCACGAATGAAGATTTTATTTCTTGACTCAATTTTTTTTTTTTAGCAGATTTCCCTTAAGGGAAATCAGCTATTGAGGTCGTACTCATGACGCGAGTTTCGAAAAATTTCTTCAAATGTCCATCGATCCTACCCAGGAGATGACGAAAATGAGGTCCGTTCAAAATTTTATATTTATATATATATATATATATATATATATATATATATATATATATATATATATATATATATATATATATATATATTTGTCTGTTAACGCTCTAGCGGTCGCAATTTTTGTTTGATCGTTACCAAACTCGGAATTTAATCGTTTTATGTAAAAAGGAAGATCAAGTTCGTTAATGGCTGAAATCGGACCAGTGGGAGAGGGGGTTTAGAGGGGGGATTTTCGGAAAATTCAAAATATCTCCGTTATTATGGGTCGGATTGAAAAATTGTATAAAATCAATCTTATTGCAAATTAAATTTACTATAAATATTGTTCTATACATTTATTCTGTATCTTGAATATTAACCGAGATATTTGCATTTGTATTCTGCATTGGTCGGCAGGAGTGAGCTGTTTGGTACTTTCCGAAGAGAGCTCTGGCGGCCGTTTTCGTAACTATTCGTCCCTCGTGTATAAGTTTAGTGATCCCTTACTACTTACTACACTTGTTTTTGGGCAGATTTCTCTATTGTAAAACTTCACGTGGGAAATCTGCTTAGTTTACGCAGCCCCTGCGTGACGGACTTTTTTTTTTTTTATAAATAGAATATTAATATAATATATTATTATTTGGTAAAGATTTACATCTTGTACAAATTAAATAAACAAATAACAATTCTGTCTTTTTAAATAAATAATTAAATCCGAGTTCTTGAGATCAACAACAATATGACAATAAAGAAAAACAAAAAAAAAAGCAATATGGTGTAAATAGTAAAATATAGTACATAAAAGATAACTAAAAGCATTCTATAAGCACTCTTACGTCTTAATATAACATTTAACTGGAGTGTGGTCCATCAGCACTTATACATTCCAGAGTATTGCATGCTGACGTGATGAAGCAGTAAATCTTGTGTAGTTTTTCAAGGCTATCGATACTAAGTATCTCTTCAATTTTATGTACATCACTGACTGCTGAGGAAAGTGTTTGTACACATTTATTTCTGTCTTCGATGAACTTCTCACACTAGAGAAGTATATGTGACAGGCTATTAGGGATGAACTGATTACATAAAGTGTAAGGTTCCTGAGCTTTGAAAGAGAAAGTTGTGTTTCGTGATTGAAGTTTGGTGAATTCTGAGTTTCATACTCTTCATTGGCCTACAGATCTTAGCTTTTTTATGTTCGTCTTAAATGTCAGGTAGTTCTCCGGGCTGTATATATATTAAAGCTGGATATAGTTCTGTAGATGGGGCTACTTTTGGAATTTGTAGCTCGATGGATATCAATTGAAAGGTCCTGGTTTTTTTACTTTTCTAAAATTTAATTTTTGTATTTCAATATTCCGTTCTGACAAACTTCAGTAAACTCCTTAAAATATTTCAGGATGTATATGCTATATAACAGATTCGTGTAAAACAAAAGATCAAATGATTCACTAATGCAACCAAAAATTAATTGCTTTTCTGAACCTGCTGAAAGTAAATTTGAGGAGGCACACAGTATAAATCTCAATATGAACAAACATATCCTGGCGCAAGAAATGGTAAAAAATAGTTGTAGGAGGTTTGTTAGAAAAGGCATTCTTAATAAGCATTTAGATATGATCTGCTACCCCCGTGAAATTAAGAAAATATGAAAACTGGTAGGAAATATAGCTTGGACTTACATGTGTAATAGTTTTATATGGACAATCTTCGAATTAAGGAATCTAAATAGAATATATACCAAATTAAATGTTCAAATTTCAAAAATTTATACTCGGGAGGTTTTAAAAAACTTTAATAAAATAGACTGAAGCAACACTCTAAAATATTGTGAAAATTTTGACGCTTTTGACTTTGTGCATTCCTTCGACAATGTAAAAATCTTGGAAAAAGAAATTAATACAACTAAAATTAAAATAAAAGTGAATATGTATAATTTCATGATACTTTATAATTTTAAATAGAATTGAAACATCAACGATTTTCGGCTTTGGTGTCTGTTACCTTTTCACGCCTAAACGAGTTAACCGAATTTAAAGAAACTTTGTACGGGTATTACCTGTAGCTCAACTTAGATCATAGGCTGTAGTAATATTTTTTTATTTTATAGATTTAGTATAACAAAATAATCCGTGTGGTATATTTTTTCATAAAAAGTTAATCAGTTTTGGTAGCATTGGTCAATATAATGATGACTAAGTTGTACATTTCAAATTCAATGCCATAAGGTATGATAAAGTAATAAGCCTTAAAAGATTTAATGTAGATTTTATGAAATGGAATTTAACGTGGTTTATTTAATATAAATTAAAATGTCAAAGACTTACCTTCACATTTTCACAACAAAACCGAGATCTACTTATTGACAATTAAAAACTTAAAGAACACTAATTTAAAATCACATCCGAATCGACACTAACCAAGTACAGCTGGAAACCGATGTTGTGGCGCAGTCTTTGAAAACGTTATGCCAAATAAAAAAGTAAAACAAAATTCCCACGTCACGTATTTGCATTTATCTCAAAACGTAATAGTTCAATGAGAACAATATTTGGTATTTAGGACTCAATAAAGTGCGTCATAATATAATAGCGTGTGGTTAATATGACATGAGTAGGAGAGAGGAGTTACAGAAGGCCAAAAACTAGAAAATGTAAATATCTCGGTTAATAATCACGATAGTGAAAAAACGTACATAGCAACAATTTCACACATCACAATTTCAATAATAGTGGTACAGTATAATTTTTCTATCCGATGCATAATAACGGAAATACCTAGAATTTTAGAAATTCTCCCCCTATTAACCCCCTCCCCTCTCCCACTGGTCCGATTTTAGTAGGACGTTTAAATGTCGAGTTTGTTAACGATAAAACTAAGCATTCGGCCGCAAGAATGTAAACAATC
Organism: Riptortus pedestris; assembly: GCA_019009955.1. Lineage (NCBI taxonomy): Eukaryota > Metazoa > Arthropoda > Insecta > Hemiptera > Alydidae > Riptortus > Riptortus pedestris. Next base: position 108,112,440 of record CM032229.1, on the reverse strand, counting down.
ATATCTATATATAATTTTAAACATACCTCATTTTCGTCTTCTCCTGGATAGGGCATTTGATGAAATGTTTTAAAAATTGCAATAGGGATGCGCCCATAATACCTGATTTCCCGTAAAGGAAATCTGCTAGAAATATTAAAAACAGGTAATGACATTAACTTTAACTCTGATAATTAGAAAAACAACTTATTTAAGAAAATTAACTAGATCAAATGCGTTGCTGAGTGCTTGAAATGGACTTAAAAGTTACGAAAAAAACTATAAATTTAAAAACGGAAATAGCCATTACACGCGTGCCTACTTGTGCCTTCTTATAATTAATGACTATTTATTTCTTCATTCAAGTAAAAATAACTGCAATGTTCGCAGATTCTTAGCCAAAGAACACCTTCATGGTTCAGTAATCCATTCTACGCTTGAGTTCTGCTCCTAATCTTGGAATAATTACTCCGTTAATGATACAGTAGTACAGGTTGCGATCTGAGAAATGAATATAACTCAGACTAGCCGTACGGTTCGGTTCATATTCACATGACACATGTCGTTTATTCCGCGGACCCCAGGTAGGGGCAAGAAAAGCACCTGACTCGAAACTGTATATTATATTCAACAAGAAGTTTGTCATGTTAGAAATGGTTTAGTAGGATTAATGTAAATATGCTCGGCGAGTAATTCAGTGGAAAGTGAGGGAGAAGGAAAACGAGAGAGGTGGTGACTAATAGGATTAAAATTGGTATAAAGAAAGAAATGAGACGGGTGACATTTATAGTCGTCACCGTCGGGTGAGAGGGAGGCAGAAGAAACGGTGACTGACTGCTGAGGAGTGAAGGTGACACATGCCTCAGTATGTTAGTCCTCAGAGCTACAGAGGGCGCCGCACCCCATTGCCGCCCTTTATCTCCCGCCAATTTCCCCCATCTCCACCCACGCCCAACCACTCCACTCCCGTCCAACTCTGCATTTATCAACGACACACTCTGGGCCGCCCTCTCTATCTTTCAGTATGCTTCTAACTCATGCGCCTCACCTGTTCCTCTCCTAAAACTCTCCCCGCTCACACTGGCTCTCTCTCTCTCTCTCTCTCTCTCTCTCTCTCTCCTCTCTCTCCTCTCTCTCCTCTCTCTCTCTCTCTCTCTCTCTCTCTCTCTCTCTCTCTCTCTCTCTCTCTCTCTCTCTCTCTCAGAAACTCTCCATCTCTCAACCCCCCACACCCACACGCTCACACGCAGTATAACTCTAAGCACTTCTCTTCAATCCTCTGTTTCGCACAAAATCACCCTACTAAATTTAAAGGGTGACACTCTTTATCGCTCTTCTATATTATATTAACTCTACAGCATAATGATCTACGTGAAATGCATGAATGGCATAATGAAATATTATTTTATACTAAAAATAAATACTATCTGGTCTTAAGCACAAAAAAAGATTTAGTATGTTTCATCATAATGAGTCTCTTTATTTTTCAACTCATGACTGCCAAACAAAAGCCTATCTCATGAGTTTTACAAAACATATAGTGGGGAAGAAGGCAACGTAATCCAGAGGGAAAGGAAGTGGTGTTATTCAGGTGACCGGCGGCTGGAAGTACCTTCGTAATAGAAGGATCATCCATGCATGAAGAAGAGGTCTTTCCTGCCGTACTTCATCTTCATGAAGATTGAGATGTTAGGGTGGTAACATTATAATGAAAGATTGTCATATTTATATCTCTTTGGAATGGTAAGATATAGGTTAGGGGTAATACATATGTTTTACACCTAACTTATATCTTACCATTACAAAGAGAGATAAATATGACAATTGAGGCGGTCAACGTAAAAAGGGCGTACGCAGAACGCTTTATTCAATCCGGCATATCATATAGAGTTCAGTGGTGCATGTTTCATCGCAATATCTTGAAAATTGACGTTGGGAGACCTGTTTTTTGTGGGGTAATGTCAGCTGGTTTTCACGTCCAGGTCTTGACTTGGGGTTGGTGGTTATGTTTGATGCAGCTATTTTGCTTTCTGATGCCACAGGTGGTCAAAATAGAAATTTTCTAATGTGTAAGTTCACTTCTTGGTTTGCAAGGGTATATAAAAAAGATGTTATACAACTTTTTCCAGTAAGACTACATAGTTTCTCACAATGTGATATAAACTTTTGTTTGATCAGGAACAAAATAAAAAATAAAGAAGTGATTGGAAATCCTAAACCTCATTGGTAGAGTGCAGGCAAAACCCTTCACCCGGTGAAGTTGTTAAGGATGCAGAACTTCCGCAAGATTGGGAACCATTTTTAAATAATCTATTCCTGAAGAAACCTCTCTCAAGAAACAAAATAAAATTTACTCTAATGGAATATGTCATTATCAAATCATTGCAAAATGGTGCTCTGCTGTGCTCAAAAAATTATGTTGGACAATTTGAAGTGTTCAGTTATTGGCGGCCTACTAATCAGATTGGAGAGTTTCACAACGTTGCGACTTAAAGGTGTCCTTACCCAGCAGTAAGCCAACTTAAAGTTAATGATGTAAAAGCCTTATATCGGTTTTTACAAGAAGAGGATGTGGACTTTATTGAAAATATGATTTCTCAAAGTGGATAAAGAAATACGAAAATAATTATTATTGTAACAAATAAATAAGTTATAATCTATTTAATTATATTCTTTTTAATAACGTTTTTATATAAGAATGTATTCTGGCTAAAAAGGGCATATAAAGTAATATATGTGTTTTAATTATTACGAAAACACCAGTTACTGAATTTTTTTTTTTTAATTGTTGAATATTTTTTTAATAGGTGTAATATCGATATTTATTAATATTACAGGAATTATAATTACTATGACAACAGGAGACAACAATGAAATATTCATTTGGTGTTTTCTCCAAACAAGAGTTTTGCTTATAAGCCCCTTTTACGTAGACCGCCTCAATTATAACATTCACTCCCTAACACTATCAAGACTGTTCTAATAAAATACTAGTTCTTTCTGATCTCAAATATTCTAAATTAGCCACACCAAATAAGTTGCGGAGCTCATAAAATAACTAAGTGGTCTCTAAATTGTAATATAGGAGCAATTAATTTTTCCTCTTCATTTGACAAAGGAGTATATCTCAGTAAGCTGCTAGTCCTACCTAAGTCCTAGGTCTGCGAGTCTGTTGAGAGGGGACCTCATGTGGTCGAAAATAGAGAGGCTCAAGCTTGGTGAAGCATCATGCACAATGGAGAGGGAACTAAACAAATGGAAAGACAGGGAGGATTGTAAAGAAGAAGGAGTGAAATTGTCCAAAGAACGACACCCATCTTAAGATAAAGGGGTGAATACCATTTGGAAATAAAGACGAGGAGCCTAAACAGATTTCCCACGTTCTGGTATGACACACTAGTAATGTCGTCTAACCACATATTCTTTTTTTTTTTTTTTTTAAGCCAAAATTCCCTGAGTAATAAAAAGGGGTTTACTGAAGACAGAGTACAAGAAAATAGTTATCTCAGATAAGAAAAGAAAGAACCTCGTTCCTTCACAATTGTTAATTCTTTGCGACAGAGAGATTTCAGAACTTAAGCTCCATCATCAGTGCCTTGCTGACAAACATTTACCTTTAAAAACGTCATATAAGATGTCATTAAATTAAAATAAGAAATATATGTACATACTAGCTCAGATACCCGGCTTCGCTCGGGAATTCATTTGAGGCTGAATGGTGATGGTATTTTTTTGGCAAGGCTTTACTTTGGACAATATTTTGACATTTACCCGTCCCAGTATTTAGGGTTAATACCCGCCGATTCTGTGGATTTGTTAATAATAATATTATTTTTTTATGTAAGACTTCACTGTCCTCCATATTGTCATATTTCCCGTTTCCTGTGCATTATGCACAGATTTGAATTATTAAGGACAAAATGTTAACATGCATTAGAATTAATTTTTCCCGGTGAGGTATCTGGTAGTTCATATTGAAAAGAAATGTTGAGAAAATTTCTCTAAATAACAAAATAAACAACTTTTGTCATATGCATATTTGCAGAAAACCCAATAGAAAACGAAATACTGCTATTTTTTATTTCAGACCTCCCTTACAACCCCCACTCCTGCCCGTCCCTAGAAATGTTGGTATGGCTTGTTATAATGAAAGCGTTAGTGCTAATACATATACCGAGTTTTATTTAGTTCGGTTGATTCTTTTGTGCCAAATAAAATTGTTGACTCCCGCTATAAATTTTAACGCATAACTCCTTTATACCTAGGTATACGACGAAAGTGTATATAACAAAAGTTACTCTAAATAACAAAGTAAACAACTTTTGTTATGTGCATATATGCCGAAACCCCAATAGGTAACGAAATATCACTATTTTTAATTTCACTCCTCCCTTATAACCCTCACTCCTGCCCGTCCCTAGAAATGTTAGTATGGCTTATTATAAGGAAGGCGTTAGTGCTAATACACATACCGAGTTTTATTTAGTTCGGTTGAGTCTTTTGTGCCAAATAAAATTGTTGACTCCCGCTATAATTTTTAGCGTATAACGCCTTTATATTTCGGTATACGACGATAGTGTATATAACAAAAGTTTCTCTAAACAATAAAATAAACAACTTTTGTTATGTGCACATTTGCCGAAACCCCAATAGGAAACGAAATATCGCCATTTTTAATTTCTTGCTTCCCTTATAACCCCCACTCCTGCCCGTCCCTAGAAATGTTGGTATGGCTTGTTATAATGAAAGCGTTAGTGCTAATACATATACCGAGTTTTATTTATTTCGGTTGGGTCTTTTGTCCCAAATAAAATTGTTCACTTCCGCTCTAGGTTTTAGCGTTTATCTCGTTTATAATTCGGTATACGAAAAAATTGTATATAAAAAAGTTACTCTAAATAACAAAACAAACAACTTTTGTCATGTTCATATTAGCCGAAAAACCAATTGGAAACGAAATATCGCTATTTTTAATTTCTGGCTTTCCTTATAACCCCCACTCCTGCTCGTCTCAGAGGATATTAATATAGCCTAAAGTCTAAGTTGGGTTAGTAGTAATATACATACCAAGTTTCATAAAATTCTGTTCAGCCGTTTATGCGTGAAAAGGTAACAAACAAACAAACAGACACCAAAGAAACAAAATGCAGTTATGGTGTCTATGACATGTGAAACGAAAAGTTATCGTGAAATTTCGCGAAAAAAATCAATGTACAGACAGAGGTTACAATTATATATATATATATATATATATATATATATATATATATATATATATATATATATAGAGAGAGAGAGAGAGAGAGAGAGAGAGAGAGAGATTGAAGGACAAATATTAGAATCAGGACATAAAACTCTAAGATAAAGCACAAATGGATGGGATTATGCTCTGAAAGCGCTTTGTCGCAATGAATAAACAACTGTGAAGGAACGAGGCCTTTCTTATCTTACGTTAGACCATAGATCTTTTCACCATCCAGCAGGAAAAATTAGTTGAACAAGAGGGGTTCTATAACATTTTTCGATGATTTCAATTTTCAAATTCCCTCTCTTTTACCTTCTCCCATTTGCGGGTCTAATTTCAGCCATTAACCATTAATCAGTAAAAGATCAACGAAAACAGTACTTCGTATTTAGGCCTTCCAATAAAATGTTTCATGATATAACAGGTTGTTGTTAATATGAAATGGGTAACCCCCACTCGGTTTACTCAAGACCGAAAACTAAAAAACCAAATATCTCAGTTAATATTCATGATACAGAAAATATGTATGTAACAACATTTATAGGGCATGAGGTTTGCAATAAGAATGGTTTTAAACAATTTTTCGATCGATCTTATAATAAAAGAGATAGTTTGAATTTTCGAAATTCACAAACTCCCATCCCAATGGTCCTATTTCAACCATTAACGAACTTGATCTTTATATTTACATAAAACGTTCAAATATGGAGTTTGGCAACGGTAAACCTCGTGTATTAGGTCGTTAATTAAAAAACTATAATAACTTGAACCCAAGAAAAATGAATTAAGTGATTCACAAAATAAAATAATTATTCCCACTCAATCTAACTAGACAGGAATCTGGAAGATTGCATCTGTCACATTGTAATACTTCAATGTAAAATAAACATATGTCTACGGAACGAAATTATTATCAACACGTTCGCTGCGGATGCCCGAACCGAAAATCACTTCCAAAAAACGAATTTATTTTTTTTTTGTTTTCTGTTTTAAAGTTGTTCAAACTAAGTAAAAACCTATTTGTGGCAATTTTTATGCATTTTTAACAACGATAATCGTATTTTTTTTAACCTCGCAACGTATGCGAGGTCCGCACACGGCAGTGAATTAGGTAGGCAAACCCTCAAGACAGAACATTTTGTGCGTATTTCCCTACCTAGTGCACTGTCGTGTGCGGACATTGCATACGTTGCATAGGGAGGTAGAAATACGATTATTAGGTTACAAATGCATATAAAGTAAACATAATAATGGAATAGATCTATATGAAAATTATATTGATCCAAAATGAACTTATATAGCTGAAAATACACCACCTGAACAGAAACTTTCTTTTAGTAATGGGAAATTTCTTTATTTCGTAATTGGTTATGAAATCATAAATCGGACCTGTCAATACAGCCCATATATTTATTATAATTAATAATTGCCTTGGGCTTCTCGACGGTCTTCCCCCTGCTCGTGACCGCCTTTATCAAACTCCTATGAAATAATATTGACATCTCGTTCGTGGCACCATTTGAAAACGGACACACTCTTCTCAGTAAATTTCTCTTTTATCTCTCCTTTTTTGAGCTTAGCCCCCCCCCCTATAACAGCTGGGTTGCCCTTCCGAGTCTTTCTCAGAGTACCAGTAAGATAGGTACCCTGATCCAGAAGCTCGTGGGCCATGGGGACAGATGTATAAAAGTTGTCAGCGTAAATGGCGTGGCCGTGGCCGAGATAGTCATCAACCAAATGTCTGACAACTTTATACAAGTGTCCTTTCCCTCCAACTTGTGGATCCCTTGGCCCATAGTAGACTAACGTCTTCAGCACAAGACCGTTAGGTTGAGTCAACATATAAATCTTTATTCCATATTTGTGGCGCTTATTAGCGATATACCCTATAGAATAGCCTACCCCTCCAAAGCATCATGGACTCGTCCAAACTTAATTCTTTGAAAAAGGTAGTATATCTCTTTCATCCTCTCAACAAAAAAATTTAACAGTGGCCGAATTTTATACAGCGGATCATGCTCAACGTTCAGGTCTTGTGGTTCTGTGACGAAGTGCAGGCTTCTCAGTATACGGAGAAACGTGTCTCGTGACATCATTGAAGGGAAAGCAGGTGTACTATAGGGAAATATGGACCTCCAATAATGAATGAGCCTCTCATGGAGAGACAAGTTGGCCCATAAAAAATAACAACCCCAAAAATTTTTGAAACTGCAAACGACTTGGCCAGACGGTGGTCAGAACACTACTGAATGCTTGTGAGCGCGGAGGTTCACCCCACTCCAACCTTCAGGTCTCTAGAACGAATGGAGGGCGGGGCGACACACCTCGCAACGTATGCGAGGCCCGCACCAGGGAGTGACTCAGGACCTCGCATATGCTGCGAGGCTCCGCAGTGAAGGTGTTAATACACACAATTTACGTTTGAATGTTTATAATCAAATCGTTGTTGTATAGTTCATTTGCTTATTTGATCAGTCTTTATGTTTAAGAGTTAAATATTAAAATGATGACTTGGAATTATATTAACTATAGTTAAAAATACCTAATTCTTTCGAATATTCCAAGTAAATCATTACTATTCAGTATTTTCTCCCCTTATAATATCAAGGATGTATGAAGAACATAAATTGGTCATCTGAGCAATGACTGTTTGATGAAATGCTGATGATGCATATGAATATTCGGACCCAATGTAAAGCAAACACGCCCTAATCTTTGCACTCTAGCGCAGCCATCTCTCCTATTTCTGCGAAACCTCTATCTCTCAACTCAACCCATCAATGATTCATGACATAACAGCTCTTAGTTCAGATGTCATAAGTAGGAGTGGGGGATCCACTGAAGGTTGAAAACTAAAAAAATGAAAATATCTTGGTTAATATTCAAACTAGATGGAAAATGTAAAAACAATATCTGTAGGAATTTAAATTTGCAACTGGATTGACTATAAAATAATTCGATCTGACTTATAGTTTTTTTTTTAATATCATTACCTAACTCGATATTTAAACGTTTTGTGTAAAACTGAAAATCAACCGTGGTTCAACCATGGATGTTAAAAAATCATGATTGTTTATGGCTCTCCGTTGTTGTGAGACATATAGATAAAAATTATAAATGACGTTGGAAATTTAATTTCCTACAGATGCCAATCTGTTTATTTTTTCTCTACCTCGAACGTTAACCAAGATGTTTGCATTTTTTTTAGAATCGAGTCTTTAGTAAACCCCCACTTCTACTCATGACATTTTCAGAGTCACTAAACATTTCATATCCATTATTTGGATTTCTGGTTATATAGATTTCGTATTCCCGGATGAATAGTGTATAAACTGGGATGTAGGACCATCAGTGCGTCATATACATGCTCGTGGGGAATTTGCTTAGACTACGCAGCCTACGAGTGACGGCATTTTATGTGGTGTTGCCTGTGAAATGAAATCGTTGTAAATATTACAAAGGCTAATTTATTCGTCCTGTTATTTCAAAAACTCTGTTAGCGCAAACTATTTCGTAGTTATACTTGTTGATAGACATCAGAAAGCCAATTTGGACTCTTGCTCAAAAACACTCATTTTTTTTTTTCATTTAATGAGTTTATTACTGCTTCACTCTGCACGTTTCATATCACTCAAGGTGGCTCACCAGAAGTAATCCGTAACTATTTAAAATTTATAGTACTTCATGCCACGAATAATAACATAGAGCAGGCACTCTCCTCGCAGTTCAAAGAAGCTCTCCTGGTATAGTCATGAAAATTTCAAATTGTGACCATCAATCACAATAAAACATGTAGTGAGCAGTCTTTTATGAGAAAAATTGTTTTATTCCCTGGAATTCACAAATGCACACGATTATATGTTATGTTTTGTATTTATGTAACCTGTAAGAATTTTATGATTGATTCTCGTCTGTATTGTGTTCGTTCTCCATTTGCGAATAATGATTATTCGTAGGTCTTGTTTGATAAGCATTAGTTACGCTAGTGTAAGTTCAGAGAGCATTATTCAAAAAAAATGTTTATACTCTTTCAAAGTGAACTTAAATGAGCTTGTTTAAAATATCCAAGGAATTCGACTTATATTTTTATTAATCAAGTCATGTTAGTAATATGTATTGACCATTTATTGTCATTGTAGTGATGAGTAAGTAGCAACACACACACACGCACGCACGCACACACACACACAGGAGCATTGGTCATACTTTCCTGCACTACCTATTCCTTAGCAATATACTGCTCTGATTGTTTAAACAGCACTTTACTTCCATTTACAATTTTAATCCAATGTTGCAGTCAGTTTGTGTAATAATTATTACTTCCCCCAGTTGAATTTTTAAATATTATTTGATTCTAACAACGTTAGCACTAATTTCCATTGTATATATTGGCCAAATTTCAATCCATGTAAAGGAGCAAGTAGTAATAAAATATGATATGTGTAGGTGCGTCGGTATTCTCGTGACTTTGTATGCTAAGGAATGTAAAGGGTTTCAAAAGATTGGGTGGTAACACATCAAGAAATTATTTAGACTTAAATTATGAAAATTCATTCCCTTTAAGTTATTAAGGGCGTCCTTCTATTTTCTATGCTTTGCAGCGTGGTTTTAAGCCAATATATTACCTATTTTCTAGGCCTATTGCCATAGGTCTATAATTTGAACATTTTCTTATTTAACTCAAACCTACTGGAAACATGAATTGAATGTGGCAATTGATCATAACTGGGTTCCTTGAAAGGTAATCAGCATTAGCGTGACATGATTGATTGTGCATCGATATTCTATGTTGCAGTTTAATTATCCTCTCAGGATATTTGCTCTATCGAGAATATATTAACAACAAATGAAAAAAGGCCGTCACGCAGAGGCTGCGTAAACTATGCATTTTTTCCTCGTGAAGTTTTGCAATAGATAAATCTACATACTGGTAACACTCGACCGTGAACATTAAGTGAATAAATACAAACAGTAATAAGAATTTGTTTCAGTCAATTTTAATATCCTCCCAACGGAAAGCACCTGAATTGTAAACAAACAAGTCTGCCAATGCCTCAGAACTGAACATATAGATAGAAATATTGTTCACACGAAAGAAAAACAATTACTGAAATATAATGAATATAACATGTTTTATGTTTTTGTAATTTTATTGAAAACTATTTACCATACCTAGGAATATAATTTATAAAGAATCCGAATAAGTTTTTTCTCAATCACTCAAATTTTAGTATTGGAAGAAATTAAGACTGTTCAATAGAACATATTTGCTCATATCTCGAATAATAAAGGTCCCTTGCAAACAATATTTGGTATTAAAACTTGAAAAAAAGTGGATTATTATATAACAGAGTATTGTTTATTTGACTTGAGTAGAAGTGGGGGTTTGCTGAATGCTGAAAACTAGAAAATGCTTATATCTCGGTTAATATTCAAGAAAGTGATTAAATGTGTGTAACAATATTTATAGTACATTTAATTTGCTATATGATTAGTTCTATATATTTTTTCGATCCGATGTATAGTAGTAACAGAGATATTTTGAATTTTCTAAATCTCCCTTCTAAATCCCCTTCCCCTTGTCCGAGTTCAGCCGTTAACGAACGTGATAATTCTTTTTAGGTAAAACGACTAAATATCGAGTTTGGTAACGATCAAACAATAATTGCGACCGCTAGAGCGGTAACAGACAAATATATATACTATTTTGAACGGGCCTCATTTTCGTCAGCTAGTAGATAGGATCGATGGGTATTTGAAGAAAAATGTCAAAAATCGCGTCATGAGTACGACCTCAATAGCTAAAATTCATCACCCCATCGCTTTGCGTAGTAACTGTTTCCCAATAATTAGGTACCTGCTTGACTTTCTACTATACCATCCATTGTTCACTTTGTTGGAACAATGTACACATGGAGCAGTCTCTGACTTGAAAGTCTCCACCAAGCCCAAAACATGTATGGCCAGCGAGGCATTCATACCAATGATTGATTTATCTGAACATAAACTGAACCGGCCTAACACTCATAGAAAGCTCGATCCAGATAATGCCGCACTCATCTTGCAATGTAAATAAAGACAGCATTTTCAGCAGTCAAGCCCTATAACAATAGTGCTTCTATATACAATTATACATAATTTGGAATCATAACTTGTAAGTCGGCAGAACAATACTACTCTTGAATTTGATTAAACATAGCAAGCCATTACAACATATTTATTTATTTATATATTTTGGAGCTTCGCAACGAGGGCGATATTGCTCTAAACAAAAAAAATATCATAAACATAAGATAAAATTAAAAAACAAGTAATGGAATAGAAATGCAACAAACAATATAAAACAAAAAAGAACAACAAAATACAAAAATAACAAAATGGCAAAATAGAAAACAACGAAAATAGTTAACAAAAATAACGCTATAACCAAAGTATACAAAAAAAAAATATATGAAGATTAATTACTAATAGTACTAAATAGTACCTTAATATAAATTTAAAATATTTTAATTAATATATATATATATATATATATATATATATATATATATATATATATATATATATTATAATGAAAGGTTAATTATAATTATTATTATTTAAATTTAATCTATGTACTTCTCAGGGTCTTATATTGCACGTCAAGCATTATCGTTTCCACCATCTCTGCTATAAGAGCTAATTTATCTATTTAATCAGAGATATAGCACATTTAGGCTAGATAATTAAAGAAACACTTACGCTCTCTTTGCATCTTGGGAGTCGACTGGCTGTTCTTGTCCTCCGAGATTGACCCTTGGACTCACAGGGGTCCTGTCCGTCCCTTGACAGGTGCTGCTACCTCGTTGAAAGCCTAGTACTAATTACTCTGATCTCATAGATATAGAGACAGCGGGATGGCTCTAAGGCTCGACCGTTACAATATATATATATATAATGTTACTAAAAACATATAGTGTTGTTTTTATGTTTTTCGGTTAGTAGTCATAATATCTCCACTGCGTTTTAGAAACTTCTTATTAGAAGTATTAATATCATTTTTTGTTTAAATTTCCTTGACTTCTGAAAAGTCATAAAACCATACAGCAGACTATTTGATCAACACTCCCCATTAACTAATAACAATTTCCATTTCTAGGATCCATTTTATATTATAAATGTTTTTTTTGTTTTTTGTATTTAATTTTTTTTTTTTTATGACAATAAATATATTATATATTTTTATTTATTTTAATATTACTATTATTTTTTTTATTTATAACAATAAATATATTATATATTTTTATTTATTTTAATATTACTATTTTTTTTTTCATATTATTTTATATTTAATTAACACGATATATTATTTTATTTTTATTTATTTTTTTATTTATAAAAATAAATATATTATCTATTCTATATTATTAATAATTTTTTTTTTTTTTATTGCTTTAGTTTGGTACCATACTTTCCCTATAAATTTTTAATTCCTGGATATTAAATTTTCCCTTAGTATTACCGGACTTTATATATGCCAATAAATATGCTCCGTTACCATAACTTTTCTTAATCTCATATGGACCTTCGTACTCTTCTAGAAACTTGGCATATACTTTTTCTTGAGATTTAGATACCCTCAGTGATTTAACTAACACCTTAGTACCAGGTTGTAATTCAGTAATTGTTCTACTCCGGTCCCACCTGTCTTTGTTCTTTTGACACTGTCGACGGGTGCGTTCTGCCGCAAGGGTTAAATAAAATTTCTGTTCTTCATCTGGCTTAATCAAATGCTCCAAATCTAACCATTTGATCCATTCACGTTGAGGTTTTTTGCCTAACATAATTTGGCATGGGGTTAAATATGTTGTTTCATGTATTACCTCATTCATGCATGATTCTACCTTTTTTATATAATTTTCCCACATATCGTGACGGTCTTTTACTAGAACTCGGAGAAATTTTGAGATGGTTCGATGAGCTCTTTCTACTGGATTACCCTGTGGGTGTCGGATTGAAGTTCGAATCTATGTAATCTTATACCTGGCCAGTGTTTTGTGCCATTTATCGGCAATAAATTGAGTACCATTATCTGTTAATATTTTAGATGGTCTACCATACTTTGGGATGTAGTCGTTGAATAGACAATTTATAACAGTAGCACTATTACATTTTTGAATTGGGTATATTCGGATAAATTTACTAAATATATCTAGGCAAGTTAATAAATATTTATTTTGATTTTCAGATAACGGGAAAGGTCCTACAAAATCTATCGCTATCATTTCAAGCGGCTTAGAAGTGATTATATTTGACATTGATGCCCATAATCTTCTATTAGCAAATTTAGTTTTTTGACAAGTGTCACAGCAACTAACAATTTTCTTAGTCATAGATAGTAATTTTGGGTGATAAAAATCATGCTGGATAAGTTCATATGTTTTCCGGATGCCGACATGAGCATACAATTGATGTACATAAAGAATAAATAATTTTAATGTTTCTGTATCTAAACAGACTTTCCAAAGATTCCCCGTTTTCTTTAATAAAATTTCCTTCTCTATACAATACCGGTCTGTTTCATTTTCTTCTGTTTCCTTATATATTTTTCCTAGACAATCATCATGTTTCTGAAAATATGGTAAGTTCTCTACCCGTTGTCGAATATTTTTCCTAGATAAATTGATTTTCCCAGTTGCCATTATCTTATGTTCTTCGTAAGAGCTTTCACCAACAAATCGGCTCAACGAATCAGCAACTATATTTTCTCTTCCTTTGCAGTGCTCAATTGTGAAATCGAATTCTTGAATTAACATAATCCATCGGGATAATCTAGCCGATGTTAGTTTACAATCTTTAATATTAAACTATGGTTATCCGTGATAATAGTAAATTGTCATCCCAACAGATACGTCGGAATTTCTGTAATGCAAACACTATGGCTAACATTTCTAGTTCTGATGAATTATATATCTGTTGATACTTATTTAAAGTACGGGTAGCAAAATAGATTGGTATAGCGTCACCGTCCGGGTGCCTGATACAATTGTGCACCAATAGCTGCGTTGCTAGCATCCGTTTGAACTATATATCTTAAATGGGATTTAGGCACATGAAGTAATATTTGTCTACAAAATGCTTCCTTTATAGATAGAAATGCTTTCTCCTCTTCTTCGCCCCATTTCCACTTCTGCCTCTTTTTTAATAATTTATTTAATGGAATATTTAATTGTGCCATGTTTTTGATAAATCTCCTGTAGAATCCAGTCAAACCTAAAAATCCTTTCAGTTCCTTTACACTACGGGGTCTCCTAAATTCTTGAATCGCTTCAATTTTTTCGTGACACATTTCAATTCCCTCAGATGATATAACATGACCTAGATATGTTACTTTTTTACAAAAAAATTTGGCTTTCTCAAGATTCATGGTTAAATTATGCTTTGCTAAAAGATTCATTATTATTTCCAGATGATTCAAATGTTCTTCTGGACTATCAGAAAAAATGAAAATATCATCTATGAAAACCATAGCAAATTCTGAAACGTGTTGAACAATCGGATTGAGTCCCCTTATCGGAGCAGAACATGAGGTCTTTAATCCAAACGGCGTGACCTTGAAAACATACCCCTGCTGCTTAAATACAAACCCAGTATATTGTTTTGATTCTTTACACAAAGGAATTTGCGAAAATGAATTTCGGAGGTCAAGAAGTGACATGTATTTGGTGTTTCTACATTTCGATAAGACATAATCGATACTAGGGGGCTGTTCATATTGTGGGATTAAACATTTATTTAATTGTCGGGCATCCAAGCATAGCCGTATTTGTCCATTTCTTTTCTTTATTACTACCAGAGGATTAATAAAACTAGTGTAGGATTTCTCAATAATCCCATTTTTTTTCCATTTTAATCAATTCCTTAGCCACCTGTTCCTCTAGACTGTGTGGTATTGGGTATATTCTACCTTTTATAAAATTCACTCCGGGAATCAATTCTAACTTATGAGTGTAATGTCTAATTAAGCCGGGTTTTTCTCGAAATATTTCTCTGTTTTTATTTATTAAATTTTCCAATTGATTGTGAATATGTTTATTTTCAACATCACATTGCGGATAATATTCTACGATTCTACCCATATCTAAAAATTGTATATTAAGTTTATCCTCTCCAATATCCATTGTTCCGATTTTCTTTATTTTTTTTCTTTTAACTTCGTTGTAATTAAATTCCAATATTTTATTATTCAAATGTATTCTAATTTGGTGTGTTTCTAAGTTTATTAGTGTTTTAACATTTTCCATAGTATCAACACCAAAAATAATAGTGTACACCAGATCAGGTATTACCCAATAATTTAAATTTATTGTTTCATTACAAAAGGTAGTGCTCATTAATATTTGTTTTTTTATCTGTTTCGACCTCTTCCCAAAAGCCCCTTTTACTTTTACCGATAAACCGAATTCGCTTAAAATTGGGAGATCATTTTTATATTGCTGATAAAAAATTTCATTTATGGCTGTTTGTTGTGATCCCGAGTCCCATAAAACATCAATCACTTTGTTTCCATATGTTAGACGTGTAATCGGACTTACAACTGTTAAATTTCTATATTTTCAGGTAAAAGTTCCTCTAATAAATAGTCGCATGGATTATCAAATAATAAAGATTTATCTTTTATAATACTACTAATAGTCGGAATAAATTTTACAAAACCTGAATTTAATAACTTCATTGTCCCACATTTGTCCTCAGGCTCTAAAGAATTCACAAGGGGACTTATGGGTTTTCCGGAAATTCTTTCTCAGTGGGATTTGATTTAGGCGGATTTAAAGTATGTTTTGATGATTCCGAATTCTGATCTATTATTACCGCGTTTATTCCTGTTGGTTTCTTCTCGCTTGTTCCTCGGCTATTTCGGAAGTCTTGACCGTTATAATTTCTATTTTCAAATCTCCCATTACCTCTTCCAAAATTTTTGTTGAGTGGTTTGTAATTTGAATTCCCACTACTATTATAAAATTGTCGGGAAACATTACCCGGGTTCCTCGGATGAACGCTATTACTAGGGGGTAAATAACTATGTCTCCTGTTATAACCTGGTGGCCTACTCCATGAATTTCGATCCCTATTCTCTATCGAAAATTCTCGTTGTCTGTTTCTTACTCTATTTGGGTTGTTTCCTTCATTCTCACGATTTTCTTCTCCATCCGTTCCCCTCAAGATATCCTGAGCTGGTAATTTTTGTAAAAGGTCAAGAAATTTCTCTTTATTACTGATTTGGCCGACCCCCAAGATACATTGTATTTGCCATGGGAAGTGTTTTATTATGCATTTTATTTGATAAGACTCGGGAAAAGGTGGATTAAGATATTTAAAGTCTTTAAATAATTTCCTGGCATAATCATCCATAGTTAAATTTTCTCCTGGGCGATATTTCCCATTGGTAATTTGATTTCTACATTCATCCTGCCTATCTTCTCCCCAATATTTATTTAAGAATCTTTCTTTAAAATGAATGAAATTTCTAATAAATTCCTTTTCAATCAGCCACCAAGTTCTGGGAACTCCCCTCATGCACTCTGAAATAATTAACTCTTGTTTTCCCCATGTATCTACTCCATAAATGTTATAATAATTTTCTAATTCAGACAGAAAGTCAGTAGGGCTCTCCTGCCGACTATCACTAAATTTAGGACATCTCGCTTCAGGATTGACTCTAATTTCTTTACAGTTGGGCAAATGACCTATCTGCACTTTTTTTAATTCTTGCCGGATATTTTCCATTTCATCACCTATACCTCCTATTTTGAAATCTGTCTCTAATAAATTCTCTATTTGTATTAACGATCTATCTTCAATTATTTGTTTATTTCCGTGAGTTATTTTCTGAATATTTAGATTTATTTGATCATTTATCTTCCCTTGAATAATCTTTTCATGCTCAATTTCCCCTTCTAATTCATTCCGAATTAAGTTTTTCTGTTGATGGCATTCTTGTCAGGTTTCTATTATTTTAGCATCCATTAATTCCGTTTTTATTAGTTCTCTAGTCTGAACGGTTTCTTTTTTTAAATTTTCTGTTTCACCTGCTAACCTATTCTCTAAAGATTTTAAGTTTATTTCATTTTCGTTTTTAAGATTATTTATCTCATTCAGAAATTCTTTTCTCACGTTTGATACATCTACTCGAGTTTGTTAGTATTTTCTTCTAGTTTAGTATTTCCTGCTTTTATTAGGTTCATTATAGCTTCCAGCATGTTTTGATCTTTTTCGATAGGACTACTGGCCTCTTTTTGTCCTTTTAAATCGTTTAAATTATCTATTATTCTGGTAGAAGTACCTCGCAGTTGTTCAAAACCCAAAATACTCAAATTTCCTATCTCAGTAGATAGAGGTATTCCCGAATCCTCTAATTGAATTATATGTCTAGCCTGATCTTTATATATGATATTATTGGTCTGTGTTCCCTCTAACGGTTCACTTTCAATAGATAGATTATCAAGATCCAAATTATTACTTTCCTGTTTTACATCACTAATCCTATCCTCAAAATTTTTGCTATTAGTATTAATATCCATTTTTATAATCTATGTTAATTAAATTTTTTTTTTAAATGAATAACCAAAATAAATATTTTAAATGTTTAAATTTTAAAAAAAATGTTTAAGCCGTGCCTTTTCACGTTGGGGCCATTTTATATAATGAAAGGTTAACTATAATTATTATTATTTAAATTTAATCTATGTACCGGCTACTTCTCAGGGTCTTATATTGCACGGCAAGCATTATCGTTTCCACCATCTCTGCTATAAGAGCTAATTTATCTATTTAATCAGAGATATAGCACATTTAGGCTAGATAATTAAAGAAACACTTACGCTCTCTTTGCACTTTGGGAGTCGACTGGCTGTACTTGTCCTCCGAGATTGACCCTTGGACTCACAGGGGTCCTGTCCGTCCCTTGACAGATGCTGCTACCTCGTTGAAAGCCTAGTACTAATTACTCTGATCTCATAGATATAGAGACAGCGGGATGGCTATAAGGCTCGACCGTTACAATATATATATATATATATATATATATATATATATATATATATATATATATATAATGTTACTAAAAACATATAGTGTTGTTTTTATGTTTTTCGGTTAGTAGTCATAATATCTCCACTGCGTTTTAGAAACTTCTTATTAGAAGTATTAATATCATTTTTTGTTTAAATTTCCTTGACTTCTGAAAAGTCAAAAAACCATACAGCAGACTATTTGATCAACACTCCCCATTAACTAATAACAATTTCCATTTCTAGGATCCAAACCTGGTTGTTTTTGTATAAGGCCAGATACCAATGACCAAAAACTCCATGGACATAAAAGAATCAATGTTATGCTCACAAAAGTAAGACAGAGCCTTAATACGACTCCTTCTTTCCTTCATCTGAATACAAATTGAAGAAGTAATACACAGCGACCCTAATGTCCTGACAAGAAGTAGGTCCTGCCCCTTCGATAAAACATAAATAGGAGCTGAGTTCATTAGCTAGAGTACTTCTCAAGTACTCTCCCTCTCAGCTGGTCAATCAGTCCCCAATCCTTATTAGCTCAATTCCTTATTCAGGATTTGGGGTTCATTACTGCCAAATCAGCTGAACCGTGCACTTCTTATCGGCCCCACCAGCTCCACTATTCAACCTAAATAAATCAAATCAATAACCCAATAACCGAACTCACTCTCCAATTAGGAGTGTCGTTATTTTCCTGACGGCTTATTTAAAAGAGCTGTCACTAATTCTAAATAATAATTCTAAGCACTTACTAATGCCTGGACAGTATAACGAAATTTCATGGATTCGGAAAATGTTCCAGTTTGTTATTTTTTGATAGTTAAAATATTTTTATTTATACCCAATTACATTGATTAATTATTGTAACAGGAAATCGAATGAGGCTCATCGCACCGAGTCATATTATTTGGATTTATCAGGGTTTCTGATTTTGCAACCCGTGAAACTTTCTCTCTTCGGCCATTCTCTGTATCTCGCCATTCCCGAGAAAGATTTCATCATGAAATGTTGTTTCAGAGTACGTGTTTCCAATACTTAGTATTCGGTTATATCTTACCTACCTTCTTTCCAGCTTTCTTCGAATCCGTCTCCTTAACTTTAGAAGGTAGAATTGTCAAGATCTTACTTCCGAGACCCAAAACGGTGACAACACCCAATTTCCTTTATTCTTTCTTCTTTCCTTGTATCCCTGTGTCTCACCCATTATTTGGTTCCTTTTCTTGACACTTGAGAGGTAAGCTACATTTGTTATATATTTTTAGATCATCTCAAATTTTTTCACTCAGTTTGTCCTTTCACCTGAGCCAAAGTAATGTAACTTTGTAACTTTATTGGACAGTTTCTCTGCATAATGTTGTCGACTTTCATGCGATAAGACAACAGATGAACACCTTAACAGACATTTCTATTTACTTTTATTTTTTTTATAATTTAATAAGATCCAAAGTCATGCATATATATGAACAGTAGTGGTAAAAATGAGAGATACAGGACTATCTCAGTTCATTGAGCCAGGCCACATTCCAGCGATCCAGTATGTAGCTGCATCAAAACGTCAAGGTCACACCCACCTTATTCACGAGGTCATCTACCTACTCAGTAAAACTCTGTCACACAGGCGCTGCTTAACAAATCAGATTCCACACATACTGGAAAGATATGCTAGTGATCTCATCTTATACTTATTCTGACTAAAAACTTGAAAATACTAATTACTTCATATTTAACCGTTTCAGTCTGCACTAAAGATCATTTATTTTATTCGTTGAAATTGTATCAGGAATAAGGGGGTCTTGGGAAGGGGAGGTTGAAAAATCAAAATAACTCTAGTAATTTTTAGTTTATCATAAAGGTTTGTAGAACCAATGTTCTCTATTGATAATCTACAATTGTTCATCTATTCATTTTTTTCGTAACTCAAATATTAAGCTAGTAATAAGAATTTTCAAGTTTTTTGTCAGAATAGGCAGTAAGATGAGATCACTAGTACGTCTTTCCAGTAGGTGTGGAATCTGATTTGTTTCGCAGCGCTTGCGTGACGGAGTTTTACTGAGTAGATAGATGACATCGTGAAAAAGGCGGGTGTGACACTGAGATATGAGCCTATGTCCGTCCTTGACATTTTAAATGCAGCTCCATACCCTATCGCTGGAGTGTGACCGGGCTCAATGAACTAAGACAGTCATGGATCTCTCATTTTTACTACTACTATGAACGGCAAGTAAATAAAAAAGAGAGTTTAAAATGAATATATATATAATGATAATATTATATATATATATATAATATTATCATTATATATATAATTCATATATATCATTATAATGAGGCAGCTGTAAGTGAACTTGCTCTTCCTTAGCGGAGGTCGAACCTGCACCTATTTTTACTTTCAGATTAATGTGAGAGGGGTAGATTCACTCACGTCTTGACCCGTACGGTCACCAGCGCCAATCTATATATATACATGTTTCTATTTGGAGCTAATTGGAAGAGATTGTAAAAAATTACATTGGAAATAAAATTTCCTTCATTTGTTCCATCACTTAATAAAACGCCTACTTTTCACGGCTTTGGCTTATCAAGGGAGTTAAGACCAATGTCTTAAGATGTGTGGATGTTAATCAGGAAGCAGTTAATGGCATTTTAGAAAAGCTAATTGAGAATTCCAACTCTTAGACAAAGAGGAAAGGTATGGTGAATCCTACGCAAAAATAGTACCGGACAGTTGAGAAGCACTCAAATAGAAAATAAAAGATGGAGTGCTACAGAAATTCAAGATGAAGATCTGTAGGAAAGACCTCTTCAGGCAGCTGGTGACTAGTGGAAGCCCTACACAGGTGGACGATATGGACCACGAGAAAGTTGCTTATGGAGTCAGATCTCCTGGATGTGGAGGCGGCATTTGGCAAATCTAGGAGGCAATTCTGGATATAGCCAAAGTTAAAAAAGCCCGTCACGCAGGGGCTGCGTAAACTAAGCAGATTTCCCACCTGACGTTTTCCAGTACATAAATCTGCCCAATAACACCTGTAGTAGTAAGGTATATCTAAACCTATTCAAGAGGGACGAATAGTTATGAAAACGGCCGCCAGAGCTCTTGGCGGAAATTCCCGAACATAGCCGACTCCTGCCGACGACACACAGAATACAAATGCAAATATCTCGGTTAATATTCAAGATACAGAATAAATGTATAGAACAATATTTATAGTAAATTTAATTTGCAATGAGATTGATTATATACTATTTTTCGATCCGACGCATAATAACGGAGATATTGTGAATTTTCAAAAATCCCCATTCTAGACCCCCCCCCCTCCCACTGGTCCGATTTCAGCCATTAACGAACTTGATCTTCCTTTTTACATAAAACGATTAAATTCCGAGTTTGGTAACGATCAAACAAAAATTGCGACCGCTAGAGCGAACAAATAAATACAAACAGACAAATATATATATATAATTTTGAACGGACCTCATTTTCGTCATCTCCTGGGTAGGATCGATGGACATTTGAGGAAATTTTTCGAAACTAGCGTCATGAGTACGACCTCAATAGCTGGTTTCCCTTAAGGGAAATCTGCTAAAAATAGATATGCTTAGCTAGCAATAGCATAATGTTATTTTGAACCCTTACTGAGCAAATTAAGGGAATTTTGCTTAATTATAATTCTTGCATACTGGTTATTCCATTTGTGTAATGAAATGAGTAGCACTAAAAGAAAATAAAGAAGAAATTAATTCTACTTACATCAGTTGATGACCTCATATGTAAACACCATTTTCATCATGACTTACCTGTAACAAAATTGAAATTGTTGTATTATAAAAGCATATTAAATTTTCATATATCATTTTGTTGATTTATTATTTTAACAGATTTCCCTTAAGGGAAATCAGCTATTGAGCTCGTACTCATGACGCGACTTTCAAAAAATGTCTTGAAATGTCCATCGATCCTACCCCAGGATATGACGAAATTGATGTCCGTTCAAAACTATATATGTATATATATATATATATATATATATATATATATATATATATATATATATATATATTTGTTTGTTAACGCTATAGCGGTCACAATTTTGGTCTCATCGTTACCAAACTTGATACTTAACCGTTTTATGTACAATTGGACCACTGGAAGGGGGTTTAGAGGGGGGATTTTTGAAAATTCGAAATATCTCCGTTACAATATGTGGGATCAAAAAATTTTATAGAAGCAATCTTATTGAACGTTAAATGTACTATAAATATTGGTTTCAGCGGTTAACGAACTTGATCTTTCTTTTTACATAAAACGACTACATATCGAGTTAGGTAATGATTAAATAATAATTGCGACCGCTAGAGTGGTAACAGACAAATATATATATATATATATATATCTATATATATATATATATATATATATATACAGTTCTGAATGGATCTCATTTTCGTCATCTCCTAGGTAGGACCGATGGGCATTTGAAGAAAATTTCGAATATCGCGTCATGAGTAAGAGCTCATTAGCTGATTTCCCTTAAGGTTTAAAATCTAAATGGATTTTAAGGTGTCGATATTCCGACCAAATTAGCTTTGTAACACAATGTGGTCTTTAATAAGTATCATAATGCTTTATATTTCTTTTTGAAAAGAACCAACTTTTAACTTTACAACGTACTCCGTTGTACCGAAGAGTACGGAAATTCTAATTTTCATCTCACTAATATTGTACCCTCAATTATTTTCCTCTCAAATATGAAAGCTCACTGAAATGCTTTGAGCCGTTTTGATTTTAATTAGTGGCGAAGGGGCAATCAGACAGACAAAACAGAATTTACATTTCATTCATTAATGTCATTGTTATAACCAGTAAAATGAGCTGAAATTAGAATACCTGAAATTTTCAATACCATATGAAAGGTCATGACTAACAGAGTAAAAAGAAACCACTCTCACTTCCCTTCTTCAATTAGAACAGCTTCTTCAGCCATTTCAAAAAAGCCTGCCCAGCGTTTTGGGCGATTGAAAAACTTTACGAAGCCGTATTTCGGAAACCGTTTAAGATAAAAAATTAAAATTATATATATTTTTTAATTCTCAGCATCTACTATCAGTACAAAAAAGTTTTGGAAATCTGAATGTTCAGGTAAAATGGGGGTGTTAAGGAATGACTATTTCATATTTAATTCATCATGATATGGTTTTTCTTACTCTATATTTCATTCATTCTTGAAATTGTGTGTTATGTGATTTTTCAATCAATTTTTACTAGGAAAATTTGGTGAAGAATAAAATGATCACAAATATCTAATGAGAGATATAAAAGAATAATTTTTGTTAATCATTTACCTTTACAAGTTACTCCCATACAGACTAGCGTTTTTAAGGTAATGATTATATAAATAGTCAAATGTTGGCGTTTCATTGTGACTTTTAAAGAATTGAAAATGGTTTTAGATTGCATCCGTCGAATGGTCAATCAGCCAAATGTTTATAGGTGTATGACTGTCATGGTGGATGACAACCAATGGGATGTGATCCTAGTAGCCCGTTCTTTTCTATATTAGTTCTTTATTGGAACCTGACTGTATGACAGGCTTTGAAAGAACCGAAGTTTGACCAAGCGTTATTATTGTTTTGCCTTTTTACTCTCCCCCTCCCACTCTTAGATCGATAATTCAGGTACCATTAACATATGAACGGGTTTTAATCTGATTTGCATTTTCCATTCCAGCGATATATTTATTACTTCTGGAATGACTTTCATTAATTAGTGTGATGATATTTTTTAGCATGAAATCATTGCACATTCCTTTCTATTTTTCTTCAAATGTCCATCGATCCTACCTAGTAGATGACGAAAATGAGGTCCGTTCAAAACTGAATATATATATATATATATATATATATATATATATATATATATATATATATATATATATTTGTCTGTTACCACTCTAGCGTTGGCAATTTTTGTTTAAGCGTTACCAAACTCGATATTTAATCGTTTTATGTAAAAGAAAGATCAAGTTCGTTAACGGCTGAAATTGGACCAGTGGGAGGGGAGGGGGGTTTAGAGGGGAGGATTTTCGAAAATTCGAAATATCTCCGTTACTATACGTCAGATCGAAAAATTGTACAGAATCAATCTTATTGCAAATTAAATTTATTATAAATATTGTTATATACATACTTAACCCTCGGTCGCGCGCGTCAAGAACTTTCCGCCTTCGGGCGCGTGTTGATACAATCTCAACCATTTTTACTGAAATACAGTTTTTTAATATATATTTTGCAATAAAATGTTCAGTGTGTAATTAGAAATCATATCTGAGGAAGAATTTGTTTGAAAGAAGTAAATAATTTTCATAATTGACACGTACTATAATAAAAAAAATCATGGTAGATAATATAACCAAGTTGGTTATAGATTCATTGTTATTAAAACCGTGGACGATAATTTTTAAAATATAATTAAAACATACAAATACCAAAAGAAATAGTTTAAATGCACATGTCTTAATTATTCATAATTATTTCAGTTTGTGAACAATATAAACAAAATATCTAAATATAACTTCATTCAAAAATAAGTAGCACGAAATCACTTTTAGATAAGACTTATTAAAAATCATCTAAATTTTAATGTACCAATCCTTTTAAAAATACCAGTTTAATTATTATCTCTTTTGCAGAGCTGCATTACAATTAGGACAAGGCGTGGAACTATGTTGTAAATAAATTTTGCTTTTGCAAATCTCACAAGAATAATGAGTAAACCTACATTTTTTTTCAGTTTTGCTTGGTTCAATGTTCTGTACTTGAGTTCAATGTATGGTCCAATGAGTCTCTGTACTCGTCAAGTTTCGTCCCTAGTTCGGTTGGTAAACGTCTACTGTTGTCACTGCGTCATACAATATTTTCTTGAATAAGTTCTTCTGAAAGCTCATGTATGAGCAAAACAATAGAAAAAAATGGTTTATATGGTTCCATTTAATAAAGAGAAAGTTAATTGATGTATATATTTATGAAATACAGATTTCAAAAAAACTTACGAGATCGGGCGCGTGGTATCTAGGAGATTAAACTGAATGACAGGTTAAACACACGACTCCATCAATCACAGTGACACTACAGACCTTGAGGGAGGGGGTCCTAAAAACCACATAACTCGAAGCACAACAACACCACTCTCTGCTAGGGGGAGTGGCAAATATTTTTCTAGAAACCGTCTTATCTGAGAGATCACGCGCCCGACGGAGGGTTAAGGGAAATCTGCTAAAAAAATGGTCTTTCAACCACTCACAGCTAAGTAAAGAGATAGAAATATTCTGAAAGCTATCTAAATATAACATATTAATTATTAATTTATTGTATTGAAAACTTTTTACTATATCTAGTGCTGCAATTTATAGTGAATCGGAATAATTTTTATCTGAATCACTCAAATTATAGTAGTCCATGAACTATAGAAGGGGGGGGGATCAAGAGGACGTATTTGCATATGTATATCTACAAAATAAAAGCTTTCACGAGAGCCGAACAGTTACGGAAACAGCAGAACTAATTTTCGTCGTAAAATTACATACAAAACCAACAATAGCCTACCTCTCTCATCTCGTCCGTTATCCCCATACACTTAATACAAATGAAAATATTTCGGCTAATATTAAAGATAGAGAATAAATGTATATTCTAATATTTATAGTAAATTTAATTTCCAATAGGATTGGAGTTTTCGATGGGATGTGTAGTAACGGAGATATTTCGATTTTTCGGAAATCCTACCCTGTAAACCCTCCCTCCCACTGGTCCAATTTCAGCTATTAACGAAGTTGATCTTTCTTTTTACATAAAACGATTAATATCGAGTTTGGCAACGATAAATAAAAATTGCGACGGCTAGAGCGTGAAAAGTCAAATATATATATATATATATATATATATATATATATATATATATATATATATATAGTTTTGATCGGACCTCATTATCTTTATCTCCTGGGTTGGATCGATGGACATTTGAAGACATTTTTCGAAAAACGAGTCATGAGTACGACCTCAATAGCTGATTTCTTTTTAGGGAAATCTGCTAAAAATAGTTATAGTGATCTTATCCACTAAAAATTTAATTATTTAAATTGTGTAGAACCTGGGAACTTATTGTCGAACATTAATTGATACAAATAATGTTGTTAACATCTTAAATGTTGTTTAATTGTTGTAGGGAGAGCAGAGACAGCTGTATAACTGAAGACCAAGGCCAGATGACTAATGACTTAGTCCTCAAGTAACCAAATTGATTGCAGCATTAGACGAACACTACTGGAACTCCTCATTTCGTGACACTAACATTTGATAATTGAACATTTAATACCACACATTACAAACAATTTTCATTGTCTAATTTTCAAGATGTAAGTCGATATTTGGTTTAAGCTATGTCATTATATGTTATCTTATTTAAATTCCTGATATAGCAAATATACCTGGGCTTCACTTAATCCAAATTCTTACACCCATTTGTTAAATTTATGATGAATGATTTATGAAACGTCCGTCACGCAGGGGCTGCGTAAACTAAGCAGATTTCCCACGTGAAGTTTTACAATAGAGAAATCTGCCTACTAATGACAGCAGTAGTAACGAAACTCTAAACCAATTCACAAGGGACAACAGTTACGGAAGCGGGGGAACTTGCTTTCGGCGGAAAGTCCCGAACAAAACCGACTTCTGCCGACCACACACAGAATACAAATGCAAATATCTCGGTTAATATTCAAGATAGAGGAGAAAAATGTATAGAACAACAATTTATAGTAAATTTAATTTGCAATAAGACTGATTCTATACAATTTTTCGGTCCGACTCATAATGACAGAGATATTTCGAATTTTCAAAAATCCCCTCCTCTAAACCCCCCTCCCACTGGTCCGATTTCAGCCATTCACGAACTTGATCTTTCTTTTTACTTAACTCGTAACGATCAAACAAAAATTGCGACCGCTAGAGCGTTAACAGACAAATATATATATATATATATATATATATATATATATATATATATATATATATATATATAAAATAATTTTGAACGTACCACATTTTCGTCATCTCCTAGGTAGGATTGATGGACATTTGAAGAAAATTTTTGAAAATCGCGTCATGAGTACGACCTCAATAGCTGATTTCTCCTAAGGGAAATCTGAGAAAAAACTGTCCTGTAGGAGTTTCTAGGAATGGTAATGCAATCTTTAATTGATCACCTTATATTTTTATCGACCTTATCAAAGAATGCTGATTCCAAGTGTTTCAAAGTTAGAATTTTATAAATGGGTTGGTTAATATAATTTAGTTTCTGATTGTTCAACATAAGTTTAATCAATACTTCTTTGTACAGTTTCGTGTGTACGATAATAGAGTTTTATAGCATATTTATCCCAAGACTGGAGCAGTGAATCTGAAAGACTTTATTTTTAGAAAGTACTGTTCTCTTTACGACTCTCCCTTTTCTATCGCTTGCTCGTTATGCTTTTGACAAATACTATTGGTTATATACTATGCTTTTGGAATTTAGTCAGAAACTTGATTTATGAAAAAAATTAAGTTAATTTTTAATCCTTTGAAATAACGATAACGTTGCCTCTATAGAAGCCGAAAATGAGGTTTTTATTATAGTCTGTAATCTAAGTATAGCATACTCTAAAATAATTGGATCATAATTCATTCCTGGTTAACCAAATCAACTAACAAATTGAGTAGAAGAGGCGATAAAGGTGATAAATGGACTCTCGTAAATGGTATTGGATACTGAAATGGTTCATTAAGCTGATAAATATTTTATTTTTAAGAGAAAATCAGATATCAATATTCGCTAAGTTGGGGGCAAACAGTGTTCCACTAACATTCATGTAATATGCCCGAGGGCTACCGTATATTATTTATGTATCTATGGTTAATTTGGACGGGTTATCTACAGGTTACCACGCTTTTCTAGCCAGGGTGGGACTACGGATTTTATTTAATGAGTTCTTCTCTAAATAAATTCCTATTTGCCCATCAAAGCGATATTTCGTTTCCTATTGTTTTTTCGGCAAATATGAACATAACAAAAGTTGTTTATTTTGTTATTTAGAGTAACTTTTGTTATATACACTTTTTTTGTATACCGAATTATAAACGAGATATACGCTAAAACCTATTGCGGAAATAAACAATTTTATTTGGGACAAAAGACCCAACCGAAATAAATAAAAATCGGTATGTGTATTAGCACTAACGCTTTCATTATAACAAGCCATACTAAGATTTCTAGGGACGGGCAGGAGTGGGAGTTGTAAGGGAGGCCTGAATTTAAAAATAGCGGTATTTCGTTTTCTGTTCGTTTTTCGGCAAAAATTACCATAACAAAAGTTGTTTGTTTTGTTATTTAGAGTAACTTTAGTGATATTCATTTTTGTCTTTTACAATGTCAAACGAGATATACTCTATAAACTAAAGCGGGAGTCAACTATTTTATTGGGCGCTAACGATTGAACCGAACTTAACAAAACTCGGTATGTCAATTAGCATTAATTCGTCCATGATTATAAGCTATATTAAAATGTTTAGGTTAGAACGGGAGTGGGGGTTATAAGGGAGGTCTGAAATAAAAATTCGCGATATTTCATTGTCTATTTGTTTTTCGACAAACATGCACATAACAAAAGTTGTTTACTTTGTTATTTATATTAACTAATTTCTATACATTTCTCCAGGAACAATGTGTGGACCAAGTAATTTGCGTAGAAATATTGATATGCTCAACAATTCATTCTAATTTGAACTATCAGGTACCTCAGCTGGAAAAATTAATTCAAATCAATGTTAATATTTTGTCCTTAATAGCTGAAATTTATGCATAATGCACAGGAGACGGGAAATATGACAATTTGGAGGACAGTGAAGACTTACATAAAAAATTAATTTTATTATTAGCAAATGCCAACAACGGGTATTAACCCTAAACACTGGGACGGGTAAATGTCAAAATATTGTGCAAAGTACAGCCTTGCCAAAAAAAATACCATCACCACTCAGGCTAAAATCAATTCACGGGCGAAGCCGGGTATCTGAGCTAGTATATATATAAGTATATATATATTTGTCTGCTACCTACTCTCAGCGTTTCAAGTAAAACTAATGATCAAGTTCGTTAACGACGGGGAGGGAGGGTTTAGGGAGGATTTAGGAAGGATGAAAATACAAAACATCTCCGTTATTATGAGTAGGATCAAAAAATATTATACATCAAATCTTATTGCAAATTCTATGTACTATAATCTTGAATGATAGACGAGATATTTCAGGTAAGAAAAAACGCCTCGTTCCTTCACTATTCTTTATTCGTTGTAACAGAGCGCTTTCAGAGCATACGCTCCATCATCAGTGCCCTCTTCACAATGATGTGACAGGAACCAAGGATTCCCTGTGGAGTCACATTGTGAAGAGGGCACTGATGATGGAGCGTATGCTCTGAAAGCCCTCTGTCACAACGAATAAAGAACAGTGAAGGAACGAGGCGTATTTTCTTACCTGAGATAATAATTCCTTCACCATCCAGCACCTCAAAAATGTAGACGAGATATTGTTCAGTTTTGTGACTATACTAAACCCCCACTTCTACTGATGTCATATTGACAATAAGCTGTAATATTATGAATCACTTCATTCGAAGACTAAATACTAAATATTGTTTTCTTTGAACTTTTATAAAGAGAGATAAATGCAAATAAGTCAAGCGGTGACCTCATGAATAAAGATTCGAAAGTGTTCATTTGATTTATGCCGTATTGGATATTTTACTTCTTCATTAAACACTAAAGGTTATATTAGTTATTCGTTGTACACGGACCAAGAATAGGGGGGGGGGCGAGGGAGGGGAAAATTCAAAATATCTCCATTATTTTGAGTCGAATTGAAAAAAATATTATACGATCACGTTATAGGATATTTCTTTAAATTATTAATTATTAAAGTTATCTTCTTGCTAATATGGCTTATTGGGAAGGGTAATCTGCAGGTTACCACCCTTTTCTAGCCAGGTTATACTATTTCTTTGCAGGCATTGAAGGTATTAAAGCAAGGGCTGTACTTCTATCCATCTGGGCTGCCTCTGTTTTGTTCTCGGCTTCATAGTATTTTCTATTTTTTGGGTGAATGTATTCTATACCTCACAGTTGAAGTGAGTGATATAAGTGAAATCATATTCATTAAATACTTGATAAACTTATCATTAATTCAAATATGATTTAGCATTTGTTGAGATTTCAATCATCAACTGTAAAATAACTTCAATGCAAGATTCATAAGTGCTATTGTAATATTGCCGTTTGGAAATGTGCACAGTTTTAAGAAAAAAAATTGAGGCAGGTCTAACTTGTCTGTGTAAAACAAAAATCATTTTTTCATTCCGCGTTTTCAGTTAATTTTTATTAGGACATTGAAGGTAGAGCTCATAATTTCAAATGGCTTATTCGCTTGCTGGAAATAAATAATGGACGAAAGTGTTCAACCATTAAGCCGCCATTAAACAAAGGTAGTATCAGCAAAATAACATATTAGGAATAGCTGGCAAGATCAGTCGGCCATGACCATTAATGGCGAAGGTTGGAAAATTGGATTTGCTGGCCCATTCTGGCGGATCATCACCTGCCGAGGTTTAATGGGCTGGTAAATGGGCCAACATTCCGCCCATGTTTTCCCTTGCCGTAATAAGAATAGGTTATGAATATTTATGGAAGCCTTGAGACCTCTAAGGAGCAAGGTTTTCACACTTTGCATCTGTAATCGCATCTTCTCAGCACAACCACCCTAATTCACACAGATAAATCTGATTTTTTATCTCACCCTCGGCTTGACTTTATTAATCTGAATTTCAAATTCCAACCCCGGAGGAAAATGTGGGAATGGCAGAAAAAATTATTCCAGGATTTGTGAGACAGCTGGCTGCATTTGAAATTGGCTGGTTCTATCTCCGGCTTGTCAACAATTCAAACAAGACGTCCTTCATTCCGTAATCCAACGGAAATACTATTTCATGCTTGTTTTAATATTAAACACACTCTTCTTGTAAAATAGGTTGAAAGAATTAGAAGTGGAAAAGGGAAAAATATGAACATGTTGTTAAGTTTATTGTAAAAATAAACGTTGTTTATTAGAGTTCTATTGGATTGCAAAAATTAAACACACAAACTTTATCACTGCACAATATATTTGACACTACACACTTGGTAAATTATTCCTAAATATTACTCACAGTATAGAATGATAGTTTCACTTCTTATTGCTCCGTACGGCACTGCACTGATCTCCACAAAGAACATGGCAATTCACTGTTCTTTACATAAACACGGTACTACACTGTTCTTTACATAAACGAGGCACGTCACTGTTCTTTACTTAAAACACTCTACCGAAACTAAAAGCACTGTTCACTATAGCTGCAGTATGATTCCGGTTTCGGTAGTGTGTTTTATGTAAAGAACAGTGAAGTGTCTTGGTTATGTAAAGAACAGTGCATTGCCATGCAACTGGAACATACATTTCACAGTTAAAGAGTTACACATTGGACAAGAGCAATGGGTGCATACATTTCACAGTTAAAGAGTTACACATTGGACAAGAACAATGGGTACAAACATTTCTCAATGGAACTGTTAAACATCAGACAAAAACAATGAATACATACAAATCTCAATGTAACAGTTACAAATCAGACAAGAACAACAGATACATACATTTCTCAATGGAAAAGTTACACATCAGAGAAGAAAATTGGATACGTATGATTGCTTCGAGAGATGGATGTATGAATCCAATTGGACTCATTCGCCCCGACAAACCCCAACCAAAGGCTTTGTTGGGACGAGAAAGAGAAGAGAAAGTTCAAGCCGCATGAATGTGTTAGCCCAACAAAACAATACAAAAAAAAAACACTAAAAAAACAAGATTTTACATTATTATAATAAAGGGGATGGTGAAGTTGATGAGTGAAGAGGCGGGGATAAGGAGTGACGGGCAGCATTCTCCCCTGGAGAGCCCATTGTCCTCCTGGGCTCCTAGAGGGAATCTACAGGGGGGGGGGGGTCCTATAGTGAGGCTCCTACAGTGAGGTCCCTACAGGGGGTGTTTACCACCAGCCATTATTAGACTCTCTAGGCTAATCCCTCTTTTATCCTCCCCTTTACAAAGCCACTTATGGAATACTCAATGTTTAATTTTAAGAAAAACGAGCGCCCACTTTCACCTACCCGAAACACACTTCTCTAATTTAAAACACCCTACCTCCAGTTTATCTCTCGGAAAGGTATTTGGAACGATGTAAATTAATTAAAAACACTGTTGCATTTGTTCCTCGTCAGTGGTTTTTACTTGAATTACCTGCTCCTTAATGAATGAATGAAGTTGGAAATTCCTAGAAACCTAAAAATACTTATAACAGTTGCGGAAATCTGACTTACAGTGATGTTTGATTATGAGCAATCACTAGATCTGATAGCAATAATTTAATTATTTTTAACGTATAATTAGCATTTGTTATTTATAACCCTTACGGTCCTATATTTGTTTAAAATTAACCCTAGTATTACCGACCTCTCCCAGGTCGCATGGATTACCAAGGGGGGCTCCTCGAGCCCACAACCTTAAAAACCTTTTATTTTGGTTCTATAATTTTTTTAAAATTTTTATTTCTATTGGATTATGTTTATTGGACGTTTCTTATGACACCTGTGAAAAAAAAAATTAAATAGAAAAATAAAAATAAATTAAAAAAAAAAGTTCGGATGGGGAAAAAAGGATGACTTTAAATTAAATGTAATTTTATTCTACTGGAGGAACATATCTAAACATTGTTAGAATAAAAAGTTATCTATATCTAAGTTATTATAACATTATAATAGAATAATAATTTAAGAAAATATAATTATCAGATTCGTAATGCAATTATCGGTGCTTTTGCACAATAATTTTTTTTTCCGAGTGTTTATCCAGGATGCAGCATGGACTAACTGTTCCCCTAGTTGGGAACAACCTAGAAAATCTTCTCTTTTCTAAAAAAGTACTTATCAGGAGCAATAATTATAACCATCTCAGTAATATATTTTTATATGAAAAAAAATTATATGGGGAGAATATATATATTTTTTTTTTGAGAAAAAAAAAAACTTGAGAAGGTTTGTGTATTACATCAAAGTAATTATTATTTGAGCAATATAATTAATAACACTTGAATTACTAGTTAAAAGTAGTATTAAATATCAGTGGGCTCGAGAAGCCCCCCCCCCCATGGTACTTAAGTGTATAACTACCCCTTGCAATAACAAAATTATCCTTTCTTACCCCCGGTGGGTCACACCACCTTATTTCCATCTATATTGCAGAGCTGGATCTCAGATAAAAAAAAAAAAAAAAAAAAAATGCATTACCAAGGGGGGGGGGCTCCTCGAGCCCATACGTCAAAAAAATTTTTTTTTCTCAACATAGAAATTTTTTTATTTAATTTTATTGTTATGCCCTCACTCTAGGATGTTTTTCTGAGGAATACATAAAATATCAAAAATATCCCATTAAAATTGGGTGATAGGGAACAAAAACAAAAAGTTGTGGGCTCAAGGAGCCCCCCCCCTTGGTAGTTCTAGGGTTAATTTTAGGATTCAAGAAGAAAAGACAAGATCTGGACTGAGGTCTGCTTCGGAATGACCAACCCTGCAGGATAGGTAGCGCCTCTCTCGAGACGAAGCGGCTGGAGTCAACACCAGAAACATTTATGTAAACTTCCGCCTTCTCTATTTACTATTAACGTTTACTAGTTCTATTTTGAATATTTTTTTATGTTGGTTTTATACTATATTTAAAATATGCTACACCTTACATTATAACCGTTTTAAAATATTGACATTTTTTTTTATCTCGTTGACTTTTTAAAAATTTTAGGTTAAGAAACATTGTTTTTTTTTTTGTATACCAAATTATTGTTAGCTTGTTGTAGTTGCATAGGTTATTTATATTTTTTGTATGTTTCCAGGGTACTCATGGTAGAGCTCTTGCTCCGAAAATGCTCAGTCGGTGATAAATATATTATTTGTGGAAGGAAGGTCTGTCCATCGATCCTATCCAAGAGATAACGAAAATGGGGTCCGTTCAAACCTGTATGTATATATACATTTGTCTGTTAACGCTCTAGCTGTCGCAATTTATGTCTGATAGTTACCAAACTTGATATTTATTTTTTTAATGTAAAAATAGCTAAAATCGAACCGGGGGGGGGGGGGATTGACAGTAGGAGAATTTCGGAAATTCCAAATACCTCCGTTGTTATGTGTGGCATCCAGAAATTGTATAAAATAAATATCATTGCAAACGTGATGTTCTACGAGTGTTGTTATATTCATGAGGGGTCTAAAGCACAAGGGGTTTAAGTGCAATTTTTAAAAAATCCGCATTGAGCATAGGAAAGTGAAGCTAAAATTCCATTTTGTTCAGAGCACAAGGGATAAAGGTGTTACTCCAGTAGGTACTGTAATCTAATGGTGTAAAGAAGAACTACTTCACCAGCCTGCTGTTTGGTTTGGAGCACAACAGATATATTGCAGTTATATCCATTGTGCTCCAGTCTTTGCGAAGTTGTTGTTTGAGTGTTACAAAAAGATGTGTTCAATACTGGAATATAAATGCTGAGTTTTATAGTATCATACCATTATTCTTTTAATTGAAGCTTATTGACTCTTCATATTTTCATTTTTTTTAAACCATTATTGCTGAAAAATGACTGAACCAGATGAAGCCAACAGTGATGACTGGGAGAAAGAGGTTGAAGGAAGTTGAGAAATGGAAAAGGAATCAACGCCAGAGACTTCCAAATG
Organism: Riptortus pedestris; assembly: GCA_019009955.1. NCBI lineage: Eukaryota > Metazoa > Arthropoda > Insecta > Hemiptera > Alydidae > Riptortus > Riptortus pedestris. Next base: position 108,077,266 of record CM032229.1, on the reverse strand, counting down.
AGGGCAAGGAGTATGTTGGTAGAAGAGGAAAAAAGCATCAAGAGAAAAAGTTGCAGGTGTACAATCATAACTGTCGCTTTAAATGCAATGATAATGTGAGTGAGATAAAGTGTCAAGAAATTTTTGATGATTATTGGGGTCTTGGTGATCATAATTTGCAGTCTTCTTTTATAAATTCTGCAATAACACTCAATAATCCAGTAAGGAAAACGGAGCAGCCAGTTCGAAAAAAATCGGTCAGTTGCACTTATGAACTTGCAGGTTACAGAGTTTGCAAGGAGTTTTTTCTAAAAACAGTTGCTGAAACACCAAAACAAATTCAGAACGTCATCCATAAGAAGAATATGTCAGGAAGTGGGATATCTCCCAAGGATAAAAGGGGACACAAAGCATCAGGAAATAAAATTCTGGAAAAATCTGTACAATTGGTGAAAGATCACATTCAGACCTTTCCCCGTTACACAAGCCACTATTCGCGTGGGAAAGCACCAAATAGAAAATATTTAAACCCTGGTCTAAATTTGATTAAGCTTTATGTCCTTTATAAAGAATTTTGCCAGGAAAAGAACCTGTAGAACCTGTAAAAGAAAGATTTAATACTTCATTTAACCTTAGTTTCCATAGACCACTCACGGATACCTGTATTACCTGTGACAAATTACAGGTTATTATTGAACACGGTAATGACGAAGCTAAGACAAAATGTGAAGTTGAAAAGAAAATGCATCTTCGAAAATCAGAAGCAGCACAGACAGCCAAATGTCTGGCTGGTGAGATTGCTAAAGAAGATTCCAGTCATGTTCCAGTGTGTTTTGACCTAGAAAAGATGCTACCAACGCCAGTTTTGAGCTGTTCTAGAGCTTATTATGTTCGGCAGTTATGGACTTATAATTTCTGTGTTCATAATCTTAAAGATGGAATGCAACTTTGTTTATTTGGAATGAGAGTCAAGCAACAAGAGGGTGCAAAGAAATTGCATCGTGCCTCCTCATTTGACGGCATTTAGCGACAATGCAGGGGGCCAAACAAGAGCCATTTCATTGTCAAATTCTGGTTTTATGTTATCCGTAACACCAATATTCAAACTGTAGATCACAAATTCCTAGTTTCTGGTCACTCATTCATGGAATGTTACCAGAATTTTGGTTTGATAGAGATTGCTAAGAAGAATAGTGACCGAGAGGTGTTTGTTCCAGAACATTGGGAAACTATTGTAGCCAAGGCTAATAAAAAGTTCATGGTGGTGAGGATGACTCAGGGAGACTTCATCACTCTAGATTCTCTTAAGCGCTTTCTGAAAGATACAGTGCCTGGTGAACGTAAGAGGCAGTGGCTTCACTTCGAAAAGAATGAACCGTGGACCCTTTTCTACAAAGAAAACGTAGGTGACATTGCAGAGTTTTTTGTAATGAACTCACAGACACGCCAGGCTGGAAGAGATGAACTTGGGGTCAATGAAAAACAAGCAAGTACATGAAGTTCAAAAACCTGCAGGACCTTCTACCATTTGTGCCACCAGTGTACAATGACTTCTACAATTCTCTTCAGTACCAAATTCCAACAGGTCACCGAAGACAAACTTGTGCAGAAGAGCATGTGCCAGGGCAAAATAATGAGGAAAACTTAGAACTGGATGACCCTGACCGTTTGTTTGAATCTGATTCTGATTAAAATTCTTGATGCGATATTCCCAATCTGTTTTCCAAAGAATTTCATAACTGTTTCATAATTTTTTTTCATTTAGTGCGCACTTTTATTTAATTTGCCAAATAGTTGAGAACACAAGGGATACAAGTGCATTATGTCATTATCAAATAGTTATTTTTATTACCATAAACTATATTTTTTTTTTCAAAACAATTGTAAGCTACCTTATATGACCATAACTCAATCTGTAAGCACAAAACAAACATTGCAGAGCCTATTTACAATTTTCTATTGCCACTTAACTTTAAACCCCTGTATCACTGTTTGCAGTTCATGTCACTTATATCCCTTGTGCTTTAGACCCCTCACATGTCTTCTTAAAATTGAATATTAACAGAGATATTTCCATATTTTAGTTTTCGGCCTTCAGTAAGTCCCAACTACAACTCATGTCATACTATCAAAAAGTTGTTATACAGGGTGTTTTAGAACGATCCAACATTTCGATCAATAGTTTAAAAAAATGCTATTTGTAATTAATTATTTATTGATACCAAAATTTTAACAAAAAGGGAAATTTTACTTTTTAAATGTTACATTACTTAAATGACGCCCGTTTGTTTGACGACACTCTCAAGCCTTGTGCGGACGTTATTGTAGACTTTTCAAAGAAGTTGTTGAGTTCAAAAAACTAAGGTCCAAAATGCACTTCGTGGACATTGCGACCCAAACTTTAACTTGGGGGCTATGCAAAGGGCGTTGGAGTAGCAAATTTGGATTGTTCTCTGACCAAAATCGGCAATTTTGGCGATTCACATAACCGTTCACGTGAAAATGGACCTCGTCGCTAAATAAAATGTTGTCAAAATCATTAAATCTCTCTAAGATTATGTTTACATAATTTAACCTCAGAACATAATCATTTTCAAACTCAATTAGCGCCAATAAAATGTAAGAATTGAGCTTGCTAGCGTTGCCCCTTCCCCACCTCCGCTCCACTTATTTAGTGTCTCGTTCAATTGTAAAATAGTTGGACCGTTCTGAGACACCCTGTATTATGAAGCACATTATTTGAAGTCTGAATAGAAAATATTGTTTTCATTGAATTTTTAAGTTTTGAGATAAATGAAAATATGCGCCTGGGAAATAAGTATATTTTAACGCAGCCCCTGCGTGACGGACTTTAAATTACTGTAATGGATCCCCGATGTTTTACGCGAAATTCAACGCAAAGACGTGTTGAAACTGTATGGCGTACTTTCAAATATTCTTAAGCAGATTAATGATGATGAAGCTGTTAGCGATTCACCCAATAAAAGCAAAAGTACTAGACAAAGGAAAAGAAGAAAATATTTGCTTTCTTCATAGGCTTTGAAAATAAATAATCAGTTAATCATTTGCGATTTGGCAAACAGCCACACTTTTCGTATGCAGTACATTCCCCAGAAAGGATTACCCCCTTTTTGGAAAAAAAAGTAAATAAATTATGGGATACTAGAGTCGTTACCGTAGTTCTCTCGTAACTCTCAGTAATGACGAGCTCACCTTTCAGCCTGACTGGGAACCTGAACCAAAACTTTGCCCACCCAAATGAGCGGATGAAGTTCATATTTCATTATTATGACAATTAAAATTATTCTAATTATGCCAATCACAATCGCTGTGGGGCAGAAACCATATAAATATATAAAATAAATAAATAAATCGTAAGCCTACTAGATAACATGCAAGTACACCGTCGATTTTCACTTGAAGAAGTGAACATTGTTAACAAGTAGAATTGAACCAGTAGGTATTTTTTAACATGTTATATTTACCCACACTCATCTTTGTCAACTTCTTCAAATCGGCCACTGGATGTTGATAATAACCACAACTAATTTTTAGCAGATCTCTCATAAAGGGAAATGACGCGATTTTTGACAAATTTCCTCAAATGTCCATCGATCCTTCCCAGGAGATAACGAAAATGAAGTCCGTTCAAATTTATATATATATATATATATATATATATATATATATATATATATATATATATATAATTTTGTTGTTGTTTTCGATCAAGTTCGTTAATGGCTGAAATCGGACCAGTGGGATGGGGGATTTAGAGGGGGAATTTTGAAACTTCGAAATATCTCCGTTACTATAAGTCGGATCGAAAAATTGTATAAAATCAATCTTACTTCTAATTAAATGATCTATAAATATTGTTATATTCATGTTTTCTGTATCTTAAATATTAACCGAGGTATTTGGATTTTATAGTTTTCAGCAAACCCCCACTTCTACTTATGTTAAACTAACAATACTCGGTTATGTAATAAACCATATTATTCGAACCTTAAATACAAAATTTTGTTTATGAGACATTTATTATACGACATATGTGGAAATATGTTCTGGTGGCCCCTCCCCCCCGGTCTTAATTTTTTTGAATACTTAAATTTGATTGATTGAGATATAAATTATTCTGATTATTATAAATTACAGTACTAGATATAGTAAATAGTTTTTAATCAAATTAATATGTTATATTTCAGTAATTGTTTTTCTTTCGGTGAGAGTTGGGTTGGCAGACCTGTTCGTTTACAATTCAGACACTTCCCGCCATGAGGGGAAAGCTTTCTTATTATCATTTTTATTTATTCACTTAATATTCAAGGTGGTGTTGTGATACCAGTATGTAAATTTGTCAATTATTGAACTTCAGGAGGGAAATCTACGTAGTTTACGCAGGCCCTGTGTGACGAACGTTTTTTATTTTGAATATAATTATTTTACTCCTGGTACTAAAAAGAAGAAAAACAGTATAACTGGTGAATGTAAATATGAATAAAATCAAACGTAAGGGTATTATTTAAATAAATTATGAAAAATACAGGCATAATATTAATAATAAAAGGAATAATTTAGTTGTGATAAAAACAATGCGTTTTTCGCTTATGCATTAACTAAAAAACAAACTTTAATACAATTATGATTCGTGAACGTTTCTGACTTATTAAATGCAGTAAAATATACTTATGGCAGCATATATAAAATCCAATTTTTCTTTGCTTTTAAAATATTTGCTGAAATATTCTAAATCCTACGAAATAAGGGTATATTTTCTGCCTTGAGGTTGTTTCTCCATCCTGTTGTAACAATATTTACATCCGCTTTCCTGTCTAACACTCCCTCGTTCTCAGAAGCAAACTTACACACAACCTCCCTCGAATAAGTTCTCTTTCTTTGGTTACATAACATTGTTTGCCCCATTAAATAAATATATATTTTATTACATAAATACAGAACAAAGGCTTAGGCAATGTTCTTTGTTGTGTACGTTGTTTTTTAAAAACGTCTCTATTTTCCCATCTTCGTCTGTGATGCAGTGACCTCGAGCTAAAATAAATAAAACTTTATCGTTTTTATAATTTTTTTTTTTTTTTTGCATGGACAGAATTTCAGATATTAAACTGACAAGTTTGATAAGTGCCATCAATTTTTTTTTTCGTGATTTGTGTACTCTTTATCTGGAATCGTTTTTAATATGAGAACATATTATCCAGTTCAAACAACAATTTAAATAACACTGTAAACATTGCAATCATAACATATCGTTCAAAATTAAGTAGAAAACTATTTAGGATTAATGACCTCATTAATAGACCTATTTTATTCTAATTATATCTTTTTTGTTATTAATATAACGTCTTAAGACCTAAGGATACTTAGTTTCTGTTAGATTTTAAATCAACTTGACTCTGAGACATGCACATTACTCGCTTTTATTCAATGAGGTGTGAAATAAAAACGTGAACCATCGTTAGTCAGAATTTTTTGTAATATTTTACTTATCCTAAGTGAGCTTTAACAAATGTTTAAATAGATTTTTAATTTATTATATTGGGTAAATTACTTATTTCACTAAATAGACAGACAGATTATAAACTTTGTAAAAGAGGATAACGACAATGAATGAATTCTCGCCGACTACAATTCGTCATATGGTAGTATCAATATTTAATTAGTTTAAAGTTCGAGGATGTTAATAATTATTGTGTTGATTGACTTTGTGCTCGCATCATTCCAGCTTTCACAATACTTAACTCCAATAGTGTCATATTTTGGAAGTAATATACTTTTGTGTTCTAGGAACTTTTGTAACATGTACCACGAATAAATTAGTAAAAACTCATTATCCCATGTCAATTAATTCGTCCCTATTAATCATTGTGAAATGATAGGAGGTGTTAAATGTAGTGCGAATTTTAATTTATTTCTACAAACTATGTATTATCACTTCTGCAACATAATTGTTTGGAAACCAACCCGTCGATTTTGAAGGTCAAATATTAGACCATTTTCTAAAGTGGGCCCGGATTAGTGTGCTCAGGATACTGTTATTTCCTCACGCTAATTCATTTATCGTATTTAGTTTATTTATTAAATCATGTGACTTGAAGAGACATAAAATCCTACTTCTTTATGTTCCTTTATCTTCATAAATAATACTATTTTTTTATGAAGATACTACTCATTTCAGTTATTTAGAAAAACCAAGACTGAAAAAGAAGTATTACTGGAATATTTAGTAACCTACAATGTATTTAGGACAAAAATTTGTTTTGAACTATTTAAATATAAATATATTCATATATATATATATATATATATATATATATATATATAAAAATTGTAACCTCTGTCTGTACATTGATTGTTTTCGCAAAATTTCACGATAACTTTTCGTTTCACATGTCATAGACACCATAACTGCATTTTGTTTCTTTCGTGTCTGTTTGTTTGTTTGTTACCTTTTCACGTATAAACGGCTGAACCGAATGTTGTGAAACTTCGTATGTATATTACTACTAACCCCACGTAGACTTTAGGCTATGTTAATATTCTCTGAGACGAACAGGAGTGGGGGTTATAAGGGAGGCCTGAAATTAAAAATTGCGATATTTCGTTTCCTATTGGTTTTTCGTCAAATATGAATATAACAAACGTTGTTTATTTTGTTATTTAGAGTAACTTTTGTTATATACATTTTTTTCATATACCGATTTATAAACGAGATATACGCTAAAACCTATAGCGGAAGTGAACAATTTAATTTGACAAAAAAGACTCAACCAAACTAAATAAAACTCGGTATGTGTATTAGCACTAATGCCATCATTATAATAAGCCGTACCAACATTTCTAGGGACGGGCAGGAGTGGGGGTTATAAGGGAGGCCTGAAATTAAAAATAGCGATATTTCGTTTCCTATTGGATTTTCGGCAAATATGAACATTACAAAAGTTGTTTATTTTGTTATTTAGAGTAACTTTTGTAATACACACCTTTTTCGTATACCGAATTATAAACGAGATATAAGCTAAAACCAATAGCGGAAGTGAACAATTTTATTTGGGACAAAAGACCCAACCGAACTAAACCAAATTCGGTATGTGAATTAGCACTAACGTCTTCCTTATAATAAGCCATACTAACATTTCTAGGGACGGGCAGGAGTGGGGGTTATAAGGGAGGCCTGAAATTAAAAATAGTGATATTTCGTTTCCTATTGGGGTTTCGGCAAATAATCACATATGAAAGATGTTTATTTTATTATTTAGAGAAATTTGCTCAACAATTCTTTGGAACTACCAGGTAACTCACCGGGAAAAATTAATTCAAATGTATGTTAATATTCTGTGCTTAATAATTCAAATCTATGCATAATGCACAGGAACTTATCGTAACTTATAAATGAATTCCCGGGCGAAGCCGGGTACCTTTGCTAGTATATATATAAAATTGTAACCTCTGTCTGTACATTGATTTTTTTCGCGAAATTTCACGATAACTTTTCATTTCACATGTCATAGACACCATAACTGCATTTTGTTTCTTTGGTGTCTGTTTGTTTGTTTGTTTGTTTATTTGTTTGTTTGTTACCTTTTCACGCATAAACGGCTGAACTGAATTTTATGAAACTTGGTATGTGTATTACTACTAACCCAACTTAGACTTTAGGCTATATTAATATTCTCTGAGACGAACAGGAGTGGGGGTTATAAGGGAGGCCTGAAATTAAAAATAGCGATATTTCGTTTCCTATTGGCTTTTTGGCAAATATGCATATATCAAAAGTTGTTTATTTTGTTATTTAGAGTAACTTTTGTTATATACACTTTTTTTGTATACCGAACTATAAAGGTGTTATACGCTAAAAATTATAGCGGGAGTCTACAATTTTATTTGGCACAAAGACTCAACCGAACTAAATAAAACTCGGTATGTGTATTAGTACTAACGCCTTCCTTATAATAAGACATACTAACATTTCTAGGGACGGCCAGGAGTGGGGGTTATAAGGAAGGCCTGAAATGAAAAATAGTGATATTTCGTTTCCTATTGGGGTTTGGGCAAATATCCACATAACAAAAGTTGTTTATTTTGTTATTTAGAGAAACTTTATATACTGTTACGTTTTTATTACAAAACCAGTAATAAACGTTAATAAGAGTTCTTTTCGATTGCAAAATTAAACACACACAAGTTTCACAGTTTATCACTGCACAATTTATTTCACAATGCACAATACTCTGGATTATTACTACTCACAGTATTACACTGATAGTGTCCTGTTCTTCAGATTTCACAGTCCAATAATCCACTCACGGTCACTGAAATTCACAAAAGACGGCACTGCACTGTCCTTTACTTCGCGGCACTGCACTGTCTTAAACACGCACTAAACTGTTACTTACAATCACGGCACAACACTTTTCTTCACTGCACAACACTTTTCTTCACGGCACCACACTTTACCGCAATGCACTAAGTCGCACTGTAGCGCTGAACATCCCTTTAAGACCGTCGAGCGTCAACTGAACTGCGGTACTGGCAGGGTATCTTATAAATGCCTATAGATGGGCCTAGCCAAGGAAAGGTCTGGAACTTCCTAGAAGGTCCCTAATTAGATTCGCTCGTTCCACTAGTCTTTGTTCCTCCTCTCACGCGGCTCTCTCTTTGTGTATTCGCCCACTCATCCAATTCTCGCAACAATACATTATCGTCGTATACCGAAGTATAAAGGCGTTATACGCTTAAAATGACAGCAGGAGTCAATTTTATATATATATAATCTTGAACGGACCTCATTTTCGCCGTCTCCTAGATTGGATCAATGGACGTTTGAGGACATTTTTCATAAATGTGTATTCATGAATCAAATTTTTCATCACGAGTACAACCTAAATAGCAGATTTCCCTTAAGTGTAATTTGCTAAAAATGTTATAAAACCAATCCCTTTTAACCCTGCAGAAGGCGAGCTGAGCCACTGTGTACCCCAGCATCGGCTATCATGCTGTCAGGCATGTCAAACTGATGTGACGTCACAGTGGTCACAGGAATTTCTTCACCTCACCCGTCTCTCCCTCTCCTATTTTCTTCTGAACCCAAGAGCCCAAGTATTTTCTGAAATTTCCTATAAAGTGACCATATGGCCATGCCCCTGTCGTATTTCTTTGATCTTGTTGGTGTACCTCGTTAATTGAAGTTTTTTATTTATTGTTCACCAGTCATTTTTGGTTTGATAATTTGAATGCGTATGAAGGAAAACTCCTCTTACTGAGTGACACAAAACAAGTCTTGTGGTTCTTTTCTCATCACATGTTAAATATTACCGTAATGAATTCCATAAGTGTTTAGATTCTCTTTCAAAGAGAGGCAAAATATGGGCGTATCTATTTTCTTGAAAACCTACGTTAGTTCATAAATAAATTTGAAGAAAAGAAGTCCACCATCTCTCGTTACAACCGAACATCAACCAAGTTTTAAATAGAAAGTTACTCTCTAAAGAAAATATCCTCTAAGTTAGGGGGGGGGGCGTGAAAAAAATAGAAAAAATAAATAACAGAAAATAACATAAAGAATAAAACTCATGTGCAATTAAATATTGTCCAACAACCCAATCGTTTTAAATATGTCAGAGTAGTGGCAATATGTGGGCTTTGAGCTATAATCAGTCAGTAGTTCGATCAAGTCATGTGTCTTAAACACAAGTTCGAACCCTGTTAAGAGGTGTTTTATTGTTACTGTGATGCAATGAGTTCAAACAATCTCAGCTTTTTTGTCCATCATGGAAGGATGTGTCAAGTAATTAAGTCCAATAAATAGTCCTGTGAAGACAACTTATCAGAACAGTGTATGACGAAATGTAAGAACTACTAGAACTGGTTAAAACGCCGTTCTTCTTTAATAAGTAATGTAGGGTTAATCTTGTAGGGCTCAGGGACGTCTGTCTTCGCTGGAAATTTACATGGAGATCATCGAGGAGAAAACGTTTAATGAGTGACCCCTGTAAGCAAACATTTGGCACTGATCTGCATATAACGTAGCTATTCGCTGGCTATGCCGAAGGGTATTTATAATTTTCTGAACGACTGACACCCCATACAAAGTTAGCCAGTGAATGGGTGGACATCTGTACCTTTCCATTCCTGGACCTTATGGCGTAATATTTAGAAACGAAGACGGAAGCATTGACATACTTTCTACCCGTAGGTCCCTCAATTATGATTCAAATATTGCCGATCCTCAGAAACAATGAATAGTGCACTCTCTAGTACATAATCCATTTCTAGCAACGACCTGTTCCTGAAGAAAGAAATTAAATCCTTGATTCCTGAACGGGTACAGCCAGTTTCTGGTGGGTCGGGCAATAAGGAAAAAAGTCCGTCACGCAGGAGCTGCGTAAACTAAGCAGATTTCCCACGTGACGTTTTACAATAGAGAAATTTCACGAGAGTCGAACAGTTGCGGAAAAGACCGAACTAGCTTTTCTCGGAAACTCTCGACTAGACCCGAAGTTAGCCAATCTCATGTCGTCCGTTGTCCGTAGGAATTAATAAAAATGGAAATATCTCGGTTAATATTCAAGATAGAGAATAAATGCATAAAAGAATATTTATAGTAAATTTTATTTTCAATAAGATTGGTTCTGTATAATGTTTTAATCCGACGTATGGTAACGGAGATATTTCGAATTTTCGAAAATCCCCCCCTCCCACTGATCCGATTTCAGCCATTAACGAACTCGATCTGTCTTTTTTCATAAATATCGAGTTTCGTAACGATCAAACACAATCTGCGACCGTGAGAGCGTTAACAGACAAATATATATATATATATATATATATATATATATATATATAATTTTGAACGGACCTCATTTTCGTCATCTCCTGGGTAGGATCGATGGACATTTGAAGAAATTTTTCAAAAATCGTGTCATGAGTACGACCTCAATAGCTGATTTCTCTTAAGGAAAATCTGCTAATTATACACAGTGAAGTAACGAGGTCACTAACAAAGCAGCATGGATAAACCTAGCAGTCACATCCTACGTAAAAGGAGTTTCGGAGAAGCAGGGTGTCCCAAGAGGGAGATAGGTTAGCTTACTGTACACTTTCTGACAGACACTTAACATTTGTAAATTGGCACTAGTAGTATTTTACACTCTACTACATGTTTGTATGCTAATGGGATAGTTACCAATTTCTTCATCTTATTACCATGGACTCGAATAAATAGGCTGGAGACAAGGGAAGCAGATAAGGTGATTCAACTAACAATACGTTTGCTTGAGAAATGACAAACAGCGCAGTTCCAGAAGTCAATTGATGTAAACTGAATACTATGAGATAACAAGAATCAGTCCATTTCGGCATCTCCGAGAATTTCCCAAACTGATTTACTAATGGGTTAATTAATTGTTGGAATATCTGACCTAATGGTGGCTGAACTAATGGAATATCTGACATAGACATTCGATGTCTACTACTTCTAATTACTTCTATTAATTGATAAAATAAAATGTAAAAATGTTGGCCCGGAATAAGATAGAACCACATTGCTTCCCAATAATTTGATGCCACAAATTCTATACATCCTGTTCACTCCATTGGACCTAGGACTGGGCTACTAAGAAATACTTTCCTGTCAGTCTCATATATACCCATTAGAGATTAGACATCCTCATCTCCCGTTGATCCATGGAGTTTAACTACGGGTAATATCCTCAGTGGCTCAAGCATCCGATCTAGCGAACTATTCTCTCACTAGACCGCAGAGTGTAGCTACTAGTAAGTACACACCCTCTTTAGGATTAACACTTAGAAGGGGACATCCGTTTTTACCACGTTAAGGAGAACATCCGTCTGACAGACGGTGCGCACTGAAATCTCGGAAATTATTGTTAATTTTACAGGTTTTTATATGTTCACCTTTTAGAATAATATAAATTATCGTTAAATACTACTTGTAAGTGTGTAATAATACAAATCACATACATACACACTCACTCAGACACGTATATACATATAATTTGATTATTTCTTTCATTTTTATTGGAAAAGAGCATGTTTTTTTACTTCATTTCAGGAAAAGTGCCAAGTATTAAAAAAGTCCGTCACGCAGGGGCTGCGTAAACTAAGCAGATTTCCCACGTGAAGTTTTACAATAGAGAAATCTGCCTAATAACAACTGTAGTAGTAAGAAACCTCTAAACCTAAAACATTATTTAGGGCGTAATAACCCAGAAAATTCTAGGCCCAAAAAACAGTTAACCTAACCTCTAAACCTATTCACGAGGGACGAATAGTTATGGAAATGGCCACCAGAGCTCTCGGCGGAAAGTCCGAACATGCAGATTACAAATGCAAATATCTCGGTTAATATTCAAGATAGAGAAAAAATGCATATAACAATATTTATAGTAAATTTAATTTCCAATAAGATTGGTTCTATACAATTTTTCGATCCGATGCATAATAACGGAGATATTTTGAATTTTTGAAAATCCCCCCCTCTAAACCCCCCCTCCCACTGGTCCGATTTCAGCCGTTAACGAACTTGATCTTCCTTTTTACATAAAACGATTAAATACCGAGTTTAGTGACGATGAAATAAAAATCGAGACCGAGAGAGTGATAACAGAAACATATATATATATATATATATATATATATATATATATATATATATATATGTCTATATATATATATATATATATATATAGATATATATATATATAGATATATATATATATATATATGTCTATATATATATATAGATATATATATATATATAGATATATATATATATATATAGATATAGATAGATATATATATATATATAGATATATATATATATAGTTTTGAACGGACCTCATTTTCATCATCTCCTGGGTAGGATCGATGGACATTTGAAGAAATTTTTCGAAAATTCCGTCATGAGTACGACCTCAATAGCTGATTTCCCTTAAGGGAAATCTGCTAAATCAAACAAAAATACAGTTTATTACATAATAAAATACAAAATAGTATAGACATATATGTATATATATATATATATACAAAGAGGAAAATATGTTTCATAAATAATACATTGTACGAAAATCCCATGTCAAATCAGCATATAGCCAAGTATAGAAATGTTTTCTTCCACATTAGTAAATCGAGAAAAAAATTCTATATGGCTACATCACTCCAACAAAGAGTTTACACAAGTATTGCACAGTTTTTTTGAACATTCAAGGCAATTAGGGGTCCCACAATTCACACATTTATATGCTGTCATTCTGTTCTTCTGATAAAGACAGTATCTGCAGTTCTTCATTTTCTCCAATTTGTCAGTTTTCGTTGTCGCGGAAGGTTCTTCTGTTCTCGATGTTGAGGGTCCCCGTAACCTTGAAGACTGAGTTGCAGGTTCGTCCCCAAGAGACTTCAGTATCAAGGCCTTCAAGTCGGACTGCAGATTTGGAATAGTAAGGCGAGCTTCCAATGACTCCTGAATAAGTTGCATTCCAAGCTTTTTCATGAAGTCGAATCGAGAATTTTTTTTATTTTTATAGTGTCCGTCTAAGACGTAGGCATTTGAACAGGCCACAGCTATAAGATGGTAAAAAATTGCCAATGGCCATCGGAGTGTTCTTCGGTTGGCACAATAATTGTAAAAAAACAATATTGGACTAGATAAAAATAATAAAATGAAAACAAAAACCCCACCCCGCACAAATAAATAAATAAATAAAAAAATAATAAATAAGTAAAATAAATAAAAATAAATTATTCAAGGCAAGGAAAGGAATAAATTAGCAATCAAATAATGTAGGGGGGCATTTAATTTAGAAGAAAACTATTCATTTATGATATAATCATAAAACAATCATTATAAGTAATAAATAATAGTCTATGGAACATCCGCCCTATAGACGGCAACGAATAAAATATGCACATAGAGGAACATCCGTCTGTGGGACGGAGGAGAAACTTACCTGTTAGAGGAACATCCGTCTCTAGGACGGGGTGGTTCACAGCAAAACGTTTCCTGTCAAAGTCACACAGGTCGTATCAGCACTTCAACCACTAGGCTCCACTCCAGGATGACAACAGGGGGGTGCCATTCGGCAGGTGCGCAGATCAAAATTTTTTGCGACTTTGGCGCATGACGTCACTTGGCAGCACTCAGCTTTGTTTACATCGTAAGCATCGTTGTTTTTTTAGTTAATTGTTTTATTTTCCATTGTTATAAGTGATTTTTTTTTTCAAAATGAGTGAGTGTGCTATGGCAACATGTTCCAACAACTCTAGGAGAACAGGCAAATCTGTATCTTATCACCGGTTTCCGAAAAACCAACAAATTAAGAAACAGTGGATAGTTCTGTGAAGACGAGGAGATTTGAAATTTAATCCTACTTTTGCTCGGGTTTGTTCAGAACATTTCAGCGATAGTGATTACCAAAGGAATTTAAAAGCAGAATTGTTAGGCTATGTTCCTAATAGATTGATATTAAAAGAAGAAGCTGTCCCGCACCTTAATTTCCCAGTATCGTCTGTAAGTAAACAAACACCTACTAGCTCTACTTCTGACTCAAAATGTGAAATATCTAGAGAATGTAGGAGTAAAAAACGTGAAATAACTAAACGTGCCCTGCGTCACATTAATGAGATTTCTCCCAAAAAGATGAAAAGTGATTTTTCATGTAATACAGAAGAAGTTGATTGTATGGATGTATTCTCTTAAAGGAAAAAATTTCTGAATATGAATCGCAATTAAAGTCCTTGCTGATCCAAGTAGAAAATTTAGAAAGTAATAACTTTAATTTAAAAAAGAGAGTTACTAAATTGCTAACAGTTAATCACCAGATAAAAATGCAAAAAGAAGAAAAAGTGCAGTGAAAAAAGAAATGGATAGGATTTGTTATCCAAAGCTCAAATTCAGAGCATACACTCAAAAAATATCAGCAGCAACTGTTTTGGACAAGACAGACTTCATGCGAATGGGAGCTTTTAAAAAGGTAAGATTTAAAATATTAGAAACAGAATAATTTTCTTGTAGTGTTTCCTATAGAGCACTATAGGAGTTTATTTCCCATGCTCCATCATTAATGATATTACATGTTTCCTTCGCAGTTATTTATTCTATGGGACAGTGCGGTTTCAATGCATACACTCAAAAAATAGCAGCAACTGTTTTGGACAAGACAGACTTCATGCGAATGGGAGCTTTTAAAAAGGTAAGATTTAAAATGTATGAAACAGAATAATTTTCTTGTATTGTTTCCTATAGAGCACTATAGGAGATTATTTCCCATCCTCCATCATTAATGATATTACATGTTTCCTTCACAGTTACTTATGCAATGGGACAGTGTGGTTTCAATGCATATGCTCCAACATCTGTGCCATTTTCTTCACAAGGATGCTACTGGAACCAGGGATTCCCTGCGGCTCAAAATGTTAGCATATTTTTATTACAAGGAGGACTAAATGCCAATGACAGCTTTTTTTAAAAAAAGATAAGTTATCTTCTTGTAGTGTTTCCTATAGTGTTTCTATCATCAATTAATGATGTTACATGTTTCCTCCACAGTTATTTATTCTATGGGGCAGTGCGGTTTCGATGCATACACTCCAACATCAGTGCCCTTCTCTTCACTAGGATGCTACTGGAACCAAGGATTCCCTGCGGCTCAAAATGTTAGCATATTTTTATTACAAGGAGGAGTACATGCCAATGATAACCTTTAAAAATCTTGTACCTATATTGACTAGCTGATGTTTAAAATAATTTAGTCATTTTTATTCATTTTTAACTGGGTATCATTGTTTATTGCTTGGTTAATCTCAATTTTATTAACTTTTATTTGTTTGTATAATAGAAGTCATTACTGTTTTCATGCTTTGGAGATTTCATCTTATTATAGTAAAGTTTTACTTTTTGTTGTGCTAATTACCTAGAAAAATTACGATTTTTAAATGTAACCCAACATATATAAATTTTAAGGAACTATTATGTATTTATTTTTAATGGAATCTAATTTGTACATGGTTTATTTGAAATAAAATATATTCAACTAAAGTAATTTGTATCATTTACAGACATATACCATTTTAACAATTTTTTATTCGCCAAATTAATCAGAAAACTGCTTATATTGATCGTATTTCGGCTTGTCCGCCACGAATCTTGCAGCCCAGTGACGTAGAGGCTTGCTGCATTCTGATTGGCTACTCGCGAATGGCGCTACCTTATGTTATAAGTGCCTTGGATGACAACTGAAGACTCCCTTAGGACCACATCCTTTTTCGACCGATTAGAGCCACACGACCAGACTAAAGAATAACTATACCCGTCTGCCAGACGGATGTTCCGTTCTAAGTCTTAACCATAAGGTACCGCCCTCTTTTCCTATTAGCTTTAAACGGCAAGGCTGTGACCAAGGACAAACTTGACAAGTAGGTGTGATACATGACACCTACCTGCCATACGCATATTTTTCATTGATTTTATTCTGCTAGGAATCACTCTTCTTGTCTCGAAATAACATTTAGAAAAGTTAAGAAGTATAGTGTGCTAGTGTGTGCGTGTGCTTGTGAGTAACCCCTCCCCCCTCCCATTTTACCCCCTTTACCAATGAGAGCTTAAAATAAAATATTAAGTAAAAATATGCAAAAAAATATATTTACAGTATAATAATATATTATGTAATATTTTTATATAATAACATACTATGTAATGCCTTTACTTACGAAATAATAAGCAAAGAAGCATGTATAAGTAGCATATTATTATTATACAAAAAGAATAAAAAACTATATACGAATATTAACCTACATAGTACAAAAAAAAAATCAAAGGACACTCTTTTATAAGGAAAATAATGCAAAAAAAAACATGAAACTATTCAATTGACGATTCGTTTTGGTAAAACATTCAGGGCAACCATAGTATACTATGTGTTCACAGCAAAATACTTCATTTTCATTTACAGTAAAGACGGCTACCTCTTCTATTTTTTTTTTATTATTTATAAATTACTATCACTATCATCCATTTGTCTTAAAACACTCCGAAAAAATGGTAGAGGACAGAGCGTGCAATGACCTTGACATGTAGTTGACTACTGAATAGTACTTTTTCAACTAATAAATACTAGTTATGTAATTGCAACTACAGTTACAAAAATATAGTTGGTAACTGTAGTTGCATTTTCTTGGTTTCGCATTTACAGTAATTGTAGTTGGTATTCATAAATCCAACTACTAATTGAAATGAAAAGTAGTTATAACAATAATTACAATTAGTAGTTGTAATTGTAACTGTAGTTATTGAGTAATAACTACAACTACATATAGATCAGCTGTTTTTTACGTTCCGAAGAGCGAGTATATTTTGATCGCCTCTATATAAATATTTACACTCATGGTGGTGATGAATGGATCATCTGAGACGAGCCATGTTCAATTGGTGCACATAATATGTAAGTAGAACTGAAGGTGGACGCTCCTATCAGCACACTCTCTTGTTCCGGCGATCGCCTCTTGTCACTCTCGCTCTCCAGCCTTCTATATCCGTCACCAGTCCTCGGCGACCAAAAGATTTTTGAAAAGAATTACAATAAGCGGCAGTGAAAGTGATAGTGAGGACGAGAACTAGCTATTTTTTAGTGCAGAGCAGTAGAGAGATTATTTTCTTTTGCCGCGATGGCAAAAACCCCAAAATCAAATAACCTGTCTTACAAAAATTCTCTGTTAAGAGTAATTTTAACGGCTAATTTGTTTAAATTTTAAAGTTTAAAAGTATTATTTAATTTCATTCGACTTCGGAAAAATATGAAAAGGAATTTACATATTATTTTCGTTAGTTTTCATTTATTTGCATTAAAATTATTTTCAGTTATTATAATAATGTATTATATGTAATATAATAAACTTTTGAATATAAAGACATTGGATGTAGTTATTTCTTAACAGCCTCAACTACTTCAGTCAGTGTTTCACCCAGTTTTACTTTAGTTGAAAAATTTAGTTGCCCATTACCAATAACTAATTACATTTGTAGTTGTACTTGTAACTATATTTTAACTAATGTTGTTATACAATTTTGCCCAACTCTGGGAGGGTATTAAGCTCACCAGTCTTGTCCTGTTTGTTACAAGCTCATGAGTGTACACTTTAAGGCATAGGTGTCATGTATGACACAGCCTTGTTCAAAGGGTAAAGGGTTTAGCTCCTATTACATTTCTGCCAGTCTCACATATATCCAATATGTACACCCTCTTCTCTCATTAGCCGACAGAGGTTAGCTACTAGTACTCTGTGCACTATTTCACTTGTGTACCAATGTCTATATTCACATCTTTAGCCGCAACTACATTCCTGGCTATCTCACACACATTCAATACCTATCGCCACCTCTGTCATTAGCCCTCAGGGATTATGGTCACATGTAATCTCCTCCGTTTGGCTGCATTGCGGCCTCTAGATCGATTCCATCCTCATGTATCTCCAGTCCTGCCAGATCTATCCCTCCCTTCCTCTTCTTTATTCACTTTATTTTATTTTTACCTTCGCTTTTATTATCTTTCCTTTCAGGCTGACTGACATTCTATACAGAATTCGTGTCGGTTGCTTTTCCATGTCCAACCCAACCTTCGTTATTGTAACACTGAGGAATTATTTAATTTCCAATATTTTAATAAATGTATTCGTTTCCTAGAGATCAATTTCAAACAGTACAGAAGGCGTAATCACGAATTAATAAAAACTACTTTTTCTTTTACTGACTGTTAAGGAGTATATTCTTTTCCTTTTTATCACTGACGTTTTTATGAATAATATTTAAGAATTTTTATATATGGACGTTGTGACCGCAGGATTGACACTTTTAACTTGATTTTAACGTTCTTCTAGTTTTTTTTTTTTTTTTTTTTTTTTTTTTTTTTTTTTTTTTTTTTTTAACATTACCTTATAATGGCTAAATACGGTGTCTTCTTAGTTTGAACGTTTCTCTAAGTTACGAAAGTTTGCCACAAACATTAGATGGGGGCTTTAAGGGAAGAAGACAATATGAAAGGCCTTTTATAATTTATATTAAATATAATGGAAATCTCACCCAATGCTACTTATTGGCCTTATGAGTAGAAAGTGAGCTTTTTACTTTTTACGATTTCGTTATTACCTTTGAGTGTTCATTCAGGTTAGGTTTACTAGTGGCAAAGAATGAAAAAAAATAAAAGAAAACCTCAAATAATGTTTATATAAAAGAAAACAACCATAAAATAATGCAAGTGTCCTAAGAGATGACAAAGTTGACTTTAAGAATAATAATGAGATCATATTAATTTAATAGTTTTATAATAGATATAGATTTTATTAATTATTATAATTTTATTAGTTTTATTATTAGTGATATAAAAAAGAATCATTTGGCATATGTGCGTGAACAATGTACTGTAGGAAATAGGAAACTCCTTTTATATGAGTTTTATGTGTCTGCCGCTAGGTAGCAGCAGAGTCCTTGAGTAAAAGCTCACTTCAGTTCTTCTGGATAACAGAAAGATTTTTGTGTTCTACGTTTTGTGCGGTGCGAGTCATTAATAACTGAGCAGCGTGACTTTCGTACTGCTTAACTTTCAACAGCGCATTAGACCATGACATAAACGACAATAAACTAAGACAAATAAAACAAACAGTTAAGGAATGGTCATCAAGTAGCAGGAGCACACGAAGAGAGGAAGTTGTGCTGACCAGACTACGCATTGGCCATTCCTTGCTGACCCACGGACACTTAATGACAAACAAGGACACACCGACTTGTAGACATTGTAACGAAACATTAACTGTACATCACATATTGACTAACTGTCGACTAAGAGACAATTTAGATATTCCACATGACTTACAGGAACTTTTGACCGATAACAGTAATTACCTAGACTCAATCATTAAACACCTAAAAGACATTAATATATACAACACACTTGTTCAGTCGTCATTTCAATTTGAATCTCCCGCGCTCGCTGAGTTCACAAACCACATATACAAATCACCAAGGCCGTGGCCTACAGCGGAAACTACTCAAGAAGGCATCGGCTAGTTACAAGGATACAGTCAGTTGGTCTTAGACGCTCGCTGGGGGTTGTTTCTACGGCGAGCCCCTCTTCCTCAGCTACAGATAACCGCTTCATAGACAACCGCAGTTGTAATTCACCCGTGATAGTCAGTCAGTTTTTCATCCCCGTAAAGCTGCCATCCTGTGCAGATCACCGTAACCGGCTGGAAATCAGATCTTCTACGGAACACAGAACATAGCAACGAAGGAGGACTCCACTTCTAGGAACGTTTTCGTTTCCCGCAGGTGCCTATTTTAATAATGCTAGCATTATTTGCGCAAATTATCAAATGAGTACTCACACAATATAGGACAAATCGCTTATTCTATGTATATATTTATATTGCCACTAAATTAGTTTATAAAGTCAAGTTCTTTCTGTTTCTTGCTCAACCTCTATTTATAACGTGTACTATATGTAGTTTTAATCAATTCAATATACTTGATTCTTAGGAGAACTCAAATAGTTATATGTGTTATTTCCCCTCATCTTTCCACTAGAAATACAAAATGGTTCAGTCTAATGCTCTCTCTTATCCTCGCCTTTAAAAAGCATTTTGGTGCCGACATTTACTATTATTACCGCAAAAGCTAACCGCACGCCCATACAACACTATAATCTAAAATTTTCACACACACACTACTCCTTACTTCTTTCTTACATTAGCAGGGTGTATAAACATTATTTTTATTTATTATTATTTTAATATATTATTTTATTTTTATTTTTTAGTTTCTCTTTCCCTTCCCCTTTTTTTTAGCAGATTTCCCTGAAGGGAAATCAGCTATTGAGGTTGTACTCATGACGCGATTTTCGACATTTTTCTTCAAATGTCCATCGATCCTACCCAGGAGATGACGAAAATGAGGTCCGTTCAAAACTGTATATATATATATATATATATATATTTGTCTGTTACCGCTCTAGCGGTCGCAATTATTATTTAATCGTTACCAAACTCGATATTTAGTCGTTTTATGTAAAAAGAAAGATCAAGTTCGTTAAAGGCTGAAATCGAACCAGTGGGAGGGGAGATTTAGAGGGGAGGTTTTTTGAAAATTCAAAATATCTCCATTACCATACGTCGGATCAAAAATTGTATAAAACCAATCTTATTGCAAATTAAATTTACTATAAATATTGTTCTATACATGTATTCTCTATCTTCAATATTAACCGAGATATTTGCACTTTTCTTAAATGTGGGCCGATAACGAACGTTTCAGGCCAAAAGCTAGTTCGGCCCTAACTGTTCGGCTCTCGTATAGAGATTTCTCTATTGTATAGCTTCAAGTGGGAAATCTGCTTAGTTTACGCAGCCCCTGCGTGACGGACTTTTTATTTATTCAATTTTTTTGGTTTTCTCTTTTTCCTATTTTTTTTCTTTCTTTTTTTTTAATTTATTCATTTCTTTGCTTTTCTCTTTTCCTTATTTTATTATTATTATTATTTTTATTTATTTCCCCCCCAGTCGATCTTATATTTTCATTTATATTATTTTCACCATCTTGATGTTTCCATAGAATACTGTTTGTTTCTTATAAAAATGGTATTCCAATGAACCTATCAAAAACGACCTTTGTCCACTCCTCTTACGTTTCCTTCCATTTGTTTGCTATTCTTTTAGCAGATTTCCCTAAAGGGAAATCAGCTATTGAGGTCGTACTCATGATGCGAGTTTCGAAAAATTTCTTCAAATGTCCATCGATCCTACCCAGGAGATGACGAAAATGAGGTCCGTTCAAAATTATATATATATATATATATATATATATATATATATATATATATATATCTATATATATATTTGTCTGTTAACGCTCTAGCGGTCGCAATTCTTATTTGATCTTTACCAAACTCGGAATTTAATCGTTTTATGTAAAAAGGAAAATCAAGTTCGTTAATGGCTGAAATCGGACCAGTGGGAGGGGGGTTTAGAGGGGGGGATTTTTGAAAATTCAAAATATCTCCGTTATTATGCGTCGGATCGAAAAATTGTATAAAATTAATCTTTACAAATTGCAAATTAAATTTACTGTAAATAATGTTTGATACATTTATTCTGCATCTTGAATATTAACCGAGTTATTTGCATTTGTACTGTGTGTGTGGTCACCAGGCTATGATCCGACTTTCCGCCGAGAGCTCTGGTGGCCGTTTCTATAACTATTCGTCCCTCGTGAATAGGTTTAGAGGTTAGGTCAACTGTTTTTTGGGGCTAGAAACTACTGGGTTATTACGCCCTAAATAATGTTTTAGGTTTCTTACTACTACAGTTGTTATTAGGCAGATTTCCCTATTGTAAAACTTCACGTGGGAAATCTGCTTAGTTTACGCAGCCCCTGCGTGACGGACTTTTTTTTATTGTGCACGATTTAATTATGAGTAAATCGCCGGTGTTGCGGAACTCATTTAAATAAATAAATAAAAATAAAAAAGACCATGACATGAACAATTCAACATCAACAGCAACAGGTCCTACACAGACATGGTGGGCATTACCTTCACTTGCAACTATAGGGGGGGGGGGCATATGTAACACCTACGAAGAGCAACGACATATACTGTTTCAATTTTTCCTTCTTCAAAAATAAAATCTAATTGTATATGTTTATTAGTACCAAAAATATTGACGTGCCGACTTTTTTATACATCCTTTATAATACCTGTTTGGCGAATTTAGTATACTTAATTTTTTTATTTGCAATAATACAGCATTGACAATATTTAATAAATATAATCTGATAACTTTCGCATAAATGGAAGAATAGATATTTTTTTTTTTAAATCAAGTTTTCTTTCCTACAAACGTTTTGAAAATGCCCTAAACTCGGAAAAAACGATACATTTATTTGATGGGCAAGTTGTACCATAAGTTTATGTTTTAATTGCTTTTATGATCAACATCATCCAGCTTCTTACGATGGCAGAACAGATTGCACTAATGAATATTACATGTTAGATTTAATTGTGTTCAATAAATAGTAATATATTTTTAGTATGACATTAAATATCTCCTCATATTATTTTTTGGATAGAAAGCATTTGAATTTTCTTTAAATATATGGAACATGTTAAAAATTAAATGCCAATAACTAAAAAACTTTTTATTTAATTATTAGTATTAAACAAACGTTCTCGAAACAAAAAAAAATAGTCGCTCCCAGCGAGATTCGTCTCTAGATCTTGCGGTAACCGACCTTCAATCCTACCCATTGTATATATAATTTTGAACGGACCTCATTTTCGACATCTCCTGGGTGGGATATATATATATATATATATATATATATATATATATATTTGTCTGTTACCGCTCTAGCGGCAGATATTTTTGTTTGGTCGTTACCGAACTCGATATTTAAACGTTTTATGTAAAACGACAGATCAAGTTCGTTAATGGCGGTAATCGGACCAGTGGGAGGGGAGGGGGGTTTAAAGGGGGGATTTTCGACAATTTGCGACAATTCGAATTTTTCTTCAAATGTCCATCAATCCTACCTAGGAGATGACGAAAATGAGGTCCGTTCAAAATTGTACACACTAGCGGTTGCAATTATTGTTTGATCGTTACCAAACTCGATATTTAGTATTTTTATGTAAATGAAAAGATCAATTTCGTTAAGGGCTGAAATCGGACCAGGGCAAGGAGGAGAGGGGGGGATTTAGGGGGGGGGGAAATTTTGAAATAAAAAAATCTCTCTTACTATAAGTCAGATCAAACAATCTTATTGAAAATTAAATGTTCTATAAATATTGTTATATACCTTCTTTCTCTATCTTGCATATTAACCGAGATTGAATTTTTCAGTTTTCAGCCCTGAGCAAACCCCGATTTCTACTCACGTTACATAAGCAACACTCAGTTATATAATAAACCACATCATTCGAAGCTTAAATACCAAACATTGTATTCAAGAGACATTTATTATACGAGATACATGCATATATGTTCCGGTGACCCCCACCCTTCTCAAATTTTTGGACTACTTAAATTTGATCGTTTGAAATAAAAAAATTTCTGATTCATTATAAATTACAGTACCAGATATAGTAAATAATTTTACAGATAAATAGAGAATATGTGGTGAGATGAGATCACAAGTATTTTATACCAGAGCCTGGGAAATGTGCTTACGTGACGCAGCCCCTGCGAGGCCAACATTTCTCCTTAGATGGCGCACTACCAATACCAAAATAAATTTGAAGCTGCTTCATGATAAAAAAAAAAAAAGTGTTCCCTTTCAAGTAAAGTTGGAAATTTAAATTTTCATGATAAATGAATTGTAAAATTCGTTCAAAGCCGCTGCCTAACCCTCACTCCTACTGTGTGGACCGAATGTCAATTACTTATGAAATTCAGGATGTAAGCCTTTTAAAAAAGTTTTAGAAGTAAGCACGTCGAGAAGTAAAATCGGTTAAGGGGAGGGAAGAGAAAGTTTAAGGTTATAAGAGGCAGTGGACGATATTGCGAATTCTTTCGCCCTTATTGGGAATAAAGCAAATATGTATAGCCCATTTTTTCATAAGAGGATTTACAAACTATGTCCAATAACACTGTTTAATTTGATATTTTAGATTTAGTTATTTGACATCCTGCCAGCTCCCAAGTAGTGTAGGCTATATAGCCGGTTAAATAAATTCATTTTACTTTTCCTACAAATATTTCAAACAAATAGTTAAATTCTTATGAGTTTAAAATTAAAGGCGTAACACTGATATGAACGGATTTCTATGAAAAGACTGAAATACAGTGTGTATCAAAGAGAATCAATCATCCGGCTTTAAAAACATTCCGTCACGCAGGGTGCGTAAACTAAACAGATTGCCCCCGTGCTGGTATAACACACTTTTGATCTCATATTACATCATATTCCTTATTTGTATGTAAAATCAGATGAGTAGAAGAGTATGGTGGGTGGGTGGAGTGGTTAACAGAATGCTGAAAGAAAAACAGAACGCATAACGTGCTGAATACTTGAATTTCAAAAAAAACATGAATAGTACAACAATTGCAAAGCATCACCAGTTTAACAATATTGGTCCTATAGCATTTTACGATCCGACTCATAATAACGTAAACATTTCGAATTTTCGAATTCCACTACCTCTAAACCCTACTATTCCAGGCCCATATCAAGCCAATAACAAATATGATCTTCAGTGTTGACTGAAACAGTAAAATATCTAGTATAATATAGATCAAAGAAACATCTCCCAAATAAAAACGTAAAATCATAATTATAGATCTCTTCACGCAGCGAACTTGCATGTATCTCACACAATATAGGCCTAATAAAAACAATGATAGGAATTTAAGCGTAGAATAAAGTAGTTCATGATATAACAGCTTATTGTTAATATGACACGAGTAGCAGTGGGGGTTTTCTGAAGGCTGAAAACTAATAAGTCCAAAAATTTTGGCTAGAATTCATGATAGAGAAACCGTATATAACAACAAATATAGGCAATGAAATCTGTAATAATATTGTTTCTATACACTTGTTCGATCCGCAATAGGATAACGAAGATATTTCGAATATTCGAAATCCTCTTCTCCCATTTCAGCCGTTAACGAGCTTGACCTTTTTTTTTTTTCTACATAAAACGCTTATATATCGAGATTGGTAACGATTAAATTAAATACAAATTGCGACTGCTAGAGCTGCAACATATATATATATATATATATATATATATATATATATATATATATATATATATATTTATATATGATTTTGAACGGACCTCATTTTTGTCATCTGACAGGTAGGACCGATGGACATTTGAGGAAATTTATCGAAAATCGCGTCACGACCTCAATAGCTGATTTTCTTTAGGGGAAATCTGCTTAATGTAACCGTTAAACAATTATACAACTCTGCTTTTTAAGATATACACGTGAACCACATATAGTTACAAAAGAAGAGACTCCCGAGTTTTTCATGGTTCCCGCTAGGTAGCAGCAGTGCTCTTGAGTGAAACAAATTTTTTTGTCCAAAGGCAGATCTCACCGGGGGCTCGGGTTGGCCGAGCGAGTTAGGGCGTTGGTCCTAATCTCGCACGGCAGACCTAGTGGCGGGTTCGATTCCCGGCCAGGGCAGTAGACATTTATTTGATGACGGACTCCCGGCCCACCCTGGCTAGAAAAGGATGGTGACCTGTAGATAACCCGTCCCGATTAGCCTAGTAGCATAAAGTGGACGAAAAATAGAAAAAAAATAAATAAAAAAAAATCTCACCGGGTCTCCCTCGTCCACGTTTTAGCAGATTTCCCTAGAGGTCGTACTCATGGCTAGACTTTCGAAAAATTTCTTCAAATGTCCATCGATCCTTCCTAGGAGATGACGAAAAAGAGGTCCGTTCAGAATTATATATATATACTTATATATATATATATATATATATATATATATATATATATTTATCTGTTACCACTCTAGCGGTCACAATTATTGTTTTATCGTTACCAAACTCGTAAGCGTTTTATGTCAAAAGAAAGATTGTTAACGGGTGAAATCTGACAGGGGGGTGGGGGTGGTGGAGGGGAGAAATTTCGAAATATCTTCTGTATTATAAGTCGGGTCAAAAAAGTGTAGGGGCAATATTACTGCAAATGTAATTGCCTATAAATGTTGTTATATAAAATTTTCTCTATCATAAATATTAACCGAGATATTTGAAATACCAAGTACTGGACTCATTAAACTTTTAATTTTTGAGATAAATGCTTAAATGTAGCGCATCTGGAGAAATCTGCTTCACTTTCGTAAAAAAACATATTAATTTTATTGTTTATTAATTCCATAAATGTAGTCTTGCGAATTCGTATGAGTCTAATTGATACTCCCCTTGCTCCAAGTGTCAATTATATTTGTGAGTTGGTTGAGGAGGCTGGTTCGATGGATGGATAGTATTTGATATAGTCAATAAGGCAGATTAGCAGTGGATGCCTCGCCTATGGCTTCCTAGGAATAGGCGAGCCACGCTAAGGCATAATACAGCTGTGCGGTTGGTGGATTAATAAGCCCTAGGATGTCGGGGAATATTAGCTGTCTCCCTAGAGGGCCGCCTCTGGGACTCGCAGCAGGATTATACACAAGGCTTTCAACCTCCTCATCAACGTTTTCATTATTTCCAACTATATCCATTATATGGCCCTCCCAACGGCTCCTCTGAGCATTTGAGGATAAACTCTTTCCAATTACCTAATTCCTCTCCCAGTGGAAATATTACCAGGATTAAACTCCTCTATCTTATCCACTTTTCTGAGACTGATAAGCAAGGGATTATACAGCGTTTGAGTGGGAGAAAAATGAGACGAAACTCTTAAATAATCACCAAATATTTGTGGGTTATTCAGAACTCCCATTCACAGTTTTGCAGCTCCTCACAAGTTATTAGCCGATTTCCCTTAAAGGAAATCAGCTATTGAGGTCGTACTCATGACGCGATGTTCGAAACATATCTTCAAATGTCCATCGATCCAATCCAGCAATGACGAAAATGAGGTCCGCTCAAAACTGTCTCTCTCTCTCTCTCTCTCTCTCTCTCTCTATATATATATATATATATATATATATATATATATATATATATATATATATATATATATATATTTGTCTGTTAACACTCTAGCGGTCGCAAGTTTTGTTTAATCGTTACCAAACTCGGCATTTAATCGTTTTATGTAAAAAGAAGGATCATGTTCGTTAATAGCTGAAATCAGGCAAGTGAGAGGGGGAGGGGTTTAGTGGAGGAGGGGAATTTTGAAAATTCGAAATATCTCCGTTACTAAATGTCGGATCGAAAAATTGCATAGAACCAATCGTATTGCAAATTACATTTACTATTCCTATTGTTATATACATTTATTCTCTATCTTCAATATCCGAGATATTTGCATTTTTATTAAGTTATAACGGACGAGATGAGATGAGCTAAGGTTGGTTCTATTCGTTTCTCTCGAGAGGTAGTTCGGCCGTTTCCGCCACTGTTCGCCTCTCTTATGGAGATTTCTCTATTGTATAACTTCACGTGGGAAATCTGCTTAGTTTACGCAGCCCTAAAATAAAACAATAGCCCTGCTTAACTCTGAAATAAAAAAAAACTTGTGAAGAGTTGTACGTTTTCTTCTCTCCAAGTACAAAATATTCTTCACTTCCAACACCACCACTGTGAAACATACTATTCTTCTTCCAGGATCCTAACTAAAACTAAGATGTGCTATTCCCGCATTACTTAAAAGTATGCCAGGCTTTATTGAAGTTCGTTTGGGATTAAGGAGCAAAGTTCGGCAATCCTTGCTTAATATCCATCTTACTTCCATGGACCTCCTTGCCGATAAGATAACCTCACAATTTGACAGTCCTACGTCACAGTTTTCATTAAGTTCCAGCATAAAGTTAATATGACATGCGTAGAAGTATAATACAAAATACTGCTATTTTTAATTTCAGGCCTCCCTTACAACCCCCACTCCTGCCCAACCCAAGAAATGCTGGTGTGGCTTATCATAATGAATCAGTTATTGCTAATACACATACCGAGTTTCATTTAGCTCCATTGAGTCTTTTACGCCAAGTAAAATTGTTTTGCTATAATTTTTATCGTATAACGCATTTATACTTCGGTATACGAGAAACGTTTATATAACAAAAGTCCGTCACGCAGGGGCTTCGTAAACAAAGCAGATTTCCCTCGAGAAGTTTAGTAATAGATAAATCTGGGTAGGATCGATGACATTTGGAGAAAAATTTCAAAAATCACGTCATGAGTACGAGCTGCTTTCCCTAAAGGGAATGCTAAAGAAAATTGATAATCTTGAATTAGAAATATTAAATAATGATTAAAAGAGACAAAACTGTAAAGGAATGAAGACCAAGAGACAGAAACACTGTTATATGTTCTAGATAATATTTATCATTATTAACTCAGTGGTATTCATACAACAGCTAGATTAGGAATAAACTCATTCGAGCATGAACATACCTACTTAAAACAAACACACTCGCACAGAAACTAATTTCACTCAAATACAAACAATTGTCCTATTTTATGAAACGAGAAAATTCGAACCTTTCATTAAATAATCATCATTATGTAAATCCTAGAGACCTTAAACTGCCTGTATTTTGAGTATCATCAAATTCGAGCTTTGAGAAGGTGCTAATATATAAAAAAGAGGTAGTTCGTTATGATGGTTAATTGTTAACACATGTGAGGAATTATACATTGTTAATCAGTCTATTATGCATAGAAAATCCATGAGGTTGTATGTTTGATTTCCCTCGCCCGAGTGAGAAAGGACGGGTAGTCGGGGGGGCTCAGGTTAGCCATGTGAGTTAAAGCATTGACCTTAATCTCACATGGTAAACCATAAAGAGTGGCGAGTTCGATTCCTGCATGGGCAGAGGAATTTATTTAGGGACGAAGTTCATTAAATAAAATCCTTAGTCCCGACCAAGTCCAAGAAGAAATCTTTCGTAATTCGCGTCATGTGCACGACCTCAACAGCTGAATTACCTTAGTGGAAATCTGCTAAACACTTCTGTAAATTATAAAACGAAATACAGTTTATTCTGAGTTGGTATTCTGGCAGGTGGAAGTGACTTCCAAAGTTTGTAGGATGAAAAAATTGATGGCTTCCACTATAAGAATTTATTGTAACGGCAAAGCGCTTTCAATGCTGTGCATGCATCGTCAGTGCCGTGTAACAGTGTGCCAATGGTTGATGCCAGGTTGAGCTTGCCGGGCTTCCATATTCTGAGTTGGTATTCTGACAGGTGGAAGTGACTTCTAATGTATGTAGGAAATACAGTTTAATCAAATATATAATTGAAGCAATGCAATTGTTTCTCCACATATCCCAGTCAAACAGAGTTGTCAGCGAGATGAAACAGTACACCGTTCAATGAAGTCTAGCAGTTAATCCGATCCCGGAGTAAAAATTATTTCTAAGAATGAGTTCAATACAGTATTTAACCTTACTTAAATACGTTTATTGTTTCGCACGGTCATTTCTCTCATCTAAAAATAAATAAAACGTGATATAAAGTATAAAATGCATTCAAGCCTTCCCACCTTAAGAGCTGAACATTAAAAACACAATGTGAAGAAGTGTAACTGTGGTTTTTAGTCAATGCTCCCACCTGATAAACTGAGATTACAAAATAACCAATAGTAATTACTTAGAATACCATGTTAATTAAAAAGAAGGTCCAATTATCAGCAGTAGATGGCAGTCCACTCATTTTAATTAACTCGACATTAACCAGTTTTCCTCAGACTTTTCTTTTATTCCTTTAGTCAGAAACAATATGTCTCATTATTTTTAATGAAAATCTTTTTTTGAAAATTAATATTCCTCCAAAAAAGCTTTTCATTGATTCTTAGAAAGAATTTTTCTATGAAGAAGCAGGTTATTGCTGATTGTGACAACCGGTGGTTTATGGTGATGATTATTTTCACGTTTTCTAGAACATTGATTTCTTTAGTTGATTGGGTATGTGTGTGTGTGTGTGTGTGTGTGTGTGGTATATATATATATATATGTGTGTGTGTGTGTGTGTGTGTGTGTGTGTGTTTAAATTAATATGATTTTTATGAGCAGATGGAATTGATACGTGAATTTTAGTATAGGGCGCAACATTGAATCACTCAAAGGACTCCTCTTTAGTATCACAGTGATGAGCGTCGACTATTTAGAATTGTACACCAGCTTACAACATGGCCTTTTAGCTTATACATGGCATTTCTCGAAATTCATTGACAGGATTTACGTTTCAATTAACAAACGGGCGAGTTTGAAAGCCGCTTCATTCATAAATCCAGCTTCCCCATTTCATTCAATGACTCGGCAAAGGCTGCTTTATTCCCAAAACTTTATTAGTCCCTCTAATGACTACGTATTTATAGTCATATCAGAGCGACTCTCTATAGTCATGAACGATCAACGTCAAGTTAATAGCTGGCCAATGCATGAATAACTCACTCCCTCTCGCTTTGTCCTCTCGATTTGGGCCTAATTTATAATCTACAACACTGGCCAAAAATTATAGGCTCTAGGGACAATTTGAAATTAACGAGCTGAACAACTTCATGACCAGTTTATTATGGATCATAAACGTCAATTTACGTATCTTGAAAAACGATCAAGTTATTGGAACTATTTGTATTATAGCTATTGAGGTTATTGCATAATTAGTGTTCAGCCTTTTAACGTAAGGGAGACGGATTCACGTAATAGAACATCTCAAAATACGAATTTGTGTTGAATATTCAATAATTATTTATAGATGTCATCCTTTTAGATACTTTGTAGTGAACGAATTTGCTCTTTTTAAGTCTTCCATAATATGACATTATTGGAGTTACATTTTTATTTATCCGGATGGAGGGAGCCTTAAACGTAGCCCTGGTATATTAATTAATTGCCGAGGAACATTAAAAAGCTCATTAAACTTTAATTTAACCTAGTTATAGTTAGTTATAAACTTAGATTAAATAGGTGAGGGTTTAGTGTAGGCTGAGTAATAGATGTTACAGCTGTAGAGATAGAGCGAAGGATGTTTGTTCCCTGAGAAAATATTCCAGCAAAACCCTTCGTCTCTTTTGAATATTCATGTAGTGTTTATGAACGTCACCCTTCTCTCTTACCTACCAGATAACTAATTTCAAACTCAGTAAGGCTCACAAAATATGTTATAATAGCTGTTACACTATTTAAATACCTATATAAAGTTCCATAAAATCAATAACTTTTTGCGTTTATGCCCGTTTCCTTTTTCTTTATTTTTTAGCAGATTTCCCTCAAGGGAAATCAACAATTGAGGTCGTAATCATGACTCGATTTTCGAAATTTTTCTTCAAATGCCGATCGATCCTACCCAAGAGATGACGAAAATGAGGTCCGTTCAAACTGTATATATATATATATATATATATATATATATATATATATAAATGTGTGTGTGTGTCTGTTCACGCTCTAGTGGTCGTAATTTTTCTTTGATCGTTTCCAAACTCGATATTTATTCGTTTTATACAAAGAGAAATATCAAGTTCATTAATTGCTGAAATCGGACCAGTTCAAGGGGAATTTGCGAAAATTCGTAATATTTCCGTTACTACTACTATTACGTCGGATCGAAAAATTGTATAGAACCAATCTTATTGCAAATTTAATGTTCTATAAATGTTGTTATGCACATTTTTGCACTATCTTGATTATTATCTGAGATATTTGCATTTTTTAGTTTTCGGTCTTCAGTAAAGCCCCACTCCTACTTATCTCATATTAACAATATTCTATTATATTATGAAGCACTTTATTTGAAGCTTAAATACCAAATATTGTTCTCATTGAACTTTTAAGTTTTGAAATAAATTCAAATATGTGGCGTACGTGGAAAATCTGCTTAGTTAACGCAGCCCCTGCGTGACGGACTTTTTTTGGGAAAGATGGGTAACTGTTAGTTACAGCTTTATGAATTACTATCTGATTTATAATGTCCTCATGTCAAACTAGAAACAGAATGTAAACATTGTTGCTGGAAAAGCAATAGATATAGATAGGAAAACTGACTTCTGCAAATCAAATGAAAAAAAATAAAATTCGAGTGCTTATAGATATGGTAACTTTACTACATCTAATAATTCAGAAAGTATAAAAATCATAATTTCATTTTTTTATAGATCATTCTTTTTCCTATATATATAACGCAGGATTTTCCACGCAGCCAAAAATCATAATACAGATTTGAGGGAGGGCAGGGAACTCAGCTTCAATATCTCACAGCCAGAATTTATAATGCCACCAAATACTTACAATTCCCATCGTTTTATCTTTATTCGAACATTAAAAAACTGTTCTTAAATTTCCTTTTTTTTTTATTTTTCCTCCCAATTTCTGTAATCAGATTTCTGCTTCGTACGGATATGCCTAATGTCTTCGGGATAACTATTTTTGTCCTTACTTAACTACTCTACATTTGTGAAATGGGCGAGGATCACTAGAGAAAGCAAGGTAGTTGCTGATTTTGACTAACAGCACTATCTGGATAAAATCAGAGCAAGTTTCCATCCAACACCTGAACAGGGAGAGTCTTCCTTGCTGGGCGATAAACAACCTGGCTACGAAAACTATATCTCCCTTGAAGCTATGGATTTTTTAATTGACTACTCAAAATTGGCTAAATTAATATTAAAAATATATGCCAAGTAGACCAAGAAAAGAAAAGCAAAATGGAGTTTGAATAGTTGCGGGTGGTATCTAGGAACTAATATTCTTAATTTCAGTTATTACTGTAAATATATAAATATATATTTATATATATATATATATATATATATATATATATATATATAAATATTGTTATGTTTTATTACTAAAACCAGTAATAAACGTTTTTAATAAGAGTTCTTTTGGATTGCAAAATTAAATACTCGCAAGTTTCACAGTTTTTATCACTGCACAATTTGTTTCACAATGCACAATACACTTGGTAATTATTCTTAATTACTACTCACAGTATACACTGATAGCGTCACTGTTCTTCAGATTACACAGTCCAATAGTTCACTCATGGTCACTGAAATTCACAGAAAGACGGCACTGCACTGTCTTTTACTTCGTGGCACTGCACTGTCTTAAACACGGCACTAAACTATTACTTACAGTCACGGCACAACACTGTTCTTCTTATAAAAACACTTTACCGCACTGCACTAAGTCGCACTGTAGCACCGAACGCACATGAGCACTTGAGAAGAAGCTCACTCGCTCGTGGCTGGCCGGTTCTTTATATATACGCCCTATACGTGGGCATATATCAAAGGGGATTTGGCTGGCTCTTCGACGTCTGGACTCGACGGGTCTAGTAGGGGCTCGACCCTCTCTCGTCTTCTTTGATCTATCTCGCACTTCCAGAATACGCGACACTCTCTCTGAAGGATTATTCATATATTTAATTTTCGCAACAATATATTCAAAACACTGACTTGGTGCTTCTATGAATCTCCTCGTCAACCACTATTTCGTTAGGAATTTATAGCATCTAAAGTTAGGAATAATGATATCATTATTATTATAATTATAGAGGAAGCATTTCTACTTGGACCGATAAACGGCAAGTATTGTAGTTAAACATAATAACTCTTTTAGCAGCTAAAAATCTTGCAGTCACAGGACCGTCATTAATATAATTGTTATAATTTCTTGCGATTTATATTTGCGTTAATTATATATATTTTAATTGGTCTTACTGTTTATAGTGATAACTAACAATTGGAATTTCGGTTACGACAAAGTTGCTCTTCCAAATTTATGGATAGGATTGCTGTCATTTTGACATTTAACAAATTCAAACGATAAAACTTCATTGATTCTAAGACTAGAAATCATTATGAGTATTTAGTTATTTTGTGGGAGTCAACTCTATGCCTTTGCCTCTTTTGGTTCCCAACTCGCACCTGGTGCATTTAGAATATCTACTGGAAACTTCGTACTAATTGCATGAGCTGCTTGGGGGAGCAGTGAATAATTAATACTTCTGAGTGGAGGATAGAGTAGCTTTGTCCCATTAAAACAATTTAAATAAATGAATTTTAGTTCTTTTTATTTCAAGAAATAGGGAGGGAATTGGAAATAATTGGAAAGAGCAAGAGAGAAAGAGAGAGAGTGGGAGAGGAGAGAGAGAGAGAGAGAGAGAGAGAGAGAGAGGGAGAGAGAGAGAGAGAGAGAGAGAGAGAGAGAGAGAGAGAGAGAGAGAGAGAGAGAGAAGCTTCAATCACAGACATCCCAGCATTTCCGGATGATACCAATCCATTCTTTTTTCTATCACTTTCATTTTCTCTAGTAAACTCATATGTCGTAATAACTACCCCTTTATATTAAACTATGATACCATTTTTTTTTAAAAAAAAGACGTTAAGTACTAGTGCTTATGAATAAATACTTTAAGAAGAGTCTGGAACATTAATCTGTGATTGGAGGTTGTAAAATTGGTTCAAAAAGAAGTATTTACCATGCTAGAGATATACACTCTGGTTGCTGGCGATAGCTGCCATATCGATCGTGCAATCTCCATAATAAGACATACAACATGCTAAAGAACGTTGCCTGAAACCTACAGGTTCTCTCATAATCCAATCAGGACGAGTGAATATCTCCAATCGGAGTAGCTCCCGACTTGCTTGTCTCATTCAGGAATAAATCCATGAATTTTGTTGAATCAGTTATTATTGCTATAATATTTATAAATATCGGTTAGCAAATACTCAAATAAGTTTATAGAAATATAATTTATATTCGTTAATTTTTGCTAATTGAATGTTTTTTTTTTCATCATTTCGTAGGATAATTATTTGTTAGAAGCAGTCAAATGGACTCCAAGATATGCGTCGTGTAATATTAATTTGAATATGAAATTCGTTTGGAATTAGAAACAACTAGAACCCCTCCTAAATAGCAGATTTCCCTTAAGGGGAATCAGCTATTGAGGTTGTATATTCGAAAAAGATCTTGAAATGTCCATCGAACCCAGAATATGGGAAAATGAGGTCCGTTCAAAACTGTATATACCCTTTATTAGAGTTAACTATATATATATGTTTGTCTGTTAACGCTCTAGTACAATTTTTGTTTAGTCGTTACCAAGCTCGATATTTAAATGTTTCAGGTAAAACAAATGGTTAAGATAATTAATAGCTGGAATTGAACCTGTGAGGGGGGAGTCAAAATTCAATATAACTAGTTCCTTAGAAGGTTTTACTAATCCATCAAATATAAACAGATATAAATTATGGTAGCTAATGCATTTATCGGTCACTGGTTTGCAATTCATAAGTCCCGACTCTATGTGTTCGGTTGTATCACTGGGGCCTTCTCTCCTTTTTTTGAGTTTCCTATACGCTACATTGTGCATTTTATGCAGACAGGCAAATTTTTGAGAAAATTCATCATTCCCCTAGAAATCCTGACCTTTATGTTCATTCCTTTCTCTCGCCCTCCAATGTCGTTGTTTTTTTTTTCAGGTTAAATGCTTCAGAGGTAAGACGGATTTATTATAACACTTTTTATTTATATACTTCTTTACTTGGTCTATTTTTCGCTTATCTGAGCTCTCCTGTGTCTAAAATATTTATTATTTTATTTATCCAAGATGTATTTGTTTTTATAACTACAGACCTCATATATATTCCCTACATTTCTAAAATTTCCACATTTTAGATTCAGATATACTTTAAATCTTTGATCTATGTTTTATAGAAATCAATTTCGGTAATTACCGTCTAGAAATGAATGATGTTATTAATTATAATTAATAGCAACATTCATTTCAAGAAATAACAGATCTATGTTTAAAAGTGTTACTGACTCTTAAATTTTGAAATTTTGGAAATTTTTTAATTTATAGTAAATAAACGAATAAGTTAAACCTCGTCACTTTTTCGGATGCAGAAAAATAAAGTCTGGGAAGGAATAAAATGTGTTTCTAAGTAAAAATCTGACTAAATAAATATAAATACTTCACTTTTCAAAGGAAACGCTCAAAGGCATTCCACGGCTTAATGGTCATGGAGTCAGTCCAGAGGTTGGAGAATTCAAAGTCCAAAAGGGACTCGACTTCCAAGCCCTAGCTAAACTACCACCCCTCCTTATATAAAATATTCAAATGGTGCTGAAGATGGCCATGGCACAAGGCCTTTCGACACTGAGGTGCAAACAGGTGTTAAAAAGAAGAAAAGAAACTGGATCCAGGCAATAAAACAACAATTTCCTTTAAAATTTTCAACATGATTAGTTCGTATGTAGTAATAATTATATTCCAAATTTTAAATGTAATTGTTTGTTTCGTCGCATGGACTTTTTAGTTAGGTCCTGGTGATGACACGATATTGTTATTTATTTGAGATGACGCTAGAATGGCGATTCATCTTTTAACATGATTGAATATAATTTTACAAAATTAAATAAATATTAACATTTTTACAAAGCTAAATGTACAAAAGAAATAGGACCATGCCGCTACAATGGCGATTCATATTTTAACATGTTAGAATATAATTTTAAATAATTTTAAAATTAAATAAATATTAACATTTTTACAAAGCTAAATGTACAAAAGAAATAGGACCATGCCGCTACAATGGCGATTCATATTTTAACATGTTAGAATATAATTTTAAATAATTTTAAAATTAAATAAATATTAACATTTTTGCACAGCTAACTTTTACAAATGTACGAAACAAATAGAATGGACAAAACTAAATATAAATTGTTAGTATATTTACAACATGAGGAAAAAATGCAAAATAAAAATAAAACAACAAAGAAAAAAAAAAGATAAATAAAAATAAAAGAAAAACTATAAATAGTTAAACTGGAAGGAGGTAAAAGTTATATTCCACAGTGCTTGATATACATAACTTTCATAATTGTGGATAATAGGTTTTATATTTCATCAAATAATCCATTATTTCTTAAATACTTAAAAACATCATCTATAAATTGGCTACTGTCGGCCAGTAGTTCGCATACATTTGTGGTCCATGGTTTCGGATGACACGATAGTGACATACTGAAATGATGTGAGTAGCATTCCAGTTTGTAAAACCAGTTTCTAAGATCTGCACTCCCATATATGCATACATAATTCTTAAATGTTTTCAAATAATCCTTGTTATTGCTGTTTTGTGAAATATTTAGTCATTTAATGTTAACATAATGAAGTTCACATTAGTAAGTTTTTTTTTTTTTAGAAAAGAAAGTATTTTCTCTTACATATAACTTTAGAAATCGCATGAAGCTATCAAACTTGGCTGCTTTTAAATTTAGTAACATTTGTGGAAGGACTCCCTTTGACTAGGTAGTGCATCCGAAGGAGAACCAATTCTGTATTCGTGTGCTAACAGGAAAAGTGAACTGCAACTGTTCCAACATATGGTATTTTCCAATGAGACTGCCTTGAAAAATAGGTAGGCACAAACAAATTTCAATGAATGTCTTTATGAAGAATCTAATATTATAATACATGTAATACAAGGCGGTGGTGGCCAAGGTCTAGGTCCTTTAAAGACTGTAGTATTAAGTAATATAGCGTTATTTCAACCTTCCGTACCATTTATTGAGATTTCTTCCAATATTCAAAAGTTGTTTACATGCTTCACGGAACTCATTGTAATTTGGAAACTTCAATAATTAATTTTCAGAGTATCGAGAGTCAACTCATTGTACATTTTTGACGTCACTATTCAACGGAATTACAATAATTAATAACGTTGGACAATAAATATTCTTTTTGATGAAATTTTCGTTTGATGCTAGCTGAAAGGAAATTCCTGGCTGTAATAAAGTCAGTGAGGTGATTACAGTTTTAATATAGACTCAAGAAGTAGAAGGGGTTCATTATGGCCCAAA
This sequence comes from Riptortus pedestris, assembly GCA_019009955.1. Lineage (NCBI taxonomy): Eukaryota > Metazoa > Arthropoda > Insecta > Hemiptera > Alydidae > Riptortus > Riptortus pedestris. Next base: position 108,038,755 of record CM032229.1, on the reverse strand, counting down.
GTCCGGGCTTGGGGGTAGGCAAGTCCATTCAGGCAGATATAATAAATTGAATCGGATAATATTTCATTGAAGGACGAACGAGGGGAGGAGGAGAGGGAGGGACTACTTCAGTGAAGGAGAAGGCGGTAGGGGGGGGGTTACTTCTGATGGGGAGGGGGGATGTACTTCAGAATATCCAGCATTTCCTTTTTCAATGATACACCGGCAAGGAAGGCAATGACATTCGACATTCTTGCACTTTATCACTCTTTTTTCTGCATTTCTTCCACTGAAAACCTGATGTCCAAAGAAAGTAAATTCAAATGACCATTAAAAACCATATTAAAAAATGATAAAAGTACATATTTATACAGGAGTGGGTTACTCGGAATTCTTTTATTTTCTGGAATTATACTATAGAGAATTATCTAAAAAGATATGGAGGTAATTTTCGTGATTGTGCCCCAAAGCTCCATACGAGCCACCCTGTTTTCCTGGAAAAACGACCAACTTTCCGACCCCTCCTCGCTATTCTGAGAAATGAAAAGAAACTTGTTTGAAATGAAAATAAATTTGTTTGAAATTGAAATGAAATGTGCTTGAAATGAAAGAAAACGTGTTTATAGTAACATAACCATCTTGTTTCATTTTTTCTCGTTCTGTACCATTTATAATTATACCGGTATAATCAGCATAAAGAATAGATTTTGTTGGTTTAAGGTTATCTTGGAGGTTTTTTATATATAATAGAAACAGTAATAGCCCTAATATTGAACCTTGAGGATCACCTTATGTAACTGGTTGCCATTATGATATAATTTGATATCCACTGATATCATCAACTTCTCACTTTCTCTTTACGGTTACATAGATAAGAGCAAAAAAGTTCAAGACCTCTTATTCCAAAATATTCTAACTTATTCAGTAGTATTTTATGATTTACAAAGTCAAAAGCATTTGATAAATCGGCAAATATTCCAATTACGTTTAGATTTCTATCTGGATTATACCCTCCAGAAAATCGTTTGTTCCGAATTAATAAACATGTTTTCGCTGAAACCGTATTGCTCAGGTACGAGTACATCATGCTTTCTGAAATGCTCTATTAGCCGATTAAACATAATTTTTTCGAAAATGTTTGAATGTTCATTAATTTTAGGCGAACTGTTTATCCCCTTTTTTGAATAGAGGTTTTACTCTAGGTGGTTTCAGGAGTCACAGAAAAACTCCCTTCAAGAGTACATTTATTATTAAAAATTTCAGTTAACGGTGAGATAATATTTGAGATCGTACTCTTAATGAATTTATTAGATAGAGAAAAAAATAGAGTGGTGTTTAAGTTTTTAGTGATAGAGTTGTTTTCATGAATTCTTTCTCGGTTATTGAGTATAAATATATCGATTTGAATGTGGATTGTGTACTACAAACTTAACACAGAGATGGCGACCGTTAATGGCCGTATGATTTTGCTGACCTGGCTAATGTCATTGTTGTCAACAATAGATTACCTGGCCCCATAAACCTTGTTAGCATAACGACTAGACCAATAAATGGAATAACTAAATTTTTGAACTGCGACAATTCGAGGAACTGTCAGCCACTTATAATAGAAAATAGAAAACCATACTTAACGTTTACCTCTGAGATAAATTATATGGGAAATTAAATTTCCAGAAGGACTCGTTACATAGACTCTCCCTTACGATATTTAGAACTTTCGAAATCCATTCCTTCTACTCTCCCTCTTTTCATGTTCTGATTTCAGCAATTCAAGACACTTGATTTTAGTTTTTAACGCAACGCTTATATATGCAAGTTAGCATATCACATGCATTTGTAGTGTATTATAATTAACTTATATATATAAATTATTTCAAGAGTGTGAGTTATATATAAAGGATTAACAATAACAACGTTAAATAAAAATAAAAAAACATATAAGGAGAAGATGATTAGTCATAAAAAAGAATTATTCAATATGCATAAATATTTTAAGTATAGTAGTCGTATCAGCTATAATAAGTATTCAACCTATTTATTGTATAAAAGCATGTTCTGAAAATATTTTAAAAGCATTATTATAATTTAAAAATTACTTGTCTTTTTCCATTGGAAATTCGCCTTTTTTTGTTCAATGTCTTGTTTCAGTTTTCGTCGTTAGTTAGTCAATAGTCTGCAGTCGTATATTAAGTGCTGACTTGTTTGTGGAGTTGTGTAATCACAGAGGCAAGTATTGTATTTTGTGTTGCATCGTTAGTAGTAAGAATTTAGTGTAACGTTTTCTGTTACTAATTGCGTAATGAAGAAGACTGTCTGTATATAATTTCTGTTGAAATATGTGTTAATGTTTGGAATGAAAAGTTTTAAATGTTGTCCTTTATTAGTTACAGTCCTCAGTTGTTGCCACTTTTCAGTTAGATGAGTTTTTAACATATATTTTACGTGTGCTTTAGAGATTTTATTGTAACATTTTGGTAATTGGAGATATTTTGAAACAGACTTAGCAGCTCTATCGGCCAATTCATTTCCAAAATTATCAGAATGTGCTTTAGCCCATGAAAAATATAAGTTAATATGATTTAATTCTGCTATAAGGTCTTTGATTTGTGTTCTTAACGGGTCATAGGTTATACGGTTCTGTAGTTTTTGTTTCGTTGCTTTACAGTTGGTGTATATACAAAGTGTATTATAATGTGTTTGTTCAGTTTGTATTTTTGTAAGTTTTTCAGTAAAGCATGTTGTTCTGCTTGAATATTTGTACAGTTGCGCCCAGTCTAAATTTATGTATCTCTGTCAATTCCTGACCAATGAATATTACACATGCATACCTACATTTTCCCCATCTTTAATCCCACCTGTATATATTTTGGTATTAAAAGGTTTATTTCCTTGATAGATTAATATATTTGGAAATTTGCCAGGGTCATATCATTTGAATTAATAGACTTTTTAATAAGGTTATATTGATCAACAAACGTAAGTGCAAATAAATCGATGGGGGACTATTTTAGCTAGAACTCAGGATGCAACATACGAAACTGTTTTAAAACCCTTTATCATTTTGATTGCCATCAGTCTTTGTACTCGTTGTAATTTCTTTAAGTTATGTTGTTCGTTAAGTCCTGTATGCCAGATGTTTATTCTATATGTGAGGGGGAGCTTTATATAATAAGTTTAATGACTCTGATTTCAGTCTCCAGACATTTCTTGCTTCTATAGATGGTGTGTTGATGGCTTTCAATAATCATTCTTGTAGTTTGTCTTTATGAGTATTCCAATTAAATTTACTGACAAAGAATGCACCTTAAAAAAGGGTAAAGAATATACCTAGATATTAGATTGAATTTCCGAGTTTTATGTCACGTAAGGACATATACTTAAGTATACAAGGGTCTATGTACCTATATATAATGGTGGAAGTGATTTTTTAAGACTGAAAATAATGTATGAAGATTTTTGAATATAAAAATATAGTTTATCTAAATGTGCATATTTTTCTACGATGTCTGTAATAATGTTAATATACACCTGTAATTGTTAAAATAGTTTAGATGTTATCAGAATAATGATTTCGTCGGCAAAAGCAAGAATCTCAGCATTATATGGTAATCTATAATGTAGTAAACACATTTGCTGTGCGATTTCATAATAATGGTGATTCCCGACCCTTGCGGTGTACCTTGGGCTTGTGATTTATACAATTTAATGTTTGGCGTGATGAGGTCAGATGTTCTGTCAAGTAAATAGTTATTGATTAATTTATATATAATATTGAGACAGTCCAGTTGTTCAAGTGCATCTAAAAATAATGGCCACCATGCATTATCGAAAGCACCTTTAATATCCAGTGAAATTACAATACTGTGTGAATTATAAAATCTATTACATGTTGCTATGCTTCAATCGTCGACTTTTTAGTTGTGAATCAAAACTGATTATCATGCATTACTGATTTTGAATATAAATGATATGACAATCTTGAGTGTATAATTTTTTCTAAAACTTTTCCACCAGTTGGGATCAACGAATTTGGTTAATTTGATGAAATTTCACATTTATCCCTAGCAGGTTTATTCAAGGGGACTAATTTTGACAGTTTCCATATTCAAGGAAAAACACCACTTTCAAAACATGTTTTATATAAAGTATTTAAAATTTTAGGAATGCGTCTGTATATTTTTGTTTGTAAATGGCACCAGTTATACTGGTTCACGATGCCTGGAGAAATATTTTGTTTTAAGCATTTAATTATATGTTCGATTTCATCTTCTGTTAGTGGTAGGTCGTCAAGTGTGTTAAGATCATTTGATATTCAGGTCATTTGGGTGGTATCAGGCAAGTGTGTATATATATATATATATATATATATATATATATATATATATATATATATTCTTGTCACATACACACATTTATTTTATCCCCGACGCTTTTCAAGTGTCCACATCCCTTCTCAAGGTGTTATTTCTCAAAACAATTTAAAAAAAAGTTTGTTAATTCTTTTATCCAAAACCATACTAATGTTGAAATAATTTATAAAATAAATGTTTGTATGTGGATGAATTGAAAAAATAATTTTTCTCAATAAAATGAGTTACTGATGTATTTAAATCAATTTCATACCCATTTGTGCGCATGTATATATCGACTTTCACATATTTAGCCATCATATCCTTCCATAAAATCACTGAAAATTAAATCTAAAATATTAATTTATTTCTCGTGAAACCATTTGTCAGCTGATCTTTAATTCTCAGTTGTTCATGTTATAACTAAGTTCAGGAAATGTCATAAAATAGGCAAAAATATGTAAATAAAAAATAAATAAATAAAGCACAGGAAAAAATTGATCTATTTAATTATGTAAAGAGGGAATAGTAAGATTATTTTTCCTCGCTCAAAACAATATTCTACTTCGACAATAGAATCTCTTTACACTATTGGTAGTTATGATCTGAAAGGATTTTAGTGTATCTGAGAATATAGAGTGAAGAAGTAGAAAATGCAATTAGTGAAATCTTTATCTGTTATATACAATGCTATTATTACCACTTGTATCCTACTATGACTAGTCGGGACAGAATATCTACAGATTTCCACCCTTTTTTTGGCAGGGTGAGACTGAGTACATTATTGTAGACTCGAACAAACTTTCCACGATTTTTCAAGTTTGAGTTATGTTTTGAAGTAAATATATTTTCTTAACTGCATTGTTCACTTTCAATTTGATATTAATTAATAGTAGTTTTCTATTAACTCGTTGATTTTATATAAATTTTAAACCTTACAGCGTCAGAGAAAAAGTAAGGGGCAGAAGGAGAAAGAGAGGTTTAATATTAAAATGATTGAATTATTTAGTTATGTAAATTGGTGGATTAGAATTTAAAATGTTTCTCATTAATCAAAGGCAAATTATTCAGAGCTAATTGAAAAGACCGTTAAACCACTTGGTGACATTTCCCAGATTTTTAACTATCATTATCTACAATATTCAGTTTTTCAAAATATAAGAAAACTGAAAAACATCGTTTGCTTGAAAAAACAAGCTTAAAAACACTTCGTTGTGATTCAACTACGTAATATATATGAAAAATGGCACTTAAAACTAATACAAAATGTTTCCAAATATTGCTTACCACATTTTAGAAAATAATTTCTACAAAGATAAAGTACACAAATCAATGCCTAAAGCTTCAATGTTATACCTTGTGTCCAATTAATTCATTTATTTATTGCAGAGCGTTAAGATGTTGATTGTAGAAAAAAACATATATAAATAGAAAAACAAGAAAAAGTTAAATATCAAAACTAAGAACATGAAACAGAATTCGCAACAAAAAAAAACCTTAACACGAATTATCAACGAATGAGAAAAAATAAACAAAAACGAAATCTTAAATTAAAAAAGAAAACATATTTATGAAGTGAGAAGATAAGTAAGAACTATATGCTCTTTAAAGAAAACCCTAAGTCCCCCCAAGGCTGATGGCACATCTTCCTAAAATGTTATACGGCAAAAGAGATACGACCAAATAGTCCACTCTCTTAATTCATTTACCTAATTTTGGCTTTAATGTTTATTTACAAATTAGTAGCAAAGCCCATATTTTAATAGTCCGAAACATCGTCTATCAAACTCACTTTTATTGTCTTAGCCAACATTCAGTATGAATTCAATCAGTTTGTTTCTGATTGACTGATTGACAAATCTGCCTGTCTGTTAGTTTTTTCCCTTTGTGTGGGACACTGAATTTGCAACGGCTATATTTTATGGGAGAATGGTGGGGGGCAAATCATGAAAATTTTAAATAAAAAACCAATCTCTATACTATTAAAATATGTTTTAGTTCATAGCGCTTTCATCGTAGTACCCCATCTTCAAAACAACAAAATCCACCTAGTAATAAATACAATATTTATAACAAATATCAAATAACAATATTTAAAGAAAGTTTACCAAATATATATATATATATATATATATATATATATATATATATAAATGTTTTCTGAAAAGAATATTAATAATATTAGGTACTGCTATACTATTAGTATTCAAATATCTCAAAAATTCCGACTTCTACACATTCAAAAACAATGAATAATTGAAATCTTTATTTAAAAGTCGAAAAACATTTGTGTTGTTTGTATAACATACAAAGTCTTAATTTAAAGAATAATTTTGAATTTAAAATGCTCAGTCCTTCAAAGGAAACAATTTAAAAAAGGGTTTAAGAACACATAACATGCACTCGACATTTTTTTAACCCTCGGTTGGGCGTGTCAAGAATATTCAGCCTCCGGGCGCGTGTATTACTCAGAGATCGTCCTCAACTGTTTTTACGAAAATACATTTTTTTAATATATATTTTGCTCTAAAATGTTCAGTGTGTGATTAGAAACAACAACGGAGGAAGTATTTTTTTGAAAGAAGTAAATAATTTTCAAAATTGACAAGTATTATAATTTAAAAAAAAGTCCGTCACGCAGGGGCTGCGTAAACTAAGCTGATTTCCCTTGTGTAGTTTAGTAATAGATAAATCTACATACTGGTAACACAACACCACCGAGAATAAATACAAACGGTAATAACAAATGTTTCATTCAATTTCAATAACCTGCCGACAGGAAGCGTTGGGTTAGAAATGTAAACAAACGGGTCTGCCGCCTCACACCGGAAAGATAAACAATTACTGAAATATATTAGAATATAACATATTAATTTTATTGAGAACTATTTACTATATCTAGTACTGTAATTAATAATAAGTCAGAATAATTGTTATCTCAATCAATCAAATTTTAGTAGTCCAAAATCTTAAGACGGGGGGGGGATCACCAGGACATATTTGCGTGTATCTCGTATAATAAATGTCTCTTAAATACAATTTTTGGTATTTAAACTTCCAATAATGTGATTTATTATGTAGCAGAGTATTGTTAATGTAACATGAGTAGAAGTGGCGGTTTGCTGATGGCTGAAAAATGTAAATATCTCGGTTAATATTCAAGATAGTGAAGAAAGGTATATAATAATATTTATAGTACATTTAATTTGCAATAGGATTGGTTCTATACAATTTTTCGATTGAACCTATGGTAACGGAGATATCTCGAATTTTCGAAAATCCTCCTCTCTAAACCCCCCTCCACCCCTGGCCTGATTTCAGCCGTTAACGAACTTGATCTTTCGTTTTACATAAAACGACTAAATATCGATTTTGGTAACGATTAAACAATAATTGCGACCGCTAGAGCGGCAACAGACAAATATATATATATATATATATATATATATATATACAGTTTTGAATGGACCTCATTTTCGTCATCTCCTTGGTAGGATCGATGGACATTTGAAGAAAAATTTCGAAAATTCCGTCATGAGTACAACCTCAATAGCTGATTTCCCTTAAGGGAAATCTGCTAAAAGCTTAGTAGATAAAATAATCAAGCTCACTATGAATTCTTTATTATTCAAACAGTGGACGATAATTTTTAAAATACCAATATCAAAAGAAATTGTTTAAATGTACATGTCTTAATTATACATTATTCATTTGTTTGTAAACAATACAAAAAAAGTTTTTAAATAAGACTTCATTCAAAAATAAGCAAAACTAAGTAGCACGAAATCCCGCCGAAGGGTTAATCATTGAGTAGAACACCACTATTTGACATCCCACGCTAACAATAAGCCTATGTATTATGAAAATCCATATTTCAAGCTTAAATGGCAAATATATTTTTCAACGGACCATTAATTATGTGCAACGTGGGCAAATACGTTTTGTGATGACGTCGTCAATTTAGATGTTATGTTCTTGACTAAAAAGTGCTTATCTGATCTCTGATATTTAACCACTTCATTCAACACTATAAATCATAATCGTTAAAGAACAACGATGAAATTGAGTTAAGGGGAGGAAAATGATATTACCTGAACCAATCTTGTAGAACTATTGATGCTCTACATTTGTTTCTCGTTACATTTTCTCGTAAATCGAATATTAAGTGACTTAGTCCAATTTTCTTATTTTCAGTAGACTCCCATTTTATTTTAATTACATTTCTTATTTGTTACATGGCAATATGAGATAAATAGTGTGTCATACCTGTACATACGGAACCTGCTTAGTTTACGCAGGCTCTACGTGGCTAACTTTTATTTAGTATAAATGAAAAGAGGTGTAAAAACTTTGAATTTGTGTTTGAAAGTGATATCGTGATAAGCTATATTTTTGAAGTTGTTAACCAAAGGTTTATCCTTGGGATACTTTTTTTGTGTTTTTAAAGAAAAATATTGATGGTCCTTCGAAATGCTATCTCATAGTTATCAAGGGTACAGAATTAAATTTGTTATCGTTTATATTGAATGTTATTTTTAAATGGAAATATTTTATTTAACTCTTTAAAGTCCTTCACGCAAGTGCATATCATAAATATCGGGTTTTGCTATACTTTGAAAAAGCAGGTTGCTCGGCGAAGGAGTAAGTATCACTGGACTTTGGATGCTGGCTAATCTAAGAGAGAACCGAAGGCATTGGCTCCACAATTTAGGGAACCATTCCACCCAGAGAAATATATTAAGATGGCAGCAGAGCCACCTACAAAAAAAACAAAACTAAATAGTATATAAGTCAATAGTGCAACCACATGAGACTAATAAAAGTCCGTTACGCGGGGGCTGCGTAAAGTAAGCTGATTGCCCTCGTGAAGTTTAACAATAGATAAATCTACATACTGGTAACACAACACCACCTTGAATATTAAGTGAATATAATACAAACGGTAATATTACATTTTTCCTCTCCAGCCGGGAAGCGTCTGAAATGTAAACAAACAGTATAGAAAATAATTACTGAAATATATCCGAATATACCATATTAATTTGATTGAAAACTATTTACTATATCTAGTACTGTAATTTATAAAGAATCAGAATAATTTTAATATCGATCAATCAAATTTAATTAGTCCAAAAAGTTGAGACGGGGGGGGGGTGGATCACCAGAACATATTTGCATGTATGTCGTATAATAAAGGTCTCTTCAATACAATATTTTGTATCTAAGCTTCAAATGATGTGGTTTAGTACATAACCGATAGACGATCTGTCAAATAATTTAGTTATATATAAAGTTAACAGTATTAAAGAAAGAATTATATTAAAATATACTCGTAGACTTCCACGGTCCTGGTCATTAATACTATTAAGGTCTTCGGGTCTTGACCGTGTCTTCATTTTGGTTGCCAACGTTTCGCTAGACATGCTTCTAGCTTCCTCAGGGCTATCTCTGAGACTGAAGAGTTGTATGTAACCCCCATTTATTTAAACATTTTTTAATAAGTTATATTATTTTAACAACCGTACTAACAGAAATTGGCCAGACTCTTGGCAACATGTTGTAAAACATAAGCCAATAAAAATCTATTTATTACATAACCGAGTATTGTTAGTATAACATGAGTAGAAGTGGGGGTTTGCTGACGGCTGAAAACTGAAGCTGCTTAGTTTAGGCAGCCCCTGCGTGACGGACTTTTTAGAGAGAAGACGTAAATCCGTGAAACGTATTAAGCATTTTATATTTTTTTATCATTTTATCTTTTGAAAAATTGTAATTCTAGGTCGTTATTAATAGTCTCTTCTGTAGAGTTCGTCTTTTTGGTTAAACGTAGAACCAAAATGTTAAAATATTAAAAAGCCTTAGATTATTACCACTTAATTAAGGATTTCCCTCCTTCCCCTCCTTTCTCCATGAACAGAATAGGTCTGTTTTGCTACATAATAAGTTTATTACGACAAAGTGCACTTCAAAGCACCAGGCTCCATGAGGCAGTCGATATGGTTCTAGTGCTCTCTGAAGCATTTTCCACTAGCACAACATGGAGCTGGTGATCTCAAAGCGCACATTGTAGTAATAAAGTTATTGTGGAGCAAATCAAGTCCTATTCTGTTTATCAAGGTTGATCCGTTCCTCTACCACCCAGCATCCCTGGAATAATTATCTAACTTTTAATAATTAACTACTATTGCTAAACTAATAAAAAAGTGAGTCACGCAGGGGCTGCGTAAACTAAGCAGATTTCCCACGTGAAGTTTTACAATAGAGAAATTTGCCTAATAATAAAAGTAGTAGTAACGAATCTCTAAACCAATTCATGAGGGTCGTACAGTTACGGAAACGGCCGAACTAGCTTTCGGCGGAAAGTCCCAAATATAGCCGACTTCTGCCGACCACGCATACAATACAAATGCAAATATCTTGGTTAATATTCAAGATACAGAATAAATTAAGAAAACAATATTTATCGAATGATTGTATACGAATTTTCGATCTGTCACATAATAACGGAAATATTTCGAATTTTCAAAAATCCCCCTCTAAACCCCCCCGCTCCCACTAGTTGGATTTCAGCCATTCACGTACTTAATCTTTCTTTTTACATTAAACGATAAAATATCGAGTTTGGTAACGATCAATCTAAAATTGCGACCGCTAGAGCGTTAACAGACAAATATATATAAATATATCCGTATATATAATTTTGAACGGACCTCATTTTCGTCATCTCCTATGTAGGATCGATGAACAATTAAAGAAATTTTTCAAAAATCGCGTCATGAGTACGACCTCAATAGCTGATTTCCCTTAAGGGAAATCTGCTATAAAGTAGTTCATTATTTATTACTTGAACTGAATGAAAGCTAATCCGTTTTCTGTGACTTTTAGTGTAATACCGTATTAAAGGCTATGTTTAATGCAAATTAAAAGCTGGAATAAGACACATGACTGGTCAAAGCATAAATAAAACTGAATTAAAGCTTGAACTGGTAATTAATTTGCTCATGAATCTGGGATAGGATATTCTCCGATAATTACTCTGATACTCTTTCACATTATTCCGTAAATACTTGAATAAATATTTGCTTTCCATTATGGCGTTTGATTACGGAAGGCAGAAGCTCGTTTTGTTCAGAGGCAATGTTCCTGTTCAATTATCCATTCCTCCGATTGGAGTATCCACAGGAACATGAGGAAGATTTACACATCAATTAGCCCACGACATTTTACCCACATAAGATATTCCGAGGAATTAAATTTGGACCTTATGTGATCCGAAATAGTAGACATATCATCCAGGGAACGGATGTTCAATTTCATTTTTAATCCTTTAACAATGCTATATATTGTCCCAATTATTAATTCTACTATAATAATTAAACTCCCAGATTAAATAATATACATTAGTTGGCCCAAAAAAAAAGGTCCGTCACGCAGGGGCTGCGTAAACTAAGCAGATTTCCCACGTGAAGTTATACAATAGAGAAATCTCCATACGAGAGCCGAACAGTTACGTAATTGGCCGAACTAGCTTTTGGCGGGAAACTGAATCGTCCGTTATACGCCCTCATTTCATAAAAATGCAAATATCTCGGTTAATATTCAAGATAGAGAATAAATATATAAAACAATATTTATAGTAAATTTAATTTGCAATACCATTGGTTCTATACACTTTTTTGATCCGACGTATGGTAACGGAGATATTTCGAATTTTCGAAAATCCCACCTTTAAACCCCCCCCTCCCACTGGTCCGATTTTAGCCATTAACGAACTTGATCTGTCTTTTTGCATAAAACGTTTAAATATCGAGTTTAGTAACGTTCAAACAAAAATTGCGACCGCTAGAGCGTTAACAGACAAATATATATATATATAATTTTGAACGGATCTAATTTTCGGCATCTCCTGGTTAAGAATTGATGGACATTGGAGGAAATATTTCAAAAATCGCGTCATGAGTACGACCTCAGTAGCTGATTTCTCTAAAGGGAAATCTGCTAAAAGCGCAAGTTAAGACGTCCATAGGAAAAAACGAACTTTTGAAGTAATTATAATTTATAACTATCTAACTCAACGTAACATGAAATTTTGGTTAAACTTTTGGATATTATTCTTTTATTTCCTGTAGATATTTTAGTTACTACCTGTTTTTGTTTAATTAAAAGAATTTAAAAAAACGAGGTGTACTGAGTATTTTTTAAACGAAACCAATACACTCTGTCCGTATTCAAAAATACCCTCCATCACAAAACCACTATTAAAACTTAAAGGGAAAATTCCAATATAACCTTTACATTATTCAGATTATATAATCTGCACTTCTCAAGAGCGACTGAAAAGATCATTTAAGTCTTGTGCCTTACGTAGTAGTAAGGTGTCAATAGCTAAACCACTTACATACATTACATAAAAAGTCCGTCACGCAGGGGCTTCGTAAGCTAAGCAGATTTCCCTCGTGATATTTAACAATAGATAAATCTACACACTGGTAACCCAATAGCACCGTCAAGTGAATAGATACAAACGATAATAAGAAACCTCCAGATGGGAAGCACCTGAAATGTAAATATTCAGGTGTGCCAACTTGTCACAGGAATGAAAAAGAATTACGGAAATATATCAGAATATAACATATTAATTATATTGAAAGCTATTTACTATAGTCATGTAATTTATAATGGATCAGAATAATTTTTGTGTCAATTAATCAAATTCTAATAGTCCAAGAACTTAAGAAGGGGGGGGGGAGGTTACGATAACATATTTGCATTTATCTCGTATAATAAAGGTCTCTTGAAAACAATTTATAGTATTTAAGCTTTGAATAAAGACGTTTATTACATAACAGAGTATTGTTTATGTAGCATGAGTAAAAGTGGGGGTTAAAGGGGGGGGGGAACTGAAAAATGCAAATATCTCGGTTAGTATTCATGATAGAGAATAAATGTATATAACAATATTTTATTTAATTTATATATAACAATAGTAAATTTAATTTGCGATAATATTGGTTCTGTACAACGTTTTGATTCGACGGATAACAACTGAGATATTTCGAATTTTCATGGCTGAAATCGGACTAGTGGGATGGGGCCCCCTGATCCGATTTCAGCCATTAACGAACTTGATCTGTCTTTTTACATAAAACATTTAAATATCGAGTTTGGTAACGATCAAACAAGAATTGCGACCATATATATATAATTTTGAACGGACCTCATTTTCATCATCTCCTGGGTAGGATCGATGGACATTTGAAGAATTTTTCTCGAAAATCGCGTCATGAGTTCGACCTCAATAATTGATTTCCCTCAAGGGAAATCTGCTAAAAGTCTTTACAAGAGGCTGCTTCAACTAAGAAGATTTCCCACACTGGTGAACTCATCTCACCATATATTCTCTATCTCTAAGTAAAAATCCGATGAGCAGAAGTGGCGGTTTACTGAATTTCAGAAGTTCATGATGCATAACAGTCATTTTAGGTTAGGTTGGACTGGGATCGGCCCTGAGGGAAAGGTGGGAATGATTGAAAATCCGAAAAAATGTTGCATCCCATGAGTTGGATCAAAAACGCAACCAACTTTGTAGTAATTTTAAATATTTACAAGTATTGTAATATACATTTTTTGTTATCTCGAATATTAAGAATGAATTTTTAAATTTCTGCCTCAGTAGACCCTCCACTATTTAGTAGTCCATTACGTATGATTTTTACTATAAGTAACTTAAGTACATTTCAAATTCTGTATACACAGGCTTTTTGCTACGTGATATATAGGGAATAAATAGATGAGGTAACTACGGTGTGTTACAAGCACGTGGAAATCTGCTTCGTTACTCAGCTCCTGCGTGACCTACTTTATTTTAACCGTTGTTTGGCCATTCCAATGTGATCTATCAGAAGTAATGGAGTAGAGAGTGAACGTCGTCTAAAAGCAAAGCCGAATCGATAGCATCTCGAAGTGTGGTTAAAGGCAAAGCAACTCCCAAAAGTTCGAGTTACCAGCGTTCATAATTGATTCGTAGAATAAACTACAGCTTGATGCTTTCACCAACGAATTTCCAATGAACTTCTAGAGATCTAAGTGCTAATTCAAAGTGCCTAACTGACTCGTCTTCTGTACTAATTCTCTTTGAAAATTGAACTTTATAAGCTAGTGGTGCGTAATGTTTGTTCATGGTATTAATACATAATACACATATCATAATGAAATAATGCATTGATTATTAAATAATGGCAGCTACGGTGTATCTCATTTAAACTACTTGCTTTCATTTCAGGTCCAGTCGTCTTTTTATGTACGTATTCTGATGGGTCTCAACAGAGACTTCGGAAATCAAATAAGATATATTGCATCATATTTGACTTACAATGCGACTTTTTCTAGGAAGGTATAGTAAAGAATTATTCTGGATATACACAGTTGGCCAGTTTCCTCTACAATAGGTTTTATTTTTGACTGAGTGCACTTTCAGAGCAACAGCTCCATCTTCAGAGCCTGTTGACATAAACAAAAACATATGGAAACCATGTAACAAACATAATTAAAATACAAGGTAACGGTCACAGAATATCACAGAAGAATGGATTTTTACAAACTATTAATAAATCCTTGTTTATTTATCATAAATTACTAATAATACTTTTATTAACTTTTATAAAATATTTTAGTTTTCAAATTTAACATTGCGTTTTTGTTTCGTATTTTTTTTTTATTTTATGTCTTTTACCAATTATTCATGTTCTGTTTCCTCTTCATAACTTTCCCTGTTCTGTTTTTTCTGTTTTAATAGTTGTTTTTTTTTTCTATTAGTTCCTACTTTATATTATTTTCCACTAGTGTTATCGCCCAGCAGCAACAATGAATTTATATTAACTAGACTGAATAATTTGGAGTAATATTTAGCATTTGGTTCGTGCGATAAAGGGAGTAAATCGCTAAACTTGCGTGACACCAAACAAATAAATAAATAAATAACTCAGAAGAATGGAGGAAGTCATTACTTAAAAGCATTCATAGCTAGTCAAAATTTAAAAAAAAATATGTCGTTACATGATCGTGTTTGTTAGATGATTTCCATAGGTTTTCGTTTATGGCAAGAGGCACTGAAGATGGAGCTGTTGCTCTGAATGTGCACTCTGTCAAAATAAATGAATTGTAGAGGAAACCAGGCCTACTGTGTGTATTCAATTTTAGAATGCAACTGTTATAAGCATATGAATACTAAAAACTTCAGAATCTTGATGGACACAAATGGAGTAGTACAATCATACACATTTATGTATATATGTTTATATGTAACTATTTATATTCGGATGGCTTTAAAAACCTTAGAAATATTTAGTAGTCATTACACCTTTGTCTATCATGGGCGATGGTTTTCTAGTCTAGGATGATGAAACTCCCCCTAGTCCATGCTATCCTGAACCTTGTCCAGGAGACCTTCGTGGTACGGGTTCATTCTCTTAAGCATTTTATAAGTCAGGAGCTTGTTCACGACTCGGAGCAGTGAGGTTCCTCTGTAGTTTACACATTAGTGAAACTTTTATCCAGGATTGGATGAATGAAGGGTTAATCAGAAACACATTTTTATTTCAGTGCTAAGTGCTTTCAAAGACTATTATCTCCATCTTCAGAGCTACACATGAAAAACAATAGCTTCAATAAAATCTCTATAAATCTAAAATCACAAAATCTCTATTTTTCTGCCATCAAGAACAAGAGGGCCATAGCGAAGGAGCTCATGAAGTGTGTTTATTACATGAGACCAAGAAAGGTAAAAAAAACTAAGTTCATTGGAGCGTCTGGAGATTGCGATGAAGAGGAAGCTTATTGGTAGTCGCTCTTTGAACAAGAAGGCCGATTGCTATAAGTCTGCAATGATCGTCCTTCGGTGGCTCCTCACAATTTATTTATTTTGTTTTACAAATGCTTAGCGCTTTCAGGAATTAAGTTCCCATCTTTAGAGCGTAGGGCGTGCCTATAGAGATGCTACTGGGCTGAACTCTGCCGATGCACTCTAAAATGAAAATGAACGAATGAAGCCTGTGTTCCATTCGTCCGGAGTGCGTTCCTCCATCCAGGTCATATCCGGCTCATTAATTGCTCGCCCCAATCATTGAACAGTTCACCAGGAACCGTCGACCTCAGGGGCGTTTCGCCTTTTGATTTTGTTGAATGCCATCTCCAAATCCAACAGATCTGGCTCCTCAATCATAGTTCCTTCCAGATCCTTTTCCGTGTCTTCATCCACTGTATGACTTCCTCTACTCTGTAACTTCTGGAAGTGTTCTTTCCAAATCTCCAGTACTTCCTCCTTCACTGCTTTTGGGTTTCCGTATTCTCTTTGCATTTGAGTGTTTCTCCCCTTATAACTGTTTTTTTCTTCTCTTATATTAGTGTAGAGCTCACACAACTTACCACTCTCCCAATTATCCTCTATTTTTTGGAAGTACTGAGACAGGAGCAGTGGCTTTGCTTTTCCTCATACCTGTCTCGTGATTCTTTGTCTCCTTTGCCTAGGCTGATGATCATTAAATTACTTCTTTCGTCCACGGCATTCCGGCATTCATCTGTGAATCATTTCTTCGGCTGACGTCTTTCTTGTACTCCAATCACCTGAAAGGCTGTCTTCTGGATTGCAGCCCAGTGACCATCAATTGGCGACCTACTTATGTCAAGTACCTCAAACTTGTTGGACAATTCTATTTCATAAGTTGATTGAGTATCAAGCACTGTTAACCTTTGGACATCATACCGTATCTTCTTACACCATACAGCATATGGCGCAATTGTATGTGTGCTTGAGCATGAATACATAAAAATCAGGAAAATCAAAAATCCATGCATAAATTTCCAAAGACAAAGATATTCAAAATTGGGCTAATTAAGTTGGTCCAACCTAATGAATGCGCATCGCCCAATTTGTGTGTTCTCATCTCAACACGTATTCTCTATTTATATGTAAAAAAAAAAAAACAATGAGTAGAAGAAAGAGGGATTACTGGAGATAGAAAACAAGAAAGTACGAATAACTCGTTTAATACTCGACTTACCAAGCACTACATAGAACAACAAAATTTTAACAAAATTGGTTCTATAACATTTTATGACCCGACTCACAATAACGAAGATATTTCGAATTTTCTAATTCTCTCCCTCTCTAAACTAGCACTATTCCAGTTCCGATTTCAGCCAATAACAAATAAGTTCACGGAACCTAATGAATGCTCATAGCCCAATTTCATTAATTTGGTATTTTCTCATCAAATTGTAAGTCGACAAATAATTCCCTTTCAGCACAATAAATTATGACCAATAATCTAAAGTGAGTCAATCGAAAAAATAATAAAATGGATAATATTCGATAATATATGCACGGTTCTGAAAAATATTAGAACAAAAAGATGAATATATAGATTATTTAAATAATATAATTTCATTACGTTCGGCTTACCTCCCTAAGAGCTTAATGTAATTCCATATCAGTTAAAAAAATATTAAAATTAAACTTCGTGAAAAAAAAATTTACATGATCGTAGAAGAAAACGTCCATCCCGCAGGGGCTGCGTAAACTAAGCAGATTTCCCACGTAAAGTTATACAATAGAGAAATCTTTATACCAGTGTCGTGTTCAGTGCCGAACAGTTACAGAAACGACCGAACTAGCTTTCGGCGGAAATTAATAGAAGTGACAATAGCGAAAAGCAAATATTTCGGTTAATATACAATATAGAGAATATATGTATATAACAATATTTATAGTAAATTTAATTCACATTACGATTGGTCCTATACAAGTTATCGATCCGACGTGTAGTAACGGAGATATTTCGAATTTTCGAAATCCCCCTCTAAACCCCCCGCACTGCCACTGGTTCGATTTCAACCGTTAACGAACTTGATTTTTCTTTTTACCTAAAATGATTAAATACCGACTTTGGTGACAACTAAAAAAAAATTGCGACCGCTAGAGCGTTAAATATATATATATATATATATAATTTTGAACAGAACTCATTTTCGTCATCTCCTGGGTAGGATCGATGGACATTTGAGGAAATTTTTCAAAACTCGCGTCATGAGTACGACCTCAATAGCTGATTTTCCTTAAGGGAAATCTGCTAAAAGCAAACGGTTCGACTGATGAAGCTCAGGGAGCCTTCATCTCTGAGTCATAGTCGTTAAGCTCCATTCATCATGGTTCATTCCAAAGAGAACTCATACTTAAAGTGAAATTAAGTAAAAATAACCAGGGAATTCATTTGCCTTCACATAGCAAGAATATCAGACAGAGAGGACAAGCAATGACGTAGCTAGGTGACCTATGTCTTGAGATAAGGGGAGGCATCGTTAGAGAGATAACAGGGATGGTCCTAGGCTAGCAGGGGTTTATGTCACTCACCTCAAGCTGCCCATATCTACCTGCTCCTGACAGAAAAATCTGCTGATTTCTTCTGCACGTTACAGCCAGAGTACTTGTCAAAAAGTACAGATACTATACGGTAAATATATGTTTATTTGCCCCACCCCCCCCCCTTTAGCAATGATTATAAGAAAATAGATTTTCTAACTATAATAATTAAAAGTCCTTCTCGCAGGGGCTGCGTAAACTAAGTAGATTTCCCACGTAAAGTTATATAATAGAGAAATCTCCATACGCGTGTCGATCAGTTACAGAAACGGCCGAACTAGCTTTCGGCGTGAACCATAGCACGTCCGTTACACTTAATAAAAATGCAAATATCTCAGTTAATATTCAAGATAGAGAATAAATGTATATAACAATATTTATAGTATAATTAATTGGCAATAAGATAGGTTCTATACAATTTTTCGATCCGACTTATAGTAACGGAGATATTTTGAATTTTCGAAAATCCCCCTCTAAACCCCCCTTCCACTGGTCCGATTCCAGCCGTTAACGTACTTGATCATCCTTTTTACATAAAACGATTAAATACCGAGTTTGGTGACGATTAAACAAAAATTGCTAGCGCTAGAGTGTTAACAGACACACACACACACACACACACACACACACATATATATATATATATATATATATATATATATATATATATATATATATATATATATATAAAATTGTAACCTCTGTCTGTACATTGATTTTTTTCGCGAAATTTCACGATAACTTTTCGTTTCACATGTCATAGACACCATAACTGCATTTTGTTTCTTTCGTGTATGTTTGTTTGTTTGTTTGTTTGTTTGTTACCTTTTCACGCATAAACGGCTGAACTGAATTTTATGAAACTTGGTATGTATATTACTACTAACTCAACTTAGACTTTAGGCTATGTTAATATTCTCTGAGACGAACAGGAGTGGGGGTTATAAGGGAGGCCTGAAATTAAAAATAGCAATATTTCGTTTCCTATTGCATTTTCGGCAATTATACACATAACAAAAGTTGTTTAATTTGTTATTTAAAGTAACTTTTGTTACACTTTTGTCGTATACTTAAGTATAAAGGCGTTATACGCTAAAAATGATAGCGGAAGTCAACAATTTTATTTGGGACAAAATACCCAACCGAAATAAATAAAACTCGGTATATGCGTTAGTACTAACGCTTTCATTATAACAAGCCATACCAACATTTCTAGAGACGGGCAGAAGTGGGGGTTATAAGGGAAGCCAGAAATTAAAAATAGCGATATTTCGTTTCCTATTAGGGTTTTGGCAAATATGCACATAACAAAAGTTGTTTATTTTGTTATTTAGAGAAACATTTGTTATATACACTTTTGGCGTATACCTAATTATAAAGGCGTTATACGCCAAAAAGTGATAGCAGAAATCAACAATTTTATTTGGCACAAAAGACTCAACTGAACTAAACCAAACTCGATATGTGAATTAGCACTAACGTCTTCCTTAAATAAGCCATACTAACATTTCTAGGGACGGGCAGAAGTGGGGGTTATAAGGGAGGCCTGAAATTAAAAATAGTGATATTTCGTTTCCTATTGGTTTTTCGGCAAATATGCACATAACAAAGTTGTTTATTTTATTATTTAGAGAAATTTGCTCAACAATTCTTTGGAACTACCAGGTACCTCACAGGGAAAAATTAACTCAAATGTATGTTAATATTTTGTGCTTAATAATTCAAATCTATGCATAATGCACAGTAAACGGGAAATATGACAATATGGAGAACAGTGAAGTCTTACATACAAAAATAATTTTATTATTAACAAATCCACAGGAACGACGAGTATTTAAACTAAACACTGGGACGGGTAAATGTCAAAATATTGTGCAAAGTAAAGCCTTGCCAAAAAAATACCATCACCATTCAGTCTCAAATGAATTCCCGAGCGAAGCCGGGTATCTGAGCTAGTATATATATAGTTTTGAACGGACCTCAATTGTGTCTCACAATGTAATCATTCAATCAACACCAAATTTGGTATTTAACCGTAGAATGAAGTGGTTCAGCTTATAGTTATGAGTAGGAGTGGGAGTTTGCTAAAGGCTGAGAACTGGAAAATGTAAATATGTCGTGAGTACATAAGTCATTAAACTCATTTATGGCCAACACTTTGCAATCCCATAATTTCTCCAAATTTGATTCAGATTTTTTGTCTGTATTTCAAGTGCTCTTGATTATATTAATTGATGTATTAATTAAATATTTATTTCAACAATAAACAACAATTTTTACTTGAATTCTTTTCAGCAGATTTCTGTTAAGGGAAATCAGCTAGTGAAGTTGTTCTCAAAACGTGATAATGAACTCAGCTTATAGTTAATATAACATGAGTAGGACTAGGAGGGGGTTTACTGACGTCTGACAACTAAAATATGGAAATATCTCGGTTAATATTCAATATAGATAAATCATATACATAATAACATTTACAGAAAATTATATATCCATTAAGATTAATTCTATAGTTTTTTGATTCGACGCATTTCAATTTTACGAAAACCGCCCCTCTTCCACTAGTCCAATATTAGGCGTTAACGATCTTGATCTTTGTTTTACATAAAACGCTTAATGATCGAGTTTGGTGTCGATCAGACAAGATTTGCGACCGCTAGAATGTTAATAGACATATATATATATATATATATATATATATATATATATATATATATATTGGAACGGAACCCATTTTCGATACATCACACGACATCATGTGTACGGTTGTACCTCAATAGCTGATTTCCCATAAGAGAATCTGCTAATAAATTTGCCTTTTAGCATATATATATAATTTTGAACGATCCTCATTTTTTGCATCTTCTGAGTAGAATCGATGGATATTTGAGGAAAATTTTTCAAAAATACCGTTATGAGTACAACTTCAATAGCTGACTTCCATTGGGCTTAATATAACCTATGCTAAAAGAAAGAAACCTATGGTGATATCTGAAGATATTTTTTGTCCAAATACTATGTAGCGGAATATCTCAAAACAATGTAGATTTAAAGTATGAATGGTAATACGAATTGATACATGGAGCATCTGGTTAGGTTTGTGACAGGTCATTGGAGAGGTGTATAAATCGATAGCTCCAGGACAGAGGAACAATTAAACTGGTGAACCTCTTTGGAATCCTTTCACACCCTCGAGATTGAAACTCATCCAACCGAACATAGCTCTCATCTCGAGGAGTCCACACCTTCACAAGACTTTTACACTTCATTCCAACCATTACAACGTTTAACAATGTCTTTTCTTGTAATTTGCTTGCAGTAATTTTTTTTTTCGAATTCCTCGCACAGTTACATTTTCTTTTAGGTCAATTTAAATTACTCAAATCGAAAATGGAGTCTACTCTTTTAGCAGATTTCCCTTAAGGCAAACAACCTATTGCATAGAAATCAATTCGACTTCACTCCTCAAAATGTTCTTCAGATGCAATACACCAAGCACTTAATTTTATTAAAGCTGCACTTACTCAAAAACAACATGTTGTTCTCATTTCACTAGACATTAAGGGTGCATTTGATAATGCTTGGTGGCCTTCCTTCCTCAACTCTCTCCTAATAAAGAAATGTCCTAAAAATGTATACAAACATATCTTCTCATATTTTACTAATCACCAAACGTCTTTCATTACATCCAATTTAATGATCACTAAAGCTCAAACAATAGGAACACCTCAAGGATCAAGTTGTTCTCCACTTTTATGGAACCTAATTATTGATGAATTATTTCATTTAATTAATATGAAACACGCAGCTATCTATGCATTCGCAGATGATATTATAATTTTGGTAAAATCAAAGATTCCTAGACAGACACAGACCATAATTAACTCTATTCTAGACGTCACTGAACAATGGGCTCATAACAACAAATTGAAATTCAATACAGACAAATCATCTTACACAGTGTTTAGCAGATCAAGGAGCATTTTTCTAGAACCTTAATAGAAAGAGTGGACGTTTTAAACTCCTTACTTAAAGAATAATATTTTAAGTCTTCCATCCATTTTTTTTTCTTTTTAACGCCTACATCAAGAATAATGCAATAGAATGAGTGGCATAACTTTCTTAATGAAGTTAAATTAACAATAACATTAAATGTTATTGGAGTGTTTCGATTTTCTGATTATGCGTACTAATTTTTCGTCACTTTGATTGTTTGTTCTTTCATTATGTACATTATTTATTTATTTATCTTTTTTTTGTTTTTCATTTTTTTTTTTGTTTTCTTTTTATTTTTTATTTTTTAATTTCAAGAACAAATTTATGAACATCATTTCTTGTATACAAAACACGAAGTATTATGAACATACATGTTATATACTGTAATAGTATAGTACATGTAATAAATAGACGCCCTTTGTGCATGGGTAATGTGCAAAGGGAAATATATATATATATATATATATATATGTCGCAATTGTTTCTTGATTGATACCAAACTCTATATTTAAATGTTTTATGTAAAAATAAAGATCAAGTTTGTTAACGGCTGAAATCGGACCAGTGGTAGGGAAAGTGGGGGTTTAGAGGGAAGGTTTTTCGAAAATTCGAAATATCTTCATTACTGTAAGTCAGATCGAAAATTTGTATAGAAACAATCTTATTACAAATTAAAAGATCTATAAATGTTCTTATGTATATGTTTTGATTATCTTTAATATTAACCGAGATATTTGCGTTTTTTTTAGTTTTCGGCCTTCAGTAAACCCCTACTCCTACTTATGTCACCTCAGCAATAAGCTGTTATATTATGAAGCACTTTATTAGAAGCCTAAATAACAAATATCGTTCTCATTAAACGTTTAAGTCATGAGATAAATGCAAATACGGGACGCAAGTGGGGAATCTGCTTAGTTAACGCAGCCCCTGCTTGAGGATTTTTTAGGCGTAGCCCTATCTCAATATTTTATTTTATTGATACTAGCAATTTTTTTTTTTAAAGAAAAGGGACAGTTTATGGGCAACTATGAACTAAGAAGTTTAATTGCTAGTTTTTAATTAAGTTGTTAATAATACTGTCTGAATTTGCATATGTAAGAAAATTGGATAATGGTTAAAAATAGATTTAACTCAATGTATATGATTGTAGAATTCTGAATTTAAAATAAATTTTCTAAATATTAATTATTACTAGTTAAACAGTCTACAGTTCTTTTTGTTTCTGCAATGTTCATTATACCATCATAGAGATAATATTATACGATATTATATTGCCTAAGTGCAACTAATTTCAAATAATGACAAAAATAAAATAACGAAGTCTATACGGTTAATTATGACTTGAAAAATGATACTGGTTAATTAATAATTACATATGTAAATTTATATTTAAATAAATAAATAATGATGTCCCTTATTATTCGTCAGTCAATTTTATATTTTTTTTTCTTATGGTTACTGCTCTTTTCAGTAGACCAATTTCACAGAAACCGAAATGTTATGTTAACTTTTTAGATAATATTAATAGAAATGCTGATTTCTAGTGAACAAGGAGATAGAAGAGTCAGATTATACACGGTCACTGTTGTTGCGGAAATTGAACTACAATCCATTCACTTTATTAGGAGGCCATCAAGGTGAAGTAATTGGAAGAAAATAGAGTCACACAGAGACAGAGGAGAGAGAGGGAGAGAGAGAGAGAGAGAGAGAGAGAGAGAGAGAGAGAGAGAGAGAGAGAGAGAGAGAGAGAGAGAGAGGGAGAGAAAAGAGAAGAGAAATTGAATGAATGGATAGTAGGAAGTAATTGAAAGAGAGAGAGAAATTAAGAGGGAAGTAGCGTCTGAATGAATTGGCAGATAGACATGTCACGGGTTCTGGAAAGACCACTGGAACAGGCATTCCACCTACCTCACTCCCTCAACCTATTTCTCTTTCACTCTTGCTCTACGTGCAAAGGAATATACCATTTGTTCCAATAAGCTTTTCTTGAAGGCCGATTTACTTACTGGATGTTACTAAAATAAAGCAACCAATGTATTACTTGCCCCCAAATTGTATTAGGCATCCTTCATAAACTGACAAACGGACTAATTTGCAAAAGAGAGACCACTGTCTTGGTGGAAATTGTTAAAGACACAGGATGTCAATACAAACCTGCTAATACAATGAAATCAGCTGTACGCAATCTATATAGAAAAAGATAGTAGAAAACTAATGACATCAAAAGATAAAACCAACTGAACTATTTTAGTGGATTAACACAGACCATTATTTAGAGTAGTGGTCCCAAAGCCGTAGCGCTCGCATCTATTATACAGCCGAGCACCTAATGATGGCACGTTAGTGGCAAAAGGCGTTGTGCTTTAGTAAAGAAATTGGTTGGGAAGGCTTCCTGATATAAAGACCTGTTTCCCAGAAAATTAATTGGAACTGTATTACTTAAATAATTACGCAAAGAGCAACGGGCAATCAATGTTCTGAACTAACATATGGCTTAATGGCCTAGAGAAGGTCTTGAGGAGATTAGGAGCACGAAATTGGAAGCCTGGGTGAAACACGAAAAATAGCCGAAAATGATGATGCCAAAGGTCCAGGTATTTCAAGGGCTGTAGTGTCATTCAAGTAAGTAAGAGTGGGAGCCTGCAATCTACCTACAAAATGTTGTACAATCAGAATAGTGTTAAGGAACATTAAACGAAATAGTGGTTTAATGGCCTGCAGAAGCTTAGGTCCCACAAATGCTGGAGCCTGCTTGATGACCATAGAATCGACTAAAATTGTAACAGCGATTCCGAGTTCTTTGTCATTAATGCCTGTTAAACAGAAAAACAAAATGATATTCCCTTATTAGTGTGATCTCTTAGCTCAGCTACGTCCACCACTAACTAAATAAATACTCTTAGCCATTGGCGACATAATGTGTTAAATAATTGAGATAGTATTGTACGTGAAAGTGGAATTAATTATTCTCAGAATAAAGGCAGATGTGTCAGGCTATTTCCGGTGGATCAACGTTTTTATTTTATTTTCCGCTTCTAGTAGGATTAAATGATCAGAGTCGACGAGGAACTATTGATTCGAATAAAATCCCCCAATGAATATGTCGCGTAGGGGGGGGGGATTCCCCATTATAGGTTATTCATCCCTCTCCTCTATAAATTACACATAAATGAGTTCTCTCAATGTTTCCTCCTCCTGTGTTGCACTTAGGTGTTCAATCTGTGCCTTCGAGTTTATTATTTACACAATTATAAGATTACTTTACTTATTAGCTTAATTGATCTTGAAACAGAAATTAAAAAAAAATACGTAAAATAAATAATTTTCCTCAATGGGCGGTCAATTTTTAAAATTGCATTTAGAACTGTATAATTATATTCATAATAATGTGAAAATAAACTAGCTCTTCCCATCAAGGGGACTACGCCGTTATCCCCCATTTCGCAAGCGATGCCTTTGGCATTGACAAGGGGCGAAGCGATGCCTTCGGGATTTCCACATTCAATCAGATTAAAGATAATTATGCTAATAAATAACAGAGACTAAACATGTAAATATCCCACTGCTATAAACGGCTTTATTTAGATCACATACTTGAACCATAAAGTGGCATATATTAGGTAAAGACATTAAAATTTCCATTACCCTCGCACTTCGACCGAAGACCGAGCTGAGTGATTGTCGGAGTAGAGGCCGAAATCGCCTTTGGCGTAAGTCGATCCAGAGAGCAGGGAGAAGGGAGTTTTAAGAGAGTCGATTTTAGAAGGTACGAATAGGGCGTCGGGTTGGGGTAAGGGAATAGCCTCGGTGGGTATCTACAGGGTCCGGCATAAAAACCTGACGATTTTGTAGTAATTGTTATGTTGGCACCACTGTCATTGAGACGGCGGGAATGTTGTACATCGACAGGTCTATTCTTGCCATTTCAGTAGCCAGTATGTCGTGGTCGGGTGAACATGGAGCGTTTGTGATTGAAGCCTATTTTAAAAATAATGACTCAGTTATTTTAACACAGCGTTTATTTCGCAGACATTTCAATTTAAATCGACACGCGCCTGTTCCCAGCAGAAATTTGAACTTGTTGTGGGTAAAGAATTTTAGGAACACGTCGTCTGCTTTAAAAACGAAACCACCAGGACGAAAACGGACTGTGAGAACGCCTGAAAACATTAACGCGGTAAGAGTAGCTGTTACACGGTCTCCACGACGTTCAGCAGCGAAACATGCTGTTGCGCTAGCCATTTCTGATCGAAGTGTACGACGAATTCTTCATTCCGACCTGAAATTCCATCCGTATAAGATGATGTTAGTGCAACATACTGGCTACTGAAATGGCAAGAATAGACCTGTCGATGTACAACATTCCCGCCGTCTCAATGACAGTGGTGCCAACATAACAATTACTACAAAATCGTCAGGTTTTTATGCCGGACCCTGTAGATCGTTCGTTGGAGTTGAAAAATGACGCTTCGAAAAGGAAAAACTCGATATGGGAACATGATAGGAAATCATAGTATATGATAATGTTTAGATAGTTTACTCCATATTAAAGTGACTCAATCAATTTGGTGAAAAACTCTTCCTAGGTACTCCTGGCTATAATAGCAAAGGAGAACCTAACCATGGAACTAAATACAAACGTCAGAATCAGAAAACATATATCTACACGAAAGAGAGAATTATTCTCTCGCTAAGGTAAACCCCGCCTTCTAGTGAAAGAGTGAAAAACCTTAAGGAAATATTTAATTTAAAGAGTAACACAAGTATCAGAAGGGTGGCCGAACTTCTGCAACTATATAGCTGTCCTGATTTTATCTGTGGTATGAGCAGGGGAAACTAATCCGAACAGAAAATGTCTGCCTCAAGCACAAGTAGCTAAATGAACATTGGAGCACGAGAGTTTATTATTGGAGAAACGATTGACCACAGAGAATGGGCACGAAGAAGAGATCTGAAAAGTTCATTACGATTTTCCGAACCCGAAAAGATGTTTTTAACCTCTCAATGTAACAATAGCGGAAGCCTAGGTCCAAAAGAACTTTAGCTAATGGTTACATTTACGATAGAACGTTACGTGTCTGTAATCAACCACTTCTTTTACGTTAATATTTAACATTAAAGTCTATTTAGTACTTTAAATTTATTTAGTATGTTCAAAAGTAAATTACGTTCTATATACGGACTGTATCCCAATTTACTGAATGCTGGATTGAACAATGGGTTATGTAGGTGAATTGTCTTGTATAAAAACAGTCAATTTTTTCAGAAGTACTGTAAATATAATGAAATGTTAATATGTTTATCTAATGTATCCCCTTAGAGTTTAAGTATGTCATCTAAATAAAGCGGCTTGCAGGAGCGAGAGGTTTTCACTTTCAGACACTGTTATTTATTATCCAAATTCATTTTAATCTGATTTGAATGTCACAATTATTTTATTTTCTTTATTTTTATTTATGTATTTGCACTATTATTGTTGAGGGTTTTGATTTATTTTGTAAAGACGTGTAGTGCGCATTCTACCAGATAATCATAGAACTAAAACGTCTCCTTTTCCTTCTCTCATTTTTGCTTTTCATTTTGCATATCCAGTTTTCGCAATATTTTATTTTCTATTTCTTTTTAGGCAAACGTGCACATAACAAATGTTGTTTTAGCAAATTTCCCTTAAGGGAAATCAGCTATTGAGGCTGTACTCATGACGGAATTTTCGAAGGTTTTCTTCAAATGTCCATCGATCCTACCTAGTAGATGAAGAAAATGAGGTCCGTTCAAAACTGTATGTATATTTATATATATATATATATATATATATATATATATATATATATATTTGTCTGTTACCGCTCTAGCAGTCGAAATCTTTGTTTGATCGTTACCAAAATCGATATTTAGTCGTTTTATTTAAAAAGGAAAGATCAAGTTCGTTAACGGCTGAAATCGGACCAGTGGGAGGGGGGTTTAGAGGAGAGGATTTTCGAAAATTCAAAATATCTCCGTTACTATACGTCGGATCGAAAAATTGTACAGAATCAATCTTATTGCAAATTAATTTTTTTTAAAATTAAATAAAAAAAAATTTCCTATAAATATTGTTATATACATTTATTCTCTATCTTGAATATTAACTGAGATATTTGCATTTTTATTAAATCTGGGCGACTAACTGACGAGTGACTTTCCCGCCAAAAGCTAGTTCGGCCGTTTCCTTAACTGCTCGGCTCTCGTGAAATTTCTCTATTGTAAAACATCATGTGGGAAATCTGCTTAGTTTACGCAGCCCCTGCGTGACGGACTTTATTGTGTTATTAAAAGTAGCTTTTGCTTTAAACATAATATTATTAAATTTAATATCCTAATCGAGTGAAACGTTTACCCACACGAGCGAAGCGAGTGTGGTAATTTCACGAGAGTTGTAAATTCTACTTTCGTCACGAGTGTAATATTAAATTTTTTCTGTAATCGTGTAATACATGATCAGATCTAACCAGAGTATGAACAAAATTAGGATGTTGTGAAGATTATGGTATGTTGTTGGTAGGTTATAAGCATGGTTGTGAAAGGTTATAAGCATAGTTATAAAACAACTAGTGATGATTGTGAAGTAGTGCAGTTATAAACAAGTGCAAGTTATAAACAAGGAAGGTAATTATTATTATATTTAAATTTTAAAATATATTGATTATCTCCACCAATAATTCATTCACATTTCAATTTATTTTGTTAAAATAAATTCTTACAATGTTAAGAAACATTTAAAAGCATTTAATTTCCAACTTCAAATTATTTTTTAATTTATACTTATTACTAATTAAGAAGGCAATTCACTTTCTTCACTCTATTGCAAAATGTTTCACTTTCTTCACTCATTTCAGTTTAGTAATGTTACCATTATTCAACGATTACAGAAAAATGTAATTTTTTGTTTTAGTGAATGGACTTTACTGTTAGGTACATTGAAGAGAAAACTGAAATTGAAACCGAATCGGAAGCAGATCAGAATAATTCATTAGTGTTGAATAAATTTTATGGGGTAAAATATCATGTAAACATTATATTGCCATATTTCAGGGTATTCGTCAGCTGGAATATTACTCAGAATATACAACGTTTAGTCCGTGCAAAAGTAAAAACCGTGCAGTTGATGCAATAATGGCGACCTCTTTTAAATGCGGGAAGCCCCGTGAAGGATTTGCCATGAAAAAGGGAATATATGTATAAGAGGATACAGCCTCCATTATTACATCATACATATCGAATATACATACTCAAATATTTATGAATTATCCCAGTGGGTGCCCCAGCGCCTCCTCCCTCTCCCTTACTCTCATATTCACTCGTTCCCTCTCACTCTCCCCTATATCTTTCCTTCATTCCGATCGACACGACAGGCTTCGCATCCCTTTTAATTTTTCCCGATATTTGTTCATCCTGGGGCTTCACCTTTCAAAATTATTCATTCGAAAGGCCCTTTAGCCAAGAATACAGCAAAAAAAATATTTGTTGTGCTTCGACGAAGCCGACTGAGAGGAATAAAAAAAGGCGACTTCTTTAGCCTCTGAATGATGTAATTAAAATTTCGATTGACATGCTGTTTGCTAGACGTTCGATTCGACCAATGACGTCATGAAATGACCATAAGTCGTTTTAACTAAATACTAATTTTGAAGTGTCAAACAAATAGTGATATATTCAGTATATTGATAACTAATACGTATTTAAGAGTTAAAAAGTATTTCACTGAAAAAAAAATTAAATAAAACATTTTATTGTTATTTTCATGCTTTTAATTTTTTTTTAAATTATTATAACAGTTAAAGCGATATTTATTACAATCTGAACATAAGTTTCAACTTCTTAAATTTTGAGTAAAATTTCAATCAATTTCTGTGTCAATTTCAGTTCTCTAATTTCATTATCAATACTATTGAAATATTAACTTGTTACTTCACTACTATCTTTCCTTCAGGCTTTTTAAACTATTTTTTAGTTTGATTGTTTATTATGAATAAATAAATGAATGTTTGATTGCTGTCAAATGCTTTATACTCATTACCTTCAATGTCATTTTATTCAATGGACGAGGTTACAATATAAATACGAGGTTAAAAAATAAATGTCAACATAATAAGCTTGTTACAGTTATCATCATATGGTTCAGTGTTTTTTGTTCTAGTTCTGGAAGAAAAATTCCAGGTAAAAGGTTCTGTTTGGATTCGTTGGAGTGGAGCATCAATGATTAATACCCAAGACGTCGACCCCCCCCCCCCCCTCCCTGGGCAATAAGGTGAAACAGCTGTTACTAGATTGGAAGAGGGCGGAGACGGAACCAGCAGGAGGAAAAATATAGAAAGAATGATTGTCCAAGAAGAGACTGGCTAGAGTAAATATTGTCCTTTAATCCCTTCTCTCTCCCTCTCTCTATCACTCTCCCTCTCCCTCTCACCCTCTCTACCTCACCCTCTCTCCCTCACCCTCTCACCCTCTACCCCTCCCCCTCTACCTCTCCCTCTCCCTCTCCCTCTCCCTCTCTCCCTCTCCCTCTCACCCTCTCCCTCACACCCCTCTCACCCTCTCCCTCCCTCTCACTCCCTCACCCTCACCCTCTCCTCTCTCACCTCTCCCTCCTCCCTCTCCCTCTCCCCTCTCCTCTCACCTACTCCCTCTCTCCCTCTCCCTCGCCCTCTCTCCCTCTTCCTCCCCCTTCCCTCTCCCTCTCCCTCTCCCTCTCTCCCTCTCTTCCTCTCCCTCTCACCCACTCCCTCTCTCTCTCTCTCTATCACCCTCTCTCCTTCTCCCTCTCACCCTCTTCCCCTCCCTCTCTTCCTCTCCCTCTCTCACTCCTCCTCTCTCGTTCCCTTTCCCTCTCACTTCTCGTCTGCGTGCAGTGATCAGGCAGACAAGGAGAAAAATAGAATGAAATCAAAAACCCGATACGGGCTCAGGTTGGCCGTGCGAGTTAGGGCATTGATGGTAGACCTAGAGTGGCGGGTTCAAGTCCCGCCCTGAGCAGTAGAAATTTATTTGGTGACGAACTCATTAAATAAACTCCTCAGTCCCACCCTGGCTAGAAAAGGCCTCGGAGGGGATAACCCACCCCGATTAACCATAGGTGCCTAAAGTCGACGTAAATAATTATAAACAAACAAACATAAAAAACACAACGATATATCTCCAATATAATGAGTCGGAAAATGTATAGAACCCATTTCGTTAAAAAATTAATTTTCTATCAAATTTTCCCTCTCACATATTATCTTCATATTAACAGTGATTTGGGCACTTTTATAATAACTGAATATATCATGAAACATCTTATTCCAAGCTTACTACCAAATATTGTTTTGAGCAGATCTTAATTATAATTGATGAGATACATCCAAATACAGTACCTTGTGAGATGATGCTACCTATTAAGGTTTTTCGTTCTTAAATCGAAAATGTTTATTTCCTAAATACTGGACTCGACATTTGCCGTTCCATTCACTAAAAATCATTTTCTTTATTATTCGTTGAAACCGGACTTCAAATAGAGGCGGGGGGGTTAGGGGAAGAGAAAATTCCAAATATCTCTTTTACTATGAGGGGACTGAAAAATGTTATAGAACCGATCTTGTTAAACTGTTAATGCTCTACAATTGTTGCTCTAAAGATTGTTTTGTAACTCAAATCTTAAGTAAGTTATTCCTACATTCTTTATTTTCGGTTTTCAATAACCCCCTCTTTAAGTCATTGGATGTTATTTGGTGTAATAGAGAATATATGGTGAGGTGAGATCAGTACTGACATACCAGCACTTGGGAAATCTGCTTAGTTTACAAACTTTTATTGACTTTACAGACAGTATTGAGTTCGTCAATTACTAAATACTCACTATTGCCCAGGCGGGAATCGAAACCACGACTCTAGACTAAGACTGTCTGATAATAATAAACTGTAATAAATTTACGAATATTGAGAAGTTTATAAACATAAAATTGTAAACACCTCATGTGTTGTTTGGTTTGAACCAAATTGTGTTTACAGAATCATATTAAGTTATTTTCTATAATTATTATTGTCATTTCTGAATGGACCTAACTAAAATGTTGTCTGTGTTATTTCTATTTATTTGTTTCAGGTCATTAGTAAAATCTAATTCCAACTAATACAATTTTTACATCCCTCTCCTCTTCCACTAATTAAACCATATCCTTCAGTTTCATTACAACTTTTTCAAGTTCCAAAACAATTTATTTCAATAATTTTAATATAGAGTTATCCTGAACGACACGAAATTGAGGAGTGCTATAATGTCGTAAAACCTATTACAATGAAGGTAATTTCATGATTCCAAGAGTGTGAAAACAAGTTCTGAGAACATTAGAACTAGGCAAATAAACAGCTGTGATGTACAATCCACAGGTTCGTTAATACATCCGATTCTCGCCTGGGCAAAGGAAATTATTTAGTGACGAAATTCCTTAAATAACATCCTAAAATCCCACCCTGGCTAGAAAAGGGTGGTAACCTGTAGATAACCCGTCCCGATTAGCCTAAGTTGCAAAAAGTGGACGTTAATAAATAATAATAATATACATCCGAGCATCAATGATCGGAAAGCCTAATTATTTCAACCTGAATTAATCTGACTGGATTCACGGAAAACTAAGAGAAACAAGCAATTCCAATATCAATGTTCCAATTCCAGGAAAATACAAAGATCAGTCAGGGGAGCCTTTCTTTCGCTAATTAATTTGTGACGATCATCTATGAATGTAGTTTATGAATGAAGTACATCAGGTTTCGTTTTTATTATATCAGTTCATAAAGAAGATTGTAAACATTTTTTTTTGCATTAACAACTATATATATATATATATATATATATATATATATATATATATATATATATATATATTTGTAGACTCCCGATTAGCTGAAACCCGATTCTCTCGCTTAACCAAAACATTGTGTGCTGCTAGGGAGGGGGAAAAAAATTACTTCGTCCTAGCTTCGCGGAAAGAGGCGTGAGAAGAGGGTGTGGGAGCGCGAGGGAGGGTCGACAGTCCCACGGATGTGACGATCTGTTTCTCCGAACCTCTTAGGTTCGGGTCCAGTGAGTATTGAAGAGTTCCTTCTATACTCGGTGGTCTGGTCTTAGTAAACAAACCTAGCTTCCTGTTGGAAACAGTTAAAGGCATTGCCTTCAGTCTGCCTTCAACTTACGCAGAGTGAAGTGCTGTACTTTTTCTTCTTTGTTTTGAAAGTGGAGTGATTTTAAAGTCACGAGTGAAAAACGTAAGCGTACTGTTGTATCGTTGGAGACCAAGTTAGAGGCGATCGATAGGCTGGAGAAAGGTGAGTCACTAACGAAAATTGCTAATGAATACAAGGTGGGAATTGCAACAGTGCATGACTGGGAAAAAAATAAGGAGGAGATGCGGAAGTTCTGTAGCAAAACTGAGGCAGGCTCTTCACGCGCTACGTTAAAAAAAACCAAAAAATGAACTTTTAGATGAAGCTCATTGGTTATGGTTTGCGCAAAATCGGAATCTGGGTGATACAATTAGTGGTCCGATATTAAAAGAAAAAGCCCTTTCTTTAAACTCAAAACTTAAAGGTGATCCGAATTTTAATGCTAGCGAAGGATGGTTAAGCAGGTTGAAAAGCCGACACCATATTCAGAGCGCGAAAATAAGTGGCGAAAAATTATCCTCTGATGAATTAGGAGCAAAAGAATTTTGTGAAAAATTTAAAAAAATGGTGTCTGACGAGTCCTTAGTTGTATCAAATATACAACACTAATGAAACCGGATTAAATTTTAAAATGCTCCCTAATAAGTCATTTGTAGAAAAAGGCGAGGTTAGTACACCTGGATTCAAATTAAACAAAGAGACATTAAACAATGACGAAGAAGATTATGATCCCGTCGAAATTGGAACAGAAGCTCGCATTACACACACCCAAACGACAGATGCTCTGGAGACGGTGCTTCGATACATGGAACAACAACCTACCTCCTGCCGTTCTGATATACTTACCCTTCAGAAATGGCGTGACTACGGATCGACAAAAAAAATTTCAGAAGCCCGTCAAAGAAAAATCACCGACTTTTTTAAACGATGAAGTTTTTTTTTCTTTCATTTTCTTTTTAAGTCTATAGTTTTATAAATACATATGTACGTAGTTATTTTCATTGTTAAATAAAATAATCTTTTTTTCAAGTACATAAACGTGTTTTTTATTCTAATTGATCCATTTTCACGCAGAAATTTCGGACTCCCGTTTAACCGAAATTTTCGCTTATCCGAAACCCCTCGGTCCCGAAGGTTTCGGTTAATCGGGAGTCTACTGTATATATATATATATATATATATATATATATATATATATATATATATATATATATTGGTCAAGCTGATTATTATCACTAATTCCCTTAGTAATTACAAGGTCTTTAAGTAATTAATGGATAACAATTTAAACCGTTCTCTGCTAAGTGTATGCAAATATTTGTGGTTTACATGCACGCTAATTAAATGAACTTGGGATAGGCTTTTATTAATTGAAAAAACTGAAATCACTAAGAGCCTGAAAAATGGTGAAATGAGTAAGTTATTCGCAGGGTGTAGGTAATTCACTAGCAACAGGTGTGAAACATAACCCTGATTCAATCACTAGGTATGTAAAAATTGTTGTCAGCGTTGGGAGGGGGGGGGGTCCATGACATGTACCAATGAAAAAAACTCCAAAGACCTCTGTATACGCCTGACATTTACGGCGTAAAATGAAATAACGTTTCATTAATTCAGTTTATTCGAATTTTTACTATACATATCATTTTCAACAACGGTAGTTAGGGCCTCTGCATTAGCCAAAATATCAATTATACAATGCAATCGATAAAGAATAAATTAAGTATGTGTGCAAGCAAACCTTATTTTGAACATCTTTTAGTTAAGATCGATGTACAATTGAAATACTAAAGGTAAATCCGCAAATATTAATATATTCTTTATATATATTCGTTAATATTTAAACAGTCACACAAATTGCTCCTATTGTTGTTTGTTATGTAACTCTTGATCTATACATTCGTTTCTAACTTGATTTATAACGGATCTCTTTATTTATTAGCGCTTTCATATCAGTTTTCGTTAGCATTGGGTCCATATTTTGGGATCTGCAGGAAATATTTATGAATACTTCACTTCATTTAAGAGCGGCCTCAACGTTTAATTGGTCGGTACCAAACTCAATATTTATTTTATATGTACTAATAAGGCCTGTTTTCCTCAACAGTGCTTGTAGGGCAGAGTGCCCTCTTTAGAGCGGTAGCTCCATCTTCTGTTCTTCTTGACAAAAAAAAACCCTTTGAACATGCATCATTTAAATTACTCATAGATACAAAAACAAGCTTAGCTTAAAACAGAAATTTATAAAAAGGTCAATATTAAATCTAAAAATATATGTATCACAGAAAGGAACTGGAAAAATCATACTAAAATAGAGAATGGAATACAGCTATAAAAGTCTCTTTTTTAGCATGTTTTTATGAATCACATTTTAGACATTACTGTTTTAGGATTTTTTGCTATCTGTTTGTGTTTTGCTTATTTAAATGTACTTATTAAGTACGTAAGTTGGATCATATTTGTGCACTTTTTGTAGTTTTGTATTAAATTGTAACTTTTTTATCTGCTTGACTTGCTAGGTATGATATTAACTAATAACCATTTAATTTCTCTGTGATAAATATATATATATATATATATATATATATATATATATACATAGTTTTTATATTGACTTTTAGCCAGTATTTTAATTTCTGTTTTTAGCAGATTTCCCTCAAAGGAAATCAGCAATTGAGTTGGAACTCATGACATGGTTTCGAAAAATATTTTCAAATGTCCATCGATCCTACCCAGGAGATGACAAAAATGAAGTCCGTTCAAAATTATATATATATATATATATATATATATATATATATATATATATATATATATATATAGATGTCTGTTAACACTCTGGTGGTCGCAATTTCTGTTTGATCGTTTCCAAACTAGATCTTTAATCGTATTATGTAAAATGAAAGATTAAGTTCAATAATGGCTGAAATCGGACCAGTGGGAAGGGGGATTTTCGAAAATTCTAAATATCTCTCAAAATAATTGTTCTGGCCCACCTTATTGAAAATTAAATTTACAATAAATATTTTTATACACACTTATTCTCCATCTTGAATATTAGCCGAGATATTTGCAGTTTTTTGGTTTCCAGTCCTCAGCAAACCCATATTTCTACTCATGTCACATAAACAGTGCTCTATTAAGTAATTACTTGCTATTAAGTACTTTATTGGAAGTTGAAATACCAAATATTGTTTTCAAGAGACCGTTATTATACGAGATTCATGAAAATATGTTCTGTTGACCTCCCCCACTTGTCTTAAGTTCTTGGACTACTCAGTGATTGAGATAAAAATTATTCTGATTAATTATAAATGACAGCACTAGATATAGTAAATAGTTTTGAATAAGATTAATATGTTGTATTCGGATATATTTCAGTAATTGTTTGTTATTATAGATTGAAAAGTTTATTTCTAGATATCTGTTCAGCCATGAACGATTGTCGCTCAGAAAATGGACTGTGCCCTATTAATCGCATTGTGGAGAAAAGCAGGATTAATTTTTAAATCCAGATTGATTCATTCTTATACCAACCTTATTTTCTGGAATAACCAATGGTACCATATAAAATCAAATTTCAATTTTTTTAATGGCTAACTTTAAAGAACGTGAAGCCTGATATAGGACAAGAGGTTTGGGCGTTCAAAAATATGAAAATGCGCCAGTGCATTTATTTCCATCTATATGAGTCAGATGGAAAAATGTTCTACAATCAATATTGTTGATAAAGTAACGTACTAGAATGATTTTCCTTTATATTTTAATTTATCAAATATTAACGGAGTATATGGATTTTAGCATTTTCAGTCTACATGGATTCACATTTAAAATTTTAACGTTACTGACGTTCTCTTGTCCAGCTAAACTTTTTTCTGCTTTACTAAAGGTTCTACCTAAGCTGAATATACAGAATGACTAGAATATACTGTAAAAGGATTTCTGAAGAACACATATACAGTATGTGTCTCATTTCAGAAAGAGGAATATTTGCGTAGTTTTGTGAGCCTTAGCGGACAACTTCGGGGTGGGAAGTGTTAATTCACAGGATTGGAAATTAAAGTTACTATATTAGAATCAATGTAAGTTTACAATATGTCCGTCACGCAGGGGCAGCGTAAACTAAGCAGATTTCCCGCTTGAAGTTTAACAATAGATAAATTTACATACTGCTAAGAAAACACCACCGTGAATACTAAGTGAATAAATGCAAACGGAAATAAGAAATGTTTCAGTCGATTTCAATAACCTGCCGACAGGAAGCGTTTGAAATGTAAACAAATAGATCTGCCAGCCTCACACCGGAAAGAAAAACAATTACTGAAATATATCAGAATATAACATATTAATATTATAGAGAACTATTTACTATATCTAGTACTGTAATTAATAATGAGTCAGTATAATTGTTACCTCAATCAATCAAATTTTAGTAATCCAAGACCTTAAGACGGGAGGGGGTCACCAGGACATATTTACATGTATCTCGTATAATAAAGGTATCTTGAATACAATATTTCCCCTTGCCCGATTTCAGTCGTTAACGAACTTTCTTTTTACATAAAACGGCTAAATATCGAGTTTAGTAACGATTAAACAATAATTGCGACCGCTAGAGCGGTAACAGACAAATATATATATATATAATTTTGAAGGGACCTCATTTTCGTCAACTCCTGGGTAGGATCGATGGTACATTTGAAGAAAAATTTCGAAAATCGCGTCATGAGTACGACCTCAATAGCTGATCCCATAAGGGAAATCTGCTAAAAGTTTTAATGGCTGTGGGATGTGTCAAGATTACAACTGTCTTCGTGAACTGTCTCAACCTGTCCCACTTTCAAATAACTGTGTTTCTTTGTTTGAGAAACCAAACGGCAACTATATTTCACTTAACATAACCAGTATGAAATCTCATATTTCGTGAAAACGAATGAAAGAATACAAAAGGTCAGGTGTTTTCTCTTGTAAAGGAAAACATGTTTATCAGGCTGTAGACTGTTTGAGCTGTGGCCTTATCCAGCAAGAATTTGTCACACGTAGACAAAGGGTGGATTTTCATTGGCAGCTCAATAGCACACGATATTTGTCCAAAACATTCTATAGCCTTTTGCTTCAGGTGGTATTTATTCCTCCCTTTTATCTAGCCGATATGTTGGTTGTTCTATTGTCATCTACTCAAACAATTTTTTTTAATTTTTTTTTTCAGTACACACATAGTTGCTATTAAGAATCCTTTTACCGAGAGCAATTATTCATTCATAACTATTTGTAAATTTTGCTTGATTATATATAAAATTGAGCAAACCTGCTCAAAAAAAAACCTTATTTTTGATATTTACTGAGACCAGCCTGAATTTCTTAAAATCGTTTAGTAAATCACGTCTTGACGAGAATCTCAGTGCGACTAAAAAAACATCCGACTCTATTTCTCCTGTGAATGAGTAAAATTTAGGGTTTACTGAAGGCTGGAATGAAAAAAAGAATACAAATAACTCGGTTAAAATTTTAGTAGAGAACATGTATAAAATGTCATAGTCAATTAAATTTGTAACCATCTTGGTTATATATGATATTTCCAATCGACTCACAATAACGATATTTTGAATTTTCGATTCCAACCCTCCCACTTCCTCGTCTAATCTTAGTCATTGGGAAAAATGGTATTTAATTTTACACGAAACCCATAAATATTGTATACGGTATTTATGAAATAAAAATGGTAGAGTTTAGGACAGAAATTCATAAATGGTATTTTAGATAAGGATCATATATTGGCAAATTATTTAAATGACACGATCAGAAGTCATATATACAAAATCTGGCTTAATATTAGAAATAGAAAAATTATGTAAAAAATAACAATTGTATAAAAAGGAATATGGTACAAGTCAGTTTAGATAACATATTTTGAACAATGAAGATATTTCGATTTTTTTATTTCAGACATTAACGAATTTTTTCATTAGTTTTACATAAGATAACAAAAAAAAATAATCGATTTATTATTGTTAGGTATCAATAAAAAAACAATTTCTACTGCTAGAGGGTCACACACACACACACATATATATATATATATATGTGTGTGTGTGTGTATTTGAAAGGGTCACATTTTCGTCACCTCCTAACAAGGCTTGATGGACAGTTAAGACATTTTTACAACCTAAATAGCTGATTTCCATTAAGTAAAATGTGCTATAAAAGTCCAAGTGTGATATTGCATTCATATTTTGGGTTTCTTAATACCTTTTTTTTTACTGTATATATAAATAGAATTTGTGGCTTAAGTATGTTAGTATTGTACGAAAGATGAAAGGAAGGTTTGTATTGGAATTCGCTCCACCAATGTTAAGGATTACTCGGGATTTACAAGTCCTCTGCCTCCAGGCCCTGTATTCACTCTTTCCCACATAAATATCTACATTCAGGGAAGATTCCATGGATATTCAACTTGGAATTTTAGTATAGAATATTTTATACCTAAAAATACACTTTCAAACTTTATTCAAAACATACTCCTTCAAGAATACAAAACAGTAACATGTTCCTATGTAATTAAATATTTTCTCTCTATAAATCTGCCGCGGATAAACTCTTTTCTCAGTAAATTGAGATCCGTGAGGAAATTGGTGTTACCCGTAGTACAAGGGTACAATACCAATGGTAACCAAAAAGTAACATTCAGAAAGAACAGGAGAAAAAAAATGTAAATTGAAGTTTAAAATGAAACATTACATTACGGCATAACCAGCTGTAAAAGTTTTGAAGGAGGGAAGGGAAATAAAATAAAAAAATTATAAGCTGTGAAGAAAAAAGTTGAAACAGGCAAATAAAAAAAACAGTAATTAAAAACGAAGTAAATTCAAAGAATAATACAAAAAGGAGTAGGTGTATTAAAACAGCTTCTTCCAAGAATCAATTATAGGCATAACAAAAATAGTATATGTATATTAAACCTTAAAATGTTTTGAAAAAGTTTGTTTCTTAAATTTGACATAATATTTGGGTTGGAGGACTCTAATAGTCAATATCAATCGCATGGAAATTTTAGAAATTACTTGGCCTGCAGTCAGTAAATAAATAACTGAATAAACTCAGTATGGAAACCTAAGGCCTAATTGTTATTGACTAATGTACTTCGATAAATGTACTTATTATTCCATCTAAATGGTAAGAGACAGCAATTTAGTCTTAATATTAATATATCCCATATAAACTCAATTATTGGTACTTTTCAATTCCAAAATATTTTTTTCAGTTTTTCTTCCTTATAATGAAAAAGAGATCGCAAATATTTGAACATATTTAAAAACTAATAGGCAGCTTGAGAATTTTAAATACTAATTTTAACTATTTTAATTTATTTATTTACTCCTGTTTTGCAAGTATTTCTTGTTTCTTTTGATGGCTTGTATTCTATTCCTTAGTTTTTTTCATTATATTCTCTTGTGTATTCATTTTTTATTGTTCTTACTCATTCTATCACTACATTTAAGAAGATCCAAATAGCAAGAGTTGCGGAACTCTATATATAAATAAACCATTTTTCTAAAGCACTTTGTTCTGTTATGTTTCGCCTATCTAAGCACTAGGCTACTAACTACAGGCCTTATAATGTGTTATCACGCCCTCTTCTAAAGCCCTCTTCAATTTTATCGAGGAGGTAAGTACCAATTTTTTCTACAGAAAAAGGCTACGC
Source organism: Riptortus pedestris (assembly GCA_019009955.1). NCBI lineage: Eukaryota > Metazoa > Arthropoda > Insecta > Hemiptera > Alydidae > Riptortus > Riptortus pedestris. The sequence continues at coordinate 107,997,135 of CM032229.1, read as the reverse complement.
ATGAAAGCTACACACAGCAAACAAAGGACTAGAATCGCCTAGATTGAATTACTTTTGGCTTCCCCTCGTGCCTTTCTGGGAGGGCACTGCGGTCCTTAAGGTGCAAGCCTGTCTCCATTCCGAATGACTTTATATTCCTTATAAAGTGAAGGTATCTTATCTGAGGCTTCCTTCTAACTTCACCCAGCACCGCCATGTCCAAAGTACCTGAATCTTAAAATCTCCAGTATTTCGCATTCAAGCACAATGTGCTTTTGATCGAGTCTCGTCCTCTTTTCTACAGCTCCTACATATTGGTGTTTCACAGTGCTGGATGTTAAACATGTGTTTATTCATATTCCAGTGCACCGAGATCACCCCCACTACATCTCTGAATTCCTTCCAAGGCAGTCTAAGGTAAATTCCGTTATTTCGGCTCTCTTCAAACCCGATGAAAGCCTTCATATGGGTACCCTTGTGTCTTTCCCATACTTTTTTGAATTCCTTCCTGGCCACATTCTTTACGGAGTTCTTAAGAAATGATGATAATACTCCGATAAAGGGGACTGCTCCAATGGGGGGTGGGGGCTCTCCTGGCCCATTTCTTTTCATTTTCTTTTCCTTGGATTCTGCCCTGGAACCCGGTATATTTTTACCATTTTGTTAAGCCTTCCTAATTGTTCCAGCCTCATAACTCTCTCCTCCATGACCCTGAAACTTGTTGCTGGTCTAGCCAGTGCTTTACAAGCTCCCACAGTATCAGTATGAATTTTAATAACCTTTCCCACCACACTAAGCTCAGCTAATTGATGGGCTGCTGCCAAAATTGGAGATATTCTGGCTTGAAAAACTGTTGGAGCGGGTTCCAATGTAAACCAATCGTTTAGGGTATTTCCACCCTCCTTACAAAACACACCTGTCCCGGTCTGTACTGATGGTCTTGTATTATATTTCATCCCACCTGTGTTCCTTGAATGGTTAAAGCTCTTGACAGCCCGTTTCACTGCGCCTGCACTTTATTTCCAACTGGCACCCTGGGAAGTGAACCTGCATCATTAACTTCAGAGTCTGTTCTGTTTTACTGGTATTCCCAGTTTGTGCAACTAGGGACCCTAATTCCTGGCTGCAGCTGTTCCTCCCAACATTTAATGCAGCCTTGCTCCTGTATTATATTCCTCTATACTTTTACAGAACTTCCTCCGAGAGTCTCTTTTAGACCTTTTCAATTGGCATTGTATCCTGAGTTTTCTTATGCCAAGCTCCCATTTCTTTTGGTTCAATTAAATATTTTTTTAACCTTGGCTCTCATTTCCTCGAGCCGGTTGTTCCACCAGACATTCTTTCTGTTGATTCTCATGCAGGTTAACCTGTAGCTATTTTCATATGCCCTGTTTAAGGCTGAAGTGATAATGTCGTTAATACTTCTATCTCCAAAGGGTTAGAGACGGAGGTCGGACATCACCTCATCTAACCTCTTTTTTGAATTTCTCAGAGTCAGTATTCCTAGAATACCTGTAGAGATCGCTCTACCCCCAATGCTGAATCTAACATATTTATGATCACACCCTAAAAGTCTGATGACACATGCCAGTCAGAAGTATTATAGTTGATAAGGCAGAATCGCCTAAGTTCAGATGTTCTCGTCATGCGCGTTTCCTACACAACAATAGCCTCAACCGGATATATTACAGTGAATAGCTAGGTACATTATATAATGCTAAGTGATATTATGCTAATCCTAAAGGCATTAGTGTCTACTCGTGTCTTATCTACTAATATATGTACGTCCAGCAACACATGCAATATATAGATCTACCACCACCTGGAGCAGTTTACTTAGTTGTAACATTCTACATTGGACAACGTCGGAATCAAAATTAAAATAAAATCATTTTGTTGTTAAAAAGAAGAAAACTAAAGAGAGGAAATTCCAGTAATTATAATGAAAGCCAAGAATTTATTGCTGATATAATAGCTTTAAGTGAAATTTTCATGATTAGAATTAAAGGTTTTAGTAGACGTACTTTAAATTCTCTATCTCCTAAAACCCTTAATTCCATGCAAATAACTCCCAGCTAATTTTTTAGTTAGAAAAAAGTAATAACACAGTAATTGCAGTACAATAAATTATCAACAAAAGTGTTTTATTGAAAAATTTAGATCTGACGCGTAACAGCACAGGATTTAAAGAATTTTACCAATTTAAAGCTGTGTTGGCTGTAAATTTCTATTTGTTTGACGCCGATCTCGATAGTTAAGTCTTAGAGTCACAACCATCTCGGATTTTAGTACATTTATATAGGAGATGGTTTTATCACTGTTTTATAAATGAGCAATTAAAATATGTACTAAAAGCTTTTAAATCTGAGAACTTTCTAAAGAGCCAACATCCATTTGTACTTTGTGTTTATTCTTGTTTTAATATCCATTTAAATCCATTTACTCCTGTATAATTCATTTCCCGCCATGTGATATAACAGCTAGAATATTTACATTCTGCCAGAAACCACTTCTATCAATCGTTTAAAACAGTCAGATATTAAAAAATATTCAATGGGGTGGTTCGACAAATCGGCTGTAGCCTCGGAGTCAGGGACCGAAACACCTGTTGTAGAGTTGAGATATATATACCCGATGGTGCGAGAGAAAGATGGCCGCTCAGCTCAGCAAAATGGGCATGTTTTTTCCGCTTCAGCTTCATTTATCGCCTCTATTTGTCTTGGCGGAATGTTACAGCCTCTAAGAAATGTAACAATAAGCTTCGCAACTATAACAGTGGCCATTATTTTTGAAGATTCCACCATCAGTGGTAACATACATTTCACCGGGGAAGGAAAAAAGTGCTGGAAAAACAACCAGACAGTTCTTTGTAGTCTTTGTTGGTTTAAAGCTCCCAGAATATTTTATAAGGGAAAAAGTACTTTTAACAAGGTATAAAAGTTAAGAGGAAATTTCGAGAGAAACAGAGGGAGAGAGAGAGAGAGAGAGAGAGAGAGAGAGAGAGAGAGAGAGAGAGAGAGAGAGAGAGAGAAATGAGGGGAGAGCTGATTTATGATTTATAGAAGAGAGGAGTCTAACACATCAACCTGGCTTTAACGAAGCAATTGAGAGAACAAACTTTCACCACTAAATGCAACGGAATTTTCCCACTTTACAATTATCAACCGAAGATAAAAATATAAGTCATTAATTAGAAATTTAACTTATTTATCTAGAAATCCATTGTGGAATGTGAAATATTAATGACAACAATTTCAAGCATAACACATTTTTTTTTAGCAATTTCTTAAAGAATGGCATATTTCGAAAATATGACGTAAGTATTCATTGACATGGATATAATTTAAAAACATTTTCACTCACGACGATCAGCAAAATGGTCAACTTTAACTCGCCAGAATGGCAAGGACTTGCAACAACGTCTTCTGAAGTCAAGTGTAGCTTCGTTGGAGATGGCTGAAGCATTTACCTTTAGGTTTGGATTTAGACATAATAAATGCTTATCTCCTATTCTTTTCAACATAGTCTTGGAGAAGCTAATAAGGGAAGAACCGATGGTGACTGACGGTGTACTTGAAGGAATGTTCCAATAATTCCAAGCGTATAAAGGTGACGGAACTGCCCACGCAATGAAGTAGGAGAATATGCAGCGTCTCCTAAGATCCTTAATATCATTTGCAAAAGCGATTAAATAAAAAAAGTCTCGCTAGTAAATAAAGAAAATATATTCATGGAGATGACGGAAAGGGAAAATCTCATGGACCTTGAATTTCAAGGATTATAGCTCTATTATCAAACCTCTTCATGAACCCAAGACTTTGGAGCTAAGCAAAGGACTGAGCAGGAATCGGTCGGTCGACTGTAGCGTCGAAGAGCAACCTTTTCATCTTAAGCACGGAAGTGGATATCTGGAGATGACACCCAGGGAGTCTCATGATGTGTATGGAAGATGCCTGAGACAGGTCTTATTAAAGGGTTCAAACGTTGATGTCCTTGGCTGAAAAGTGTGTGGTAGGAGTCGGTGGATGCAAGTATCGTAAGAATGATGCCGGAGCAGTGGACTCATTGAAGGGGTCGGATACTAATATTCATGGCTGAGAAGTGTGTGGTGGGAGTCTGGTTATTCCAGATTGGTAAGGATGATGCCGGAGCAGTGGTATCATTGAAGGGGTCGAATACTAATATTCATTACTGGGAAGTGTGTGGTGGGAGTCTGGTTATTCCAGATTGGTAAGGATGATGCCGGAGCAGTGGTCTCATTGAAGGGGTCGAATACTAATATTCATTACTGGGAAGTGTGTGCTGGGAGTCTGGTTATTCCAGATTGGTAAGGATGATGCAGGAGCAGTGGTCTCATTGAAGGGGTCGAATACTAATATTCATTACTGGGAAGTATGTGCTGGGAGTCTGGTTATTCCAGATTGGTAAGGATGGTGCCGGAGCGGTGGTCTCATTGAAGGGGTCGAATACTAATATTCATTACTGGGAAGTGTGTGGTGGGAGTCTGGTTATTCCAGATTGGTAAGGATAATGCCGGAGCAGTGGTCTCATTGAAAGGGTCGAATACTTATATTCATTACTGGGAAGTATGTGCTGGGAGTCTTGTTATTCCAGATTGGTAAGGATGGTGCCGGAGCAGTGGTCTCATTGAAGGGGTCGAATACTAATATTCATGGCTGAGAAGTGTGTGGTGGGAGTCTGGTTATTCCAGATTGGTAAGGATGATGCCGGAGCAGTGGTATCATTGAAGGGGTCGAATACTTATATTCATTACTGGGAAGTGTGTGCTGGGAGTCTGGTTATTCCAGATTGGTAAGGATGATGCCGGAGCAGTGGTCTCATTGAAGGGGTCGAATACTAATATTCATGGCTGAGAAGTGTGTGGTGGGAGTCTGGTTATTCCAGATTGGTAAGGATGATGCCGGAGCAGTGGTATCATTGAAGGGGTCGAATACTTATATTCATTACTGGGAAGTGTGTGCTGGGAGTCTGGTTATTCCAGATTGGTAAGGATGGTGCCGGAGCTGTGGTCTCATTGAAGGGGTCGAATACTAATATTCATTTCTGTGAAGTGTGTGGTGGGAGTCTGGTTATTCCAGATTGGTAAGGATGATGCCGGAGCAGTGGTCTCATTGAAAGGGTCGAATACTAATATTCATGGCTGAGAAGTGTGTGGTGGGAGTCTGGTTATTCCAGATTGGTAAGGATGATGCCGGAGCAGTGGTATCATTGAAGGGGTCGAATACTTATATTCATTACTGGGAAGTATGTGCTGGGAGTCTGGTTATTCCAGATTGGTAAGGATGGTGCCGGAGCGGTGGTCTCATTGAAGGGGTCGAATACTAATATTCATTACTGGGAAGTGTGTGGTGGGAGTCTGGTTATTCCAGATTGGTAAGGATGATGCCGGAGCAGTGGTCTCATTGAAAGGGTCGAATACTAATATTCATGGCTGAGAAGTGTGTGGTGGGAGTCTGGTTATTCCAGATTGGTAAGGATGATGCCGGAGCAGTGGTATCATTGAAGGGGTCGAATACTAATATTCATGGCTGAGAAGTGTGTGGTGGGAGTCTGGTTATTCCAGATTGGTAAGGATGATGCCGGAGCAGTGGTCTCATTGAAGGGGTCGAATACTAATATTCATGGCTGGGAAGTGTGTGGTGGGAGTCTGGTTATTCCAGATTGGTAAGGATGGTGCCGGAGCGGTGGTCTCATTGAAGGGGTCGAATACTAATATTCATTACTGGGAAGTGTGTGCTGGGAGTCTGGTTATTCCAGATTGGTAAGGATGATGCCGGAGCAGTGGTCTCATTGAATGGGTCGAATACTAATATTCATGGCTGAGAAGTGTGTGGTGGGAGTCTGGTTATTCCAGATTGGTAAGGATGATGCCGGAGCAGTGGTCTCATTGAAGGGGTCGAATACTAATATTCATTACTGGGAAGTGTGTGCTGGGAGTCTGGTTATTCCAGATTGGTAAGGATAATGCCGGAGCAGTGGTCTCATTGAAAGGGTCGAATACTTATATTCATTACTGGGAAGTATGTGCTGGGAGTCTGGTTATTCCAGATTGGTAAGGATGGTGCCGGAGCAGTGGTCTCATTGAAGGGGTCGAATACTAATATTCATGGCTGAGAAGTGTGTGGTGGGAGTCTGGTTATTCCAGATTGGTAAGGATGATGCCGGAGCAGTGGTATCATTGAAGGGGTCGAATACTTATATTCATTACTGGGAAGTGTGTGCTGGGAGTCTGGTTATTCCAGATTGGTAAGGATGATGCCGGAGCAGTGGTCTCATTGAAGGGGTCGAATACTAATATTCATGGCTGAGAAGTGTGTGGTGGGAGTCTGGTTATTCCAGATTGGTAAGGATGATGCCGGAGCAGTGGTATCATTGAAGGGGTCGAATACTTATATTCATTACTGGGAAGTATGTGCTGGGAGGCTGGTTATTCCAGATTGGTAAGGATGGTGCCGGAGCGGTGGTCTCATTGAAGGGGTCGAATACTAATATTCATTACTGGGAAGTGTGTGGTGGGAGTCTGGTTATTCCAGATTGGTAAGGATGATGCCGGAGCAGTGGTCTCATTGAAGGGGTCGAATACTAATATTCATGGCTGAGAAGTGTGTGGTGGGAGTCTGGTTATTCCAGATTGGTAAGGATGATGCCGGAGCAGTGGTCCCATTGAAAGGGTCGAATACTAATATTCATGGCTGAGAAGTGTGTGGTGGGAGTCTGGTTATTCCAGATTGGTAAGGATGATGCCGGAGCAGTGGTCTCATTGAAGGGGTCGAATACTAATATTCATGGCTGAGAAGTGTGTGGTGGGAGTCTGGTTATTCCAGATTGGTAAGGATGATGCCGGAGCAGTGGTCCCATTGAAAGGGTCGAATACTAATATTCATGGCTGAGAAGTGTGTGGTGGGAGTCTGGTTATTCCAGATTGGTAAGGATGATGCCGGAGCAGTGGTCTCATTGAAGGGGTCGAATACTAATATTCATGGCTGAGAAGTGTGTGGTGGGAGTCTGGTTATTCCAGATTGGTAAGGATGATGCCGGAGCAGTGGTCTCATTGAAAGGGTCGAATACTAATATTCATGGCTGGGAAGTGTGTGGTGACAGCTACAAGGCTCGGCTAGAACGCACTACGTGAACTCTCAACTGCCATGCTGGCCGTGGTGTCGTAACGATGGAAGGCGACAATAGTTAGATCCTCATGAGTGGGCGTTCGATCACAAACAGCGTAAAACTCGCTTAAAACGCAACAGTAGTTACTTCACTCTTTGTTATTTAACAAAAGAAATAAGAAAGCTCTGAGTTTTCTATAATACTAGTGCAAGCGAAGGATCGACTGAGAAAAAGAAGCAGGGGGAATAGACCCTGGAAGGAGTTCTAATTGTTTCTCTATCGGTCGTTACGGGGTTTCTAATTATATTCAAGACAGTAAATATAGTTAATAGTTCTAATGAATAAAGAATTCTTACTGCTACATTCTGTTTCCCTGTTATATGTGTTACAGTGGTTGTTGTTGTTGTGTGTATTTTTTTTGTCTAAAAGATAGACAATACACAATTCGTTTTAATTAAATCAAAATGAAAACTTCATTTCAACTATTGTTATTTATATAACTCTTCACTCAATCAACGAAATGAAGTTAATATTGTTTTTCTTGCTAAAACGTTTTTTTAGACTGGTAGATGGTATTATAGTGTTCAATATAGAGTAGTAGATAGTGTGAACTGGATATTTTCAAATTTGACTTCAAATATGTCGTTATGCACAAGAGGAATAAAATAGCTTTGAAATCGTTTGAGCTTTTCAATTTGTGGAATTCAGAACTTCAGGGGTATCGGTTGATAACATCTTATAAAGCCTAATTAAGATGAGTTGGAGTTATCACTAACTTTGAATAAGCAGAGCAACTTGAGATTTGTTTGGGCTGATAACATGCGGGTGCACCGTAACTAATTAAGAGTACGTTGTATAGAATAAAGCAGTTGTTTGTATCAATACTCCATACTGCATCTCCGATTACTTTCAATCTTCAATCGTGCGGATATAATCTTCAAGCTAAAGAAAACTTTTACACCATGAAATTAAATTTACATTAGTCATTTTTATTAATAACCTTTGGGATTACCGCTGTTGGAGCTACCTTAATCTGACACGGTCACTTAGTTTGAAATTAAACTACATCAACTTGCCGGCGTTTCGTGAAATTTTATTACCTTTGTCAAGGCCTTCCATACATCCGGTTTACGTCCACTTTGTTCTCGATGAACATCCTTAGTGATGAACGCTGTTGGAACTATCCAATCTGATGTGGTTGACGGGATTTCTGCAGCGTCTTGTCATACACCATCTCTTTTGACCAAAACCAACTAAGGAGAGAGTTCATTTTTGGAATAGTGACTCTGCTAAATAGTGAATGTTCGTTAGTGTTGTTTTTTCCTATAAATTCAAGTGATTTTAGTTCTGATAATTATTCAGCTAGATTGTTGAAACAGTGCCAGAGTCCAGTCTGTATTGCTTTCTGAAACACAATTTTTGCCATATTATATTACAAATGCACAACTAATTTTTTTTTTCTTCTTTGCTTCCGTGGCATCCTTGTGAGAGCTGCCATCTGATCTCTCTCTCTCTCTCTCTCTCTCTCTCTCTCTCTCTCTCTCTCTCTCTCTCTCTCTCTCTCTCTCTCTCTCTCTCTCTCTCTCTCTCTCTCTCTCTCTCTCTCTCTCTCTCTCTCTCTCTCTCTCTCTCTCTCTCTCTCCCACCCTCCACTCTCTCTCTCTCTCTCTCTCTCTCTCTCTCTCTCTCTCTCTCTCTCTCTCTCAAGTCCTATAGGCTTATCTGTATCTTGGGAGAAATTAGGAAATACATCATCAACGAATCCGCCCACGTACTCCCTGCCTAATGTGCTGGTATATATAGCTCTCTTCTTCTTGGTGCTTATCTTAAATTCTCTAATGAATTATACATACGGGAGGCCAAGATATCATCTGAATATCCTGACTTCGCCATGACTCCTTGCTAAAACGCTTTTCCATGTCAACCTTCATTTATACATGTAACTATCTTCATGCTCTTAATCATGATAGAAGATCAAGAAAAATTTTAGCTAATAATTAAAATATAGAAATTCAAATCCATTTCTGGGACCGGGATAAATAATAATAAGGACCATTGATATTTATGTTACGAGAAAAGCACATGACTAGTTTCATGGACTTATTAATATACTAAATTATTGAACAGAAATTTACTCCTGTAACAGTAATAATCCCTGTCATTGTAGTATTAATAATTAGCTTTGATTAGGATATATGTTAAGCTGCGCTTCAATTATCTTTTAGTACTGGTTGGGATGTTAGTTTATTACAGTGCACTAACATGAGGATTGGCAAGGAGATACGAAAAGGATTATTAAAGAAACTAGATTTTGAGGTGAATTAGGAAAGAAATGTTGGTAACAGAGAGAGGGGAGGGGCGTTGATCGTTCGCGGAAATTTTCAATTAGGAAATTGAAGTTTTTAGTCATTTTATAGGCTAGCACAACCCCATAGCAGATTTCTATCCCATTACTACAGGTGGGCTTTTTATAGTTTTATACCGGTGGGTTTTTTTATAGTCTTTATAGTTATAGTATTATAGACCAATCGTTTGTTAATTGCAGAATTTGCCATGAAGGCTAAGATGACTTTAATAAGTTGTATTTCTTCATTGCATTTCAACCACAATGTGAAAACTCAAGTTGAGGTACCTAAAAAATAATATTTAAACAGTGTATCTAGATTTCAGATCGAATACTGTAAAGTTCCATAGGAGTAACTGAGAAATACTGGTTTACTAAGGATCTCAGTAAATTTTAAGGCCCTATTACAGAGAGGACAGACTAACTAAAGATATTTTTACATCGATTTGTAACATAATTTTGAACCCCCCTCCAGAAAGAAAATGGATATTTTCATGCATTTTACTAAAGTGCCTTTGAGTATTTACCCTTGTACAATCAATGTACAACATGTGTCATTTCATTATTATTTATTCCTCCTAATAAATATGCACTATAGTGAGGCTATATTAAATACATTAATAAAAAGTAACTAAATTTTAATTTCAAAAACTAATACTAACTTTTCCACTATTGTTTAATTACCAAATATTGGTTCAACATAATTGACCATGAAGGAATGATTCTTCCTAAACAATATTCATTATTAAGAACTGAAATCGAAATGTCCTTCCTTTAAACAAGGAAACCATATGTTTTGTACTTTTTTTTCCTTTTTCCTACCTCTGTGAAGACTTTATATTTTTTTGAATACAAGAAAAAGAAGAATTAGGATTAGGTTTAATATGATTTGGGCAATCAACAACCAGGTTATTATGCCCTTTATAGTAGTATAATGCTGTTTACAAGTCCCTGTTTTACTCTATGTCTTAAATAATATCAACTAATCAATTGTAAATACCGCTCTTGTCATATCCTAAGGGTATTAAATTTACTAATTTACTATACAATTATTTCTTAACTAAAACTACAAATACAATTTTATTTATTTATATTTACCTAAAGATGTGTGCTAGTAACACGAGTTACTTATACCTATTTACACTTCTAACTTCTGGCTTAATATTTTTAACTGCCTTTATATTTGGCCAGTAATTAATAATTATTAAACATTTTTTACTGGCATACTTTCATACTTACTAATTACTTACTACTATTTATCCTATATAATAATAGTATATACACTTTTTTCATTATATATTATATTACATAAACATATATTTTCTTCCTTACAAGTACATATTTTCAACTGGCATTATAATTAGCCAATATTACAATTAAATGGCTTTTACTTTTAATGTATGTACTTTTTTTTTTTTTTGTAAGTAATTAAAATCAATTTGTCACATACGTACACTTACTGCATTTTTTTTTTTAAAATATATAAATAAATAGATAAAAGCCAACTTGGATTATCAGAATTCCTGCAGCAGGAATCTAGGCCTCCTTCATCGCCTGCATTCTTGGAGCTTACCACCAAGCATATAAAACAGCTAGCCTAGCTTCCATGTTTAAAGCCAGCAGACTGAAGCTATCATGTTAGCTAGAGCAGCCATTTCTTCTTCAGCCATTAACTTGAAGTATCTCAATCGATATACTTTTCTTTCTTCACTTGGTAGGACTATTTTTCTTCATTTTGTGTGGAACTGTTATTGCTCTCTGTAGAGGTTGCTACTGATGGCGTCTCTTTCTTTTTATCGAATGAAATTAGTTTTACCTGGGTGGGAAAGAGAAGAATAATCGCTCATTTCATGATTTTAATTTCCCAAATCTCAGTCTGCTTTGTAAATATTATAAATATGCCTATATTCAAACCTGTGTCCTTATTTTAGTTAGCTGTAGTAATTATAAAATATGTACAAAATAAAGACTCTTGTGTGACTTGCAAAAGGTTTTGCCTTGTTCCTCTAGCAGACAAGCTTAAACATATAATCCAACGTGTATTTCGGATGAATGAGTAAATCTGTAGATAAGCCTCGTGTGTTGGCTATAGTAATTATTAGCGGTAGATGGTGCCTAAAGATAGCCTATCAGGTTGGTAGAGCTGCTGAAGAAGGAGTTGATTAGAGTTAGGTTGGCCATACTGGGCTAATTAAACTTGTGCAGCTTTGCATAATTACTGTTCTTTCCATTAAAGGAGGGAAGGTTACATTGCTGGCATGGCTGTTTCCCCTCTCATAACCTGCATCTAGGTTACCTCCCAGCGACCGCAGCTCCCTCTGCGTGGCAAAAACACGACTAGCAATTCTGACTCATTAAACTCTCTACGCAAAAAATAATTAATAATCCCATGTTTAGTTCTTCATACCTGGAGATAAGGTTCTATTGCCCTACTAACAATCTACCTGCACATTTGCCTCTAGTATGAAATTGTATATGCTAAAATGGCTTGCTTGTTTCCCATTCTACAAGGAATCATTTATTACCCTTTAACTACTGCTATGGGTCAAAAACAGCCAGAGCATAAAATAAAAATTAAGCATTCTCTGGTTTGTTACTAGGCAGCGCCACCAGGTACCATGTATTCTCCCCTTAGTAACAGCTGTTATAGTTAACCCCTTTGTCTTGTTTCTGTGATTATCTGTGTCTGTCTAATTAACGTTTTGGGGTCATTTTTGACCCATGGAAGTAATTACATTATCAAAAAGTTGTTTAAAGTATTCATAGTGATATGGCTAATGACGGTTTTATTGTGGATGGTAGACATTACCCGTATAAGGATTGGTTGGCATATATGAACGAAGATGATGGAAATCAAATTCATGCGTCTGATGATAATGAGGATCTAATGAGTAATTACAGTGACAATCAGTCCATTCGTTCTGCTCATGATACAGATTCAGAAATAAAGCTATTGTGCAAATCGTCTGACCAGAAACATTCAAAAATATGCTATAAATGTAATAACACAGGTTTGCAAGAATCACTCTGAGTGTAAATGTCTCTGCCGGATCTGTGAAGATAAAAGTTTAATTTATTTGTTAGTGTAGCTGAGAGCCCATCACAGTTTCTTCATTATTTAAGATATTGAATTCCTTTCTTTTTGAGAATGAGCAGAACACGTTTAAATATGATAAGAAGAAAGATGGCACTCTTAAAATTAAATTTTACATATTGATTTTTATACTATTTGAAGACTTGAATTTTTTTTGCTCTTTTTTTCAAATTCAAATGTTTTTTTTTGGAAAGTGTAAAAACAAGTTGTTTTTATTGTAATTGTATTTTAAAATGTGTCAGGTTTGTTATTTATTCCATTAAAAAATTATATTAAAAAGATTTATTTAAAACATTTAAACTTTTTTTTGAGTGGGTTATAAGAGTACCCACGGTTGTACTTAGGTAACTTTAAAGCATGGTAGTAATTGAAAGTTAATATGTTGGCCAGCAATTTCGTCTTTGGTTTTGGGTTAGTCTCAGACAGGTGAAATTTTGCTAAAATTTAAGGGGTCATGACTGTCCAGAACCTACTGAAATTTTCATGACTCTGTAAATTTCTCCGTTAAATAATAATTAAAGCCAGACTATATTTAGGCTGCCCGATATATTGACTTCTTATATGTGTAATTCATCGGAGGTTTTTAAGAGCGGACAGCCATATATCAGGAGAACGGACATTAGACAGGAAGTACGTGAGCTGATTCGCTCATGATGTAATTCCTAATTTTCCTCACGCTTCTAATAAGTCCATTGGAATCACGAGACAAGAATGTCAGAGGACAGCTCTGACAGGGATATCATTTAGGTCTCTTACATGGCAGAACTCATAGAGTTACCTCTTTGGAATGTTGACAACCTACCTTTTCAGAACTTCATATAATTTTTAAAAGACCTCCGTCCGTGATTATGGCCATTCATTCGTATTTTTATGTAATTACAACTAGCAAATGTAAACTCATAAAATCCATCATCCATTTTTGTGGGTAATTAATTCTCTTTGTCGTAATTAATGATCATGTAATTTTTTTTTTGTTTTTTTTTTAATTATGTCCGCCAGAGTCCATTTGCGTGTGTTTAAATTTAAATGCATTGCGGTTGGGATTAGGTAGGGTCAGAAAAGTATCGAAATGAACCCGGTTGTTATATTTACTATATAACAGCAGGTGCTGCATAAACTAAGCAGATTTCCCACCTGCTGTAATGCTACACTGATGTCATCAGTTCATACCCAATTCTTCAATTATCTTATAATAGTAAGCTTATGTAATGGGGCTTGGGAATTTAATCTAAGCATGGATATGTTTAGTGTCACGATTGCTTTAATTCAAGGTTATATGAGTAGAAGTGAGAGTCAAATGGAAGCTGAAAACAACTAAGCCCTAATATCTTGGTTGATATTCAAACAGAAAAAATATATACAAAAAGAATTGTCACAGAATATGAGCATATAATATTAGCAGATTCCCCTTAAGGGAAATCAGCTATTGAGGTCGTACTCATTATGTGATTTTCGAAACATTTCTTCAAATGTACATCGATCCTACCCAGGAGATGACGAAAATGATGTCAGTTCAAAATTATATACATATATATATATATATATATATATGTCTGTTAACGCTCTAGGGGTCGCAATTTTTGTTTGATCTCTACCAAACTCGATATTTAAATGTTTTATGTAAAAATACAGATCAAGTTTGTTAATGGCTGAAAACGGACAAGTGAGGGGGGGGGGGTTTAGAGGGGAGATTTTCGAAAATTCGAAATATTTCCATTACTATACGTCGAATCAAATTTGTATAAAACCAATCTTATTGCTAATTAACTGTACTATAAATATTGTTATATACATTATATTTCATTTTTCAGTCTTCAGCAAACCACCATTTCTACTCATGTTTCATGAACAATACTCTGTTATGTAATAAACCACATTATTCCAAGCTTAAATACCAAATATTGTTTTCAAGAGACCTATATTATACGACATATATGTTCTGGTGCCCCCTCCTCCTTCTTAAGATTTTAGGCTACTTAAATTTGATTGATTGAGATAAAAATTATTCTGATCCATTACAAATTGCAGTACTAGATATAGTAAATATTTTTCAATCATATTAATATGTCATATTCTAAAATATTTCAGTAATTGTTTTTCTTGCCTGTGGGAAATTGGCACACCGGTTTGTTTACGTTTCAGGTACTTCCCGTCTGGAGGTTTCTTATTATCGTTTGTATTTATTCACTCCATGTTGACGGTGCTATTGTGTTACCAGTATGTAGATTTATATATTGTTGAAAATCACGAGGAAAATCTGCTTAGTTTACGCAGCCCCTGCTTGACGGACTTTTTTTCGATCCGTGCCATGATAACTGAGATATTTCTAATTCTTGATTTCGGCATATTTTTAATTCCCCATATCTCTTTGTCTGAAGGGAACAATGTTAGTTATATATTAGTTTAGGGTAGATTAGAATAAAATATTTATTTGTTTTTATCAATTTATTTTACAAAAATATAGTAAAGATTAGGACTATTACATAGAGATATTTGAGTTAAAATATGGGGTAAATTCCATCTCGTCAGGATGGACGGCTGTCCAGGATCTGTTGCTGAGCAGCATCTTTCAAGGTCATAGCTGACCACTACCGTCCACGGAAGATAAGCAATCAAGAATACACTGATATATTGCTGGTACTGAATAGTTATTTTTGGAAAAGCATAATCCCCTGGACTACTATTATCGGGGGAACATGTGGATGGCCAGCATATGGGGCAAACCAGCGTTGTTCAGCTAAGGAAAAAGTATGTGGGAAGTGTGAGAAGGTTTGCATTTTTCAAGGAAATGTAAATCAAAAATCCATGGTGATAACTATTATAACGCGAGACAAGTAAGAAAGACCGAACAAGGTTCTCATGGTGGCGTTAGTCCACGTAGCTCAGAATTGGAAGCTGTTGTCAAGAGTGTTGTATCTGGATAACAGTCAATGCTCAAAGTACTCATTAACGACAAACTTCTCGAAGTTTTATTTGATCCGTGTTCGTTTTTGAAAATTACAAGTAAACAGATATGGCGGGAACTTGGTCTACCAACGTTAAGGGATACACGTAATCTAGTCGCATACACCGGCCTACACATCGAAACTCTTGGTATAATATTTGTCTAGGTGGATGGTTTTGGGGAAAAGAACGTTTTACGCGTAACAGTTATTTCGAGAAATGATGGTATTGGGTGTTTTGGAACGAGTAAATCCAACAGATACACCCATTGAGTGGGCTTCACCGACCGTAATATCCATTAAACGGAATGGGCGGATCAGAAGTTTTGCTGATTTCAAGCAAACTATCAACAAATATATTCAAGCTGTGACGCATCCTCTTTCACATCTGAGAAAATAATGTACAAACTTGGAGGAGGCGAACACTTTTCTGTGGTGGATTTAAGAGATGCATATTTACAGAAGATGGTGGATGAGAATTCCAGAAAATATTTTGTAATATTTACAAAAATTGGTTATATCCGTTTTCAGGGAATACCAGTGAGAGTAAATGTAGCTCAAGCTAAAAATCAGCAGGGGTTGATGGTGTAGCCTGTTTACCAGTTATTATAGTAATATGCTCCAAACCAGAAGAACATCGTCCTAGATCAGGACTAGTTGTCGAAAGGTTAAAATAGTGTGGAATACACATAACGAAGGGATTCTGAGGTTTATCTCTGACACAGAATTGCCGGAGGTGGGGTGCTTCCTATAGAAGATCTTTTCACATCCAGATCATTTGTGCTCCTCTTGACGATTTTTAAAGAAAGGTTACTGTTAGGTTTGATCTGATCATGACACTGATTTATTCCAGCAGTTAAAGAGTATTCCATCCTTGTCCAGTACTCATGTACATTTCTTAAGAAAAATCTGCTAAGAGCTGGAATTGGATTTCCAAATTATGAACGTTTAGTGAGTCATATTTGTACTTCATGTGATACTGAGATTAATCGAAGGTCATTTTTTGCCTCTCTTCTCTATTTTCAGTATACAAAATGTAGCCAGTTTTTTTTCGTAAACAATAAAAAAATCTCACTGTTACAAATGGAAAAACATTTGCAGTAATATTGGAAACATCATGAACTCTCTCAGAACTTACTTTTTTCAAAATGAAGAACACCTCTAGATTTTAGAACTGATTAATAAAAGAATATTCATATGTTAAGAAGTACTCTTACAAAGTACTGCTCATTAATATATTTACTAAAGGTTCAGCATGTCTCTTCGGTCTTTTTAGTAAAGTCTTCTTGCCTTTAAATAGAGATGTTGAAAGTTGAAAATGTATAAAGTTTTTTCTGAATAAAGTGCTATTCAGTATACTTTATACAATTTTTGGAGCTTCACCAGTCACCTTTTTAGCAATAAACACCTAAATTAGCAGGAAGAGTTATTTTTGATTAGGCATATGTACTGGCAAGAAGATTTTATTTCATTGTCTCTGTGAAATTCGTACATTATTATACCCAAATTAAACGAAAATTGAATATAGAAATTTTGTTGGTTCATATTTTTAACATGACGACGTATTGTCTTTAGTCTTTTATGCCTCTAGAAAGGTTGTAAACTCACAAAAACATTGACAGTTATACTAAATGTTAATTTCATTACCCTGTTTCCGACGGGTGCTCTATATAATATAAATAACAAAAATCCCATCAACAGTGATGGGAATAATTTAGGATGAAAATGAATTATGTTTTCGATTATCAAAATTTCCGTAACCGTAAAATCGAGACCAAATACCATAATCGATGAGAGAGTTAATAGATCGAGTAGAAGTGGAAAGGGGGATGAAATTTGGAGTTCATTGATAAACAAATTGAAAGGCGGCAGTAAGTAGCAATCCCGAGTTCAAAATTACATTCAGGAAAATTTAATTTCAACTTGCATCAACCATCCAGTTAGATTATGCAGATCCAGCCCCTCCTCACAGGTAGATCTCTCTCTCTCTCTCTCTCTCTCTCTCTCTCTCTCTCTCTCTCTCTCTCTCTCTCTCTCTCTCTCTCTCTCTCTCTCTCTCTCTCTCTCTCTCCCTCTCTCTCTCTCTCTCTCACACACACACACACACCCTCTTTCTTTCTCTCTGTCGTTCCCTTCCTATGTATCTATCTATCCTTCACATTTCTATCTCCCTCTCAAGAACACCTCTTATTTTCCTCCAGTTTCCATCAACAACAGTAGCTCAATACTCATTACACCCGCCGTAACCCGCCTAATTTTCAAATACATTTACTTGCATTTCTATCCTAATGAGAACGACCTTTTCTCCAAAGGCGTTTACGTAATTCCATGCAGACCTCCCTCCATGTGCACCATTGGGTTTGTTCAGTCGTGTTTTCCCGCTTACTTAGTTTATTAATCAGTCGCTTCCACTATTCTCATTTAAATTCCTTCTATAGCGGTCGCCCTCTCTTTAAATGTTGGTAGTTCCCTAACCGGCCGTACATCAGGAGGTCGCCGTAGGCGTTGGCCAAGATCGGAAACTGCAGCGCTGGTGTACAGGCTTGAGCGCTCGTTTTGAGGCTGGGCAGCCATGTTGGTTCTGTGGGCAAATGGTTTTGTTTCTGCTCCGCAAAAGTGAACATTTTTCGGCTCTCACAGCGATTTTACACAGAAAGAATCTCTCCGCATCGAAGAAAGAGGCCTACGCTGTCATTTTGCACCAGTTAAAGGAAGGAATCTGTTGCGGAACACAAATAACACTGGAAGGAAAGTCCGCCTCATGAAAAGTATATTTTCATCAAAGGTACCTCTTTATTTTACTACTCGTATAATGCTAGCTTTATCGACGTTGACAATCGAATGAGTACTCATGATAAAGGACATTTCTCATTATTGGCATCGTTGTGTTTTACGAGGGGTAGTGCGCAGCATTTTGAAAAGTGACTATTATTTATCTTTCTATGTTTTACAGCCCTCTTTATTAAAGTTAAAGTTTCTTTGTTTTTAGAACAGATTTATTAGTAAGTGATAATGTTTATTTCATTAGTTTTAAGGCTAGTTCCTAGATTAGTATTCTTTTCAGGTCTCAATTGTTTCAAATTATTATCATTTTGTTCTTACCTATCAGAAGGTTCATTAATATAAAATTTGTGTATTTACTATAATTTATTCAATATACACTCAACCTCAAAAAAAAACCGGACACTTCATATTTGTCGTATTAAAAGCTAACTTTCAGCAATGTGTTTCTTTATGTGGGTATTCTAGTTATTACAGAGAATGTAGAGTCTAAGTCCATTGAACTAATCCCTTCAGGATCAGTAAACAATTAGATAAAACTCAGATTAGATTTATTTGTCGTGAAGTTGATCTATTCTAAACTGTAAGTAGTTTTTCGCACATTTAAACATCTTTAATTATTAACCAAGCATTTTCTTTAATTAATGTTTTTTTTTTATTTCGGTCCAGAATAATGGGTCTTTCTAACTTAGATGGAAAGCCGGAGCTTACGTTACATTGCCGATACGCTTGGGGTAGCGAAGTCTACCATTCACTGTAATAAAAATGAAGAATATTTTTTTTTTTAGATGAGTTAATTTATCATTTTCATTATTTTGTATTTTTTTGTAAATAATCGATAAACATTATTCACTTTTGGGAGATTTTGTTTAAATAACCTATAGATTAACCAATTATTTTAATTAAAAAAGATTAATATACATATATATTAAGTATTTAACAAAATTATAAGACTAAATCTAAGTGTCCGGTTTTTTTTTTGCGGTTGAGTTTATTTTGATTCTTTGGAGAACTCAAATAGTGGCTTGTATCATTTCACCCTCATCTTTCCCAAAAAATAGTAAATACTTTGGTATAATCAAGGTGAGGAAATTATCTCTTTTATTAATTTTATTTCAGTCTAATGCTTTCTTATTATTAACACAAAGGCTAACCGCACGCCCTAACAGGGTTAGATGATTTTACTCTCAGCTAGGACTTATACGACTAATGACCTTTATTTAATACTAATACAAGATATTCAAGCCCAAGCCAAACATATGATACTCAATTCATGGCAGAAAACTTGGTTTACCACAACTGATAACAAATTTCGAGAACTGAAACGTACACTTGGTGAATGGCCTTCCTCAAAAAGGCTAATTAGAAGAGAAGAAGTAGTTTTAACGAGGTTGAGAATTGGCCATTCACGACTAACTCACACTTACCTACTTACTGGAGAAGACGAACCCTACTGCCAACACTGTAACTGTAGACGTAATATAAAACATATACTTACTGACTGCTATCTAAGAACCAACATAGACCTACCATACACTTTGACTGATTTACTACATGACTGTAGCCCGTACATAGACCGCGTATTACAATACTTGAAACAAAACAACATTTTCAAAAAATTATAATGTAGGGTAATACTGAAAATATTTGTAGAAATGAGCATACTTACGTAAATATAATAATTATATGTTATAGGTTAAATATCTTATATGTGTTGAATATGTTATATACTAAATATGTTATGTGTTAAATATCTTATATGTGTTGAATATGTTATATACTAAATATGTTATGTGTTAAATATCTTATATGTGTTGAATATGTTATATACTAAATATGTTATGTGTTAAATAAGTTGCAGGTTATAAGTTAAATATGTTATAGGTTATATGTTGAATATCTTATATGTTAAATATGTTATATGTTAATTATTATGCTGTATATTAAATAATTGATTCGTCGCTAAATCTCCCCTGTTGCGAAATGCGATTATTATATGAATAAAGAAAGAATAATACTAATATAAGGCATTAATAGCTAATTGTTCATCATTAAAGTAGCATACACTGCTTTCATTTTCATTTCGGAGATAGAACATGGGAGCGACATGAAAGTATGAACTAAGCAGCAGAGAAGACAACCATTCCAGAACAATGCTGAATGATACTAACGACTCCTTGGGAATAGCAACTAACATTTATAAGATTATATGAAAAAAGAATAATATCCCTCCCTTAATTGCAGAAGCGAAGTCCAGCATAGAAAGAAAATTGGAATGGGACGAACGAATCAGGGTATTGAGTAATCTAGAAAAATGTCAGTTTTCATAATTCAACGGAATTAACCGATTCTAACTACTTTCGGCGAAACGCCTTTAAGAATCTCACATAACGCAAAAACGGCAAGCTTTAAATGTTGAGAGCTTGTATCTCCTATTCGGGCAAAAATCGACTAAGAGGGAGGAAAAAAATGCAAACTCCTTCATACGAACTAGAGATTAAAAAAAATGTATACGATCTTATCATGAAAAGATATATGAATTATGTCCTACTGCATTTTTGAATCCGTGGCATTGTAACTGAGGTATCGTAAACCGCGCAAAATAAACAATTTTAAATATAGTCCAACCAAATATTTTGATTATTTAATTTAATAGGAGTACAAGGAATCCATGAGGCGTCCATACGAGTTTTTTTAGCAGGTTTCCCTAAAGGGAAATCAGCTATTGAGGTCGTACGCAATTTCTGAAAATTGTCTTCAAATGTTCATCGATCCTACCCAGTAGATGACGAAAATGAGGTCCGTTCAAAACTGTAAATATAAAAAAAATATCTGTTACCGCTCTAGCGGTCGCAATTTTTGTTTGATCGTTTTTTGATGGGGTTAATGGTTTAGAGGGGGAATTTAGAAAATTCGACATATCTTAGTTACTCTACGTCGGATCGAAAATTGTATAGAACCAATCTCATTGCAAATGTAATGTTCAATAAATATTGTTATGTACATTTTTGCTCTATCTTGGTTTTTTAATCGAGATATTTGCAATTTTTAGTTTTCGGTCTTCATTAAACCCCCATTCCTACTCATGTCATATTGACAGCAAGGGTTTTCTATTATGAAACACATTATTTGAAGCCTAATACCAAATATTGTTCTTATTGAACTTTTACGTTCGGAAGTAAAAGTAAATACGCAGCGCACGTGGGAAATCTGCTTAGTTAACGCAGCCCCTGCGTGGTTTTTTTATTGAGGAAAAGCTTATAGAGTTTGTATTACACTCTGTCTTGTAGTATTCTATGGTGACTACAATTCAGTGAAATTTGTAGTAAATGTTTGTTTGTTTTTTTTGAAAAGAGGTAATTCCTACAATGTAATACTTCTTACATTTTGAAGAGAAAGAAATCCGAAATCACCTGCTTTCTTGGGAGTTGTTAAATATAAAAATATATTTACACGTTGGAGATTTTATTGATAAAGGTTTTTAAGAGTTGAACGTTCCGTGGACCGTAAAAATTTATAAAGCCCATAATATAGACTTATTTATTAGTTGCCATAGAGTAGAAAGGTGCAATATAGAAGGAATAAAATGGACGAGAGACGGTGGGGGAGGTTTTCTAATTCAGGAGCAACTCCCCCAATATCCTGGAGCCCAGCCTTCCACAGTGCTCGATCCTCCCTGAATAAAAATAGAGGAGATATGAGGAGTGGGAGGTGGACTGACGTAGGTGGAGAATAATCCAGACAGACTTAAGGCCTCCTTCCACGAGAAATATTCACTCACACCTTACTCTACTCAAACATTCCCCCCTCTCCAAGTGATATTGATAAACAGAGAAATTTACTCCCGCAGAATATATATTTTTACCGACTTTTGCGACAGCATTAAATACAAACAAAATTTTAATGAAAATAGAACCACTACTAACATTGTCTTGTACATCATTTCATATCATGCGATTGTGTAGAAAAAATTGTATACTATCTAGCTTGAACTTACTTCTTACAGAGCATTTTATTTATTCATACAATAACCGCATTTCGCGAATGGGGCGATTTGGCGGCGAATCAGTTAAATTCCTATAATCACTTTATTATATTTACGTAAGTATTCTCATTTCTGCAAATATTTTCAGTATTGTCCTACATTATAATTTTTTGAAAATGTTGTTCTTTCAAGTTATGATATACGCGCTCTATGTACGAGCTACGGTCATGTAGTAACTCAATCAAAGTTATGGTTGGTCTATGTGAGTCCTTAAATAGCAGTCAGTTAGTATACGTTCTACAGTAAGTTTTTAGTTACAGTGTTGGCAGTAGGGTTCGTCTTCTCCAGTAAGTAGGTAAGTGTGAGTCAGTCGTTAATGCCCAATTCTTAACCTCGTTAAAACTAATTCTTCTCTTCTATTCAGTCTGTTTGAGGAACGCCATTCCCCACGTATATGTTTCAGTTCTTAAAGTTTGTTATCAGTTGTGGCAAACAAAGATTTCTGCCATGAATTGAGTATCATATGTTTTGCTTGGGCTTGAATATCTTGATGTGTACTGTATGTGTACATAGTTATGATATTTTTGACATTTGGAGTTATGATAAAAGACTAGGTTCTAATCAAAATAAAAGTCACGCAGGGGCTGCGTAAACTAAGCAGATTTCCCACGTGAAGTTATACAATAGCGAAATAGCCGTAACTGTTGGCTCTTCATACGAGAGCCAACAGTTACGGCAAAGGGGCGAACTAGTTTTTGGCGGGAACTAGTCATCCGTTATCGGCCCACAATTAATAAAAATGCAAATATCTCTGTTAATATTCAAGAAAGAGAATAAATGCATAGAACAATATTTATAGTACATTTAATTTAATAATGATTGGTTCTATACAAGTTTTTGATCCGAAGTATGGTAACGGAGATATTTTGAATATTCAAAAATCCCCCCTCTAACCCCCCCCCTCCACCTGGTCCGATTTCAGCCATTAACGAGCTTGATCTATCTTTTTGCATAAAACGTTTAAATATCGAGTTTGGTAACGATCAAACAAAAATTGCGACTGCTAGAGCGCTAACAGACAAATATATATATATATATATATATATATATATATATATATATATATATATATATATATATAATTTTGTACGGACCTCATTTTCGTCATCTCCTGGGTAGGATCGATGGACATTTGAAGAAATTTTTCGAAAATCGCGTCATGAGTGCGACCCCAATAGCTGATTTCCCTTAAGGGAAATCTGCTAATTGCAACATTCTCTTTAAACTTTTGGGTGTAAGCCCTCCTTTTGAGGCTATCCTCCTAGTCTCTATTGATGACATACTTAACTGGGTCACATTTCATTTTTAAAGTTGAGGCTTACACAAGGAAAGTTGTATACACAAGGAATTTGGGTAATAGTAGAAGACCAAGTTTTCTATTTTGTTTTTATTTATTTATTAAGAAATAACCTTAAAAAGAGAGTGTATCTGAGACCTCTAATTTGTATTCTTATTATCACCATCATTTTAACTAGGACTGCTAAGCCTTAATTGATTGTTACTCGACTGAGATTTTCCGATAGCTGTTGAATGGCTTTTAGTAACGGAAGCTGGTGATTGGCCCCGGATCCAGGTGGTGGGGGAACTGCCCAACTTCCCGGCACCGATAATCCAACTAAGTTCAAATGACCTCCGATAAAACTCCAAGGACTTCCTCCAGCCTCTTCACAATCCTCCCCGAGATTATTCTCTCCTCACAATCTCCAAGTTGCTACGTCTCTATCTAAGGACTTACTTTCCTATAGACTCTCCTTCTCCACTTCCTTAATCTATAATCGTGTCTTCAGCTTCACTGTTTCATTAAATCCCTTTAGCCATTCCTCTATCAGGATTAGAAGCGTCAACATCTAAAGAACTACAAATTCTGAGGCAGTTAAAGGTAAAGGTACATCAGAGGAATCCAATATCGTGTTATTTATGTGCCTATGTTTGACAATTGTGAAACTCTCTAAAATCGTTATGCAGGGTTTCGCGGGGTTAAATACGTACAATTTGCAATATACACCCTTTTTAAATATTAGCAGATTTCTCTTAAGGAAAATCAGCTATTTAGGTCGTGACTCATGACGCAATTTTCGATATTTTTCTTCAAATGTTCATCGATCCGATCTAGTAGATGACGAAAATGAGGTCCGTTCAAATCTGTATATATATATATTTGTCTGTTGCCACTCTAGCGGTCGCAATTTGTTTTTTGGTTGTTGCCAATCTCGACATTTAGTCGTTTTATGGAAGAAGAATGATTAAGTTAGAACAAATCTTATTGCAAATTAAATGTGCTACACATAATGTTATATACGTTTATTCTCTATCTTGAATATTAACTGAGATATTTGCATTTTTCTGTTTTCAGCCTTCAGTAAACCCCCACTTCTTCTCGTGTTACATAAACAAAACTCTTATTTAATAAACCACATTATTCGAAGCTTAAATACCAAATATTGTTTTCCAGAGACATTTATTTTACGAGATACATGCAAGTATGTTCTTGTGAACCCCCCCCCCACCCGTATTAAATTCTGGGACTACTAAAATTTGATTGATTGAGATAAAAATTATTCTGATACATTATAAATTACAGTACTAGATTTAGTTAATAGTTTTTAATGAAATTAATATGTTATATTCTGATATGTTTCAGTTATTGTTTTTTTTTTCGGTGAGCAGTTGGCTGAACTGTTTGTTTACATTTCGGACGCTTCCCGCCGGAGAGGGAGGGGAAAGATTTCTTATTGCCGTTTGTATTTATTCACTTAATATTCAAGGTAGTGTTATGTTAGCAGTATGTAGGTTTATCTATTATTAATCTTCACGAGGGAAATCTGCTTAGTTTATGCAGCCCCAGCGTGACGGACTTTTATGAATAATGGAGTACGTGATTCGAAAGCAGAGGCAATAACACTGAGGCTGGGCTCAACTGTGCTTCCTTCCATGAATGAAACACGCAACAGGACTATTTACCCAACCGTAAATTTCACCTTACTCACTAAGCAATTATCCAATGAATACAATATAAACAATTCAACATAAACATAAAACATTTCGTAATATTATTTTATTGTCGAAATCACTTCAATGGAACTGTGGATTTACCTGAGGTTGAAAACCTAAAAATTGTAAAAACTGAGTTATTAAGTTTGTAAAGAGCAGTTGCAAGATAATTTTTCTGTTGTAGTATAACAACGATGTTCAATTTATACAACTAAGAAAAATCAGTACGGGCAATCTGCAGGTCACTAACTTTTTGGGTGTTGAGGAAATAAGCATTTTATTCAGTACGTTCGTCACCAAAGATATTCTCATTACCATCCCTAGAATCTTGCCAGTGGCTATCGGTTTATCAAGTGATTAAGACCATGCCAATTTTAACCAAAGAATTTATGATTACTAATGTTTGTATAAATAACTCGATAACGGAGATATTTAAGACTATAAACATCCTCTGTCTTCTGTTACCCTTCTTCTAATCTGCCATAATCCGTTAATAGACCATGCCTTCAATATGAAGTTGAATCGAAGATAACCTATTATGTAGTAGCAATACAACTTAAACTTGATTACTAAACCAAAGAAAATAATAATAAAAAAAAAATTTAGATACGGTTGTACATAAAGTGCGAGATGACGTCAACATCACACAACAATATGTCATTCAACAAGTGGAAAATAGCCAATGAAATTTAATACTTTTATAAATGTCAATATTTAGGATCTTCAAAAAATATGATTTATAAATATTTGGATTTTATGAATAAATAGAAGGGTAAAGAGAAATAAAATAAGAAAAATAATTTAAATTATAACTTATATATAAGCATATTACTCTACATAAGTTGCTAAACGTATCGTCCAAAACTTCTTCTAATCAGTTAAACATTGATAAATTTACCTTAGGACATTTACTCCATTCGCTACAGTCATGGATGAGAGTAACAGGCACAGTAATTTGGCCTCAATAATTCAATACATATTATTATATAATATTTACTTAATGGAATATTCAAAAAAAAAAGTTGGCTCGTAGATAGTTAGAATGTACTTGTACTTTGGAAAAAACAAAGAAAAGGTAGAGTTAATTAAAATTCTAATTGTAAGGAATGTATACAACCGTAACGATATAAAATAAATGCAACAAGAATCATTCGTAATCACTAAGGACTCATACAACTCACTCCAAAGTCTTGCCAACCCGAAGTCAGGATGTTACCTTACAGACCTAGTAAAAGGCCAAATACAATGCTTAGAAAAAAATATATCACTTATTTGGGTTCGCTCACATTTTGGTTTGGAGGGTAACGAAATGACGGATTTGGAAGCTCGTAGTGCTCGAGAAGATGGAACTACAGTAACCTTCATCTCCCCAGACGATTGGAAAAGAGGCTTTCAAAAGCTCATATTTCAAAGGTGGAAGTCAGACTGTTCGAAGAGACTTGACAACAAACTGCGACAAATCAAAGAAATTACTGAGCGTTGGAATACTGCAAGTAGAAAACTCCGAAAAGAGGAGGTTGTCCTTGCCCGTATCAGAATTAGATAACAAAATTATCACATAGTTATTTCTTGAAAGGTTTATTCCCACCAACCTCCGATTATTGTAATGTCTATCTCACTGTCTCACATCTTCTCCTTAATTGTACGATCATCCAAGAATGGCTTTGAACCTTAAACCGAACTTAAGAGAACTCCTTAGAGACGATGAAGAAGATATCAAAAGACGTTTTGCATTTTTAACCGAAACTTGTTTGTTCCACGAAATATAGATCCATGTACCGCTAATAACAATAGTAGATGCAGTATATTGTAATACATAAATATATAAATACAACCGTAGATAAAGGAAACATTCAAGGGACACTAACTCTCTCAAAAATTACCTTTTTGTACACGAACATAGACAGTTCTTCGCTCAGTTCCTTTTGGGCAAATGCACAATAAATAAATATTTTTTTCAATAATGTGCCTAGATCATACTTTTGAATGAAATGAAATTTGAGCCTAAAATATTCAGTCATTATTACGTAAGACATTTAGGAAGTATTCTTTATACTTAAAAGTCATTATAAATGAACTATTTGTCATAAATTAAAAGAAACATGCCTAATGTTGAGGCACAGAATCATGTCAAAGCTGAATCCACTGTAACATCATCCCCGAATAAAATCATTTAAATTTCTGTGTCAGCCTGCCTGTAGACGGGATCCAAGATAGATATAATCGCTAGTCATCCCGAGAGGCTGTCCGACTCCCGCCCATAAGCACCGCAACACTAGCGCTCTGTTTAACGACTCGTGAACTTTCGTATCCTTAGCGGGGATCATTTTTGCATCTATTTTTATTTTCAGCTTGCTGATTGTAGTGTTACATGTAGCCAGGCATTAACTCTCATGACCACCGTCTCCCCCACTCTCCAATATAATAACGGGCTAAGGGAGATTGACCAAGTGTCTTTTAAAGACTTCCACAAAAATCATAATAGTGGTAGTTATACCTATGAACAGACCAATAAAACTTTACATATAATATTTGTTCTAAACGAGAAAACCACCCTTCTTGTTTCTGAGATCAAGACTACATTTGACATTGCCTACAAATGAAGCCACGACCTCAAAAACAAGAAGATGCGGTTTTGTTGTACAGGACTAATATTATATATAATAGTTTTATTGGTCTTATTAAACCACACAACACGGTCTCCTTTTGTGTGAATTTAGAAAGAAGATATAATTGACTTATTATCTTTTATAATCGTAAGTATCAAATATTATAAAAAATTTGCCACACAACGTAGAATTTTAACTATCTATTTTCCCTTCATGAAACCGTCCTTCCTTTTGATACATACATCAAAGGAGTTTTTCCTTCTACTTTTTTTTTTAATTTCCTTTTGGCTGAAAATATTTTTTGCTCATATTGACGCTCATTAAAATTTATTAATTACTCATACAAGTAAATTAAATTAAATGGTTGAGTAGGCTTAACAAGCGATATTTATATTAAAATTATTCTCTAAAAGAAGAGATATGCAAACATGGGATCCTCTGCTCCTGTAATTAGTGATTCAAATGAAACGTTAGTATTTTCGAGTAAACACCCATCAGTTTGTTTTTAATTCTGCGATGCGTTGATACGGAGATGCTTAAAATATTCGAACCCCTATAGATATTGGTAGACATTTAAGCATTATTCATAACCTGGATTTGTTGAGTATTGAATTGATTTATTTTAAACTCATCTTGAGAAGTGATTTATACAAAACAAACAAGCAAACAAAAAGCTGCTGCTATTTTGAGGTTACCGTTTGGGACAAAGGCCTAATCAGCCCACCAGGGTATTTAGGGAAAAATATTTCATTTAAATGTTTTGTTTTAAGAATTTAATTTATATTTTAATCAGATGAATTGCTTAAGGAGACAGCCTATTCTGAACGTAATTTTATTTTATACAAATGGATTTTTATGATCCGTGCACTGTTATTAGGCATACATCTTCAGTCTTCAGTCCATATTTGTGAAGTAAGCAGGGATTACTCCTCTTGCCCCAAACAATCCGTCGGCCCTCCAAACTTGAACTTCGTATTTGACATACAGATACCAACTTTCTTTAGTTCTCGTAAACTTTCTATTTCTCTAGATCAACTTCAATTGCCTCTTTTACACCCAAAGATTCAATTGAAGACAGAATTTTATTTAACAAGAGCAATAATGCACTTCCGACATGTACTGATGAAAAATATATAAATGTATTGACAGATTTTCTAATCCAACGGTGGCCGTTGGACTACGGATCGAATAACCGTATTGCATTTTATTAACTAAGCTTCTAAAAGACCTTTTCAAAATTAGAGATCTTTTTGGAAGGCTTAGAGCCATTTTTGTTTTGCAAAGATGTAGTAGTAATATAGAATTTTGCATTGTCACTCTACGATACCACTCCTGCGAGGTACATGTTTGTGGAAATAACGGAATTCAAAGTTCTTTACAACTCCGTATTTAAAGGATGCATTTATTTTGGAAGTCATACTGATATTTCTGAGGTATTTGCACTTTGAGTGGTCCTTTTTTAAAGTATTCCTACTCTAATTAATCTAAGAGTTAGGGAATTCTGTACATAAGAGTTTATGGAAGAATATATTTCTAGTGATGGATCTATAAATATTCCGTAAAGTTTCAAACTGATATTTTTTAAGCAGAAGTTACTTTTTTGCAGACATTTTAAATATCAATTTGCCAGTCACCATCGCTGTGGGCCACAAACCAAATAAATAAAAATCAATTTCCATAAACTGAACACACCATGTGCAGTTTTTAAATAGACCAATTGTGAACATCTGTTAGATTACTACAGAGACCTTTTTGCCTTGAAAACTGCTTCTGAAACTTTGGTCACATGTTAGTATTTTAGAGAGGGATCTTCAAATGTTTAATGAAGTTTATTTCATTTATTTATATTAACGTCCACTTTTTGCAACTAATGCTAATTGGGACGGGCTATATACGGGTTACCACCCTCTTGCCAGGGTGGGACTAAAGATTTTATTTAATGAATTCCTCAAATAAATTAATTCCTATTGCCCAGGAGGAAATTGAACTCGCCACTCTAGGTTTACTATGTCAGATTAAAGTCGACGCCTTAACTGACACGGATAACCAGAGCCCCTTTCTTTTTTAAGCTAAGCTTGTTTTTGTATTTTTGAGTAATTTATATGATGCATGTTTTTTCACGGTTTTTTTTGTTGTCTACAGGCTTTGAAGATGGAGCTATCGCTCTAAAAGGACGATCAGAGGAATAAACGCATTCTAGAGGAAAACAGGCCTTATTAGTACATCTACAGTAAATATTGAATTTGGTACGGACCAATTAAACGTTGAGGTCGGTTTTAAATGAAGTAAAATATTTCCTGTAGCTCACAAAATAAGAACCCGATACAAACAAAGTAATATGAAAACGCTTATAAATATAGATCCATTATATATATATACATGAAACACATGAAGATGGCCTGAAATATGGCAGCATATATTGGCCAAATATTCGCCTTAGAGTAACGGGCATCTTCTAAAAGTTAGTTTTTATTTTTAGTAGTTAGAGTTTATTAAATGAAATTTTCAACTAAATTTATTTCTGTCGCCTAGGCGGGAGTCGAACTCGCCACTCTAGGTTAAGAGCCTAGGTGAGATTAAGGCCTACGCTTTAACTCACATGACTAACCTGAGCTCCTAATGAAGTTTAAGTCTTGTATGAAATCAAAACTTTATTCGAAAGTTATAATGTTCTAACTTCACATAAAAATGTTCTGACATAAATGAAATAAAACACAAGCAACAGAAGCCTACTTGGGACATTATTGAGTAACCTATATTTTCATTATTTGTTCTATTAGTAAACACCATCCGTAAACAACTCTATTAAGGATTGCATGGAGGGTAGAGTTTCAAAGGAAATGTTATATGGGAGTTGTGAGGAATCCTCTGTATTTTCAGAATCACTTCAGGCTAAGAAATAAAATAAATCATGATGTCCGGGAAGCAAAGAATGAGGTAGAGTGAGTTAGTAGGGAGTGGTGGTGGCGCGGTCTAGGTGGATTAGATGGGAGGAGGGATTGGTAGCTGTCACGTGCGGTCGGAGGTCACGTGTCTCTATTGGATTGACTCCCGCCAAAAATACTGAGAGCCACCACAGCTATCTCTATTCCATCCATAGACATACATCCCAATACATGCTATCTGCCCTGCCCAGCTGATCCGCCGCCTATATACAAGGCTTCTCTCTCACACAGTCACGAGCCTTCTAGATTTTCAGCCCTTACACTCCAATCATCGGAAGCTTCCTTCAATCCTATGGTCTCTCCCCCTCATGAAAATTCATTAATCATGAGAAAATGTTGCAAAGAAGGTTGTGACTACTAGTATTCAATTACCGTCTTTATGACAACAAGTATTAATGAGAAATTAAGCTATACGTTTTTGCTCTTCACTATTAAAATACGAAACGAAAAGAGATCAATAAATTTCATGTAAAGATTCGTCCATGGTGGTGGCCATTGATCACTGGATGTAGTGATTACCGTATAGTAGAAAAGGCAAAGGTCAGCAGAAGCTGCACTTACAAAACCGACACATATTTCAGACAAATTCTGTGAGAAACAAATGTAGCTTTGTACTATATACACGTAAGTAGTAATTCCGTAATTACTATTCCAGAAGCGTGTAACATTTATTACAACAGCAGAAACTCCTATAAAGAACCAAATAAACACACAAATTAATTCGGTCCTAGCTGCTAGACAGCAAATAGTTAGTTCTTGATGTTTTTCTAGCAAAGTAGCTTGTTGTACCTTACAAACCCATATAAAAGAGGAGGATATAGGCTGGCAATAACCCAAACATTCATGAGCAATTGCGGGCCTATAATATCATCTGGTGAGATTTAATAAATTTATATCCATTTTAGTATCAAAATACGAATTATTTTAGTACAACAGGTGTATGCTCCCTACGGGCAGTTGGTAGATAAGGTTGATGTAGCAGGCGATAGTGAATACTATTACAGCTACCTTGACTTTTTGTAGCGAACAATGATATAGCAATGGGACAGCACTGATACAAATAACTATCAGTTGATAGAGAATCATGAAGAAGCTAGTAGTACAGTTCATAGAAACTTTTGGGGGTTAATAAAGTAAATATGTACAATGATGCTAACTTTGGTTTCTGTTACCGATTGTAGATAGATTTACTATAGATGAATCTTTTGAATTACTAGATAAATATTTGTTTTCGGATACCATCGGAAAATTTTATTTGCATTGTGCTACATATAGGTTTTAATAAATACGAACCATCAGTAAAAAGTGTCATCATAAATTAAACAAACCAACAAAAATTTAAAAATAGGCCTCGCTCCCCTTTTCTTATGGGCTATAAAAAAATCTCTCTTCCGCATAAAGTATAAACTAATTTGACAGAATAAATTAATTAAATAAAAAGGGATATTAAATCTGAAAAACCTTTCCCTGAGGTCTGGTACGCTTTGTGTTAGAATTTAATTAATATACTTATTTACAAAGTTTTTATGTAGCAAGCAAATATTTACCATTATTCTAAAATTAAAATATAACTTTTTCTAACAGCTAATTAAATGTAATGACTTCGAATACTGTAAGCTCCTCATAAACCTCAATTAATAAATAATTCAGTTGATGAAGGAAGTCTTTACAGTATTCATAAATGATCTTAAAATTTTACTCACAAATAAAAATTTAACACCATTCCCCAGCTTACCTGCAACAAAAATGTACATATTATTAGTAAGTTATTATGTAGTCACCTGTATCAATTTGTAAATTATTACTGTTGTATCTTCAGCCTACTCCAATTAGTTTTCATGAACGGGAAATGTTGTTCTCAGTGGGAACAACGAGATCAGAAGAGGTACATGCAGTAGTTTAGTAGGCTTTTGTAACAGGCGATCCATCAATAAAGGCAACAGTAGGAATATTCCACTCATGGTAAATAAGGCTGCTGTGGAGGAAATTTCATTGATGGCCAGATATGTTAGGGAGCCATCTCTCCGTAACATGGGAACCAGAATTGACAGACTTGGAATATAGATAGGGGAGAATAGGGTAAAAGCGGGTAGTCGGGAGCAAACCGGGTACCTCCTCTTAGCTGTTGTGTGCACTGTAGTCGGGCTGATAACGGAGGAACTACAATCCACCTTTGAAGAAGAAGCAGCGGCCATTACGCCAAATTGTTAGTCGTGCTTGTTTTATGTCAGTGACAATAATTCATTTTTCGTCGAACCTGCTTATGATTTTGGTGGAAAAGGTTTTTGATTGTACAGCGCTCCTATTCCAATTGGAATATAGACATGTAGTTCCCTTAGTAAAAGCTTTAATTACCTTCATTTTAGCACTAAGTAATTGTCTTTAGCGTTTGGTATGCCCGAATGACGCAATGTTTTATTTAAACTTTACGTGCAGGGTCAAACCGGGTAGCAGCTATCCCACGGTTCTCGAAACATGAAAAGTATAATTATACCTTATTTTGTTTAGTTGTTTAACTGTAAAACCATATATAATGACTAACAATATGATGAACCTTGCAACTATGAATTTACAATTTTGAAATATATAATTCATTTGAAATAGCTAAAAAAATTAATGTTGTTATTTGTTTGTATTCTTACTTTATTTTTTTGTATTGTTCCCAAAGGGGTTGGTTTTAATGTATCAAACAACATTTTTTTATTAACAAAAAAAGCATTAATTCGATTAAAAATATTTACATTTTTATTTTCCCACAAGAAAAACATATGTACCCGGTTTTACCCTACTAGTGGGGTAAAACCAGGCAAAATGACATTTTACAAAAAAAAGTATGGCAAAACGTATTTAAAAATTTAGATTTTGTTTTTGAAACTGTAGTTACGTTAACAGATAAGTGGACTTTATTTCAACAAACCTTTACTTATTTGTGGTAAAAATTGTGGTTTCTGGAAGCCTTCAAACCTTAGCTACCCGGTTTTACCCCACTTTCCCATATAACTTTTCAGAATTAAATCGGAATAGTAACACATTTTATTTTCAGACTTGAATAGTATTTGTTCAATCCAATTAGACTAGTAACATTTATATATAATACGTTATTTAGCCAGGTGCCTAAGGATATCCAAACGACATAAAGCATTAGTGATATTACTCCAGGATACGTTAAGGTCACAGGAAATTATTTAGTGACGGCCTCACGAAATAAAAACGTCCGTCACACAGCGGCTGCGTAAACTAAGCAGGCTTCCCGAGTACGTCACATATTCGCATTTACTCTAAACGTAAAAGTTCAATAAGAACAATATTTGAAATTTAGACTTCAAATAATGTTCTTCATAAGATAAAAGCTTACTGTTAATATGACATGAGTAGGAGTGGGGGTTTACTGAAGGGCGAAAACTACAAATATCGCGGTTAATATTCAAGATAAAGACTAAATGTGTATAAAAAAATGTATTGTACATTTAATTTGCAATAGGATGGGTCTATACAATTGTTCAATCCGACGTACAGTAACGGAGATATTTTGAATTTTCGAAATTCCCCCCCCCACAGGTCCGATTTCACTAACGAACAGTTAGATTTTATATATATATATATATATATATATATATATATATAATTTTGAACGGCCATCATTTTCGTCATCTCCTGGGTAGAATCGATGGACATTTGAAGAAATATTTCGAAAATCGAGTCATAAGTATGACCTCAATAGCTGATTTACCTTAAGTGAAATCTGCTAATAACAAGTGCACTCTGGTCAGGAAATGATGGTAACATACGATATGTATATACGGTCCAGATGAGTTCTTGTTGCATAAATTATTCACTATATATATTTCTAAAAACCTTAAATTGATAGACATGTGTTGATGTCGTAATAAGTACCACTTGATACGCTTTGTTGACATCAGTTTTGAAAAGTAGAAAGTACATTAATCCTGACTCTTGAAGTAAGGAAAATATTATTTTGTCAGCCTATGTAATAATCATTAAGTGAAAGTGTTTCTAAATGCAAGGACTCAATAGCACAGTAAATGGTGTAAATAGAAAATATTTACACCATTATCATACCGGAGAAGTATACCTCAAGGTCATTAAATTTGGAAAAGACCATAAAATAATACTAAAAAGTCCGTCACGCAGGTGCTGCGTAAACTAAGCAGATTTCCCACGTGAAGTTTTACAATAAAGAAATCTGCCTAATAACAACTGTACTAGTAAAAAACCTCTAAACCTATTCACGAGGGACGAATAGTTACAGAAACGGCCGCCAGAGCTCTCGGCGGAAAGGCCGAACATAGCCGACCACACGCAGAATACAAATATCTCGGTTAATATTCAAGATACAGAATAAATGTATAGGACAATATTTATAGTAAATTTAATTTGCAATGAGATTCATTCTGTACAATTTTTCAATCCGACGCATAATAACGGAGATATTTCGAATTTTCGAAAATCCTTCCCTCTAAACACCCCCCCTCCCACTGGTCCAATTTCAGCCATTAACGAACTTGATCTTCCTTTTTATATAAAACGATTAAATTCCGAGTTTAGTAACGATCAAACAAAAATTGCGACCGCTAGAGCGGTAACAGACAAATATATATATATATATATATATATATATATATATATATATATATATAGATAGATAGATAGATAGATAGATAGATATATACAGTTTTGAACGGACCTCATTTTCGTCATCTACAAGGTAGGATCGATGGACATTTGAAGAAAAATTTCGAAAATTCCGTCATGAGTACAACCTCAATAGCTGATTTCCCTTAAGGGAAATCTGCTAAAATCGATGTAAGAATATACTTTTCATTTGATAACTTCTTTGTGTAAGTGAATTCTTACTAATCACTAGATTCAATAGTAAATACAGTATAATAGAAAATACTGGCATAATTAACTCTAACGAAGGGGCATATTTCATCCTTATTAGACTCGGAATAGGGCATTAACTAATCCTGACTGTTGAAGTAGGGAGAAAGGCCAAATTGAAAAATAAAAGATAAACATTGTTATGTTGAATAAATAAAGCAAGTTAATCAATGGGCAGCAAGACCTCCAATTCATTCCGACACCAGCGCCATCTTCTTGTTTCTAGCGGCTTTTTATTTATCTTCTTTTCAGTTTTTCTGTTATTTTTTAATTAACTTGGCCCAATAAATCCTGGATTTTTCATTTATTTCTCTTTCCAAGATTTACTGGCCATTAGCCTCTCAACCCCTCAGCCCTCTACCCTCCTTCTACCACCGCAAAGTCAATACCTCTAAATCATCCAATAAAGACAACTCAAATCAAGGCAGCAACGCTAATACAACCTTTCAATATTTCACAGCCAGCTCCCGAATAAAAACAGAATTTATAAAAGAAATAATAATAAAAAAAAACAATGACATAAACCAGAGAATTTCCTCGTTATATAAATCGCCATTTGAAGAGTTCCAACCTCTCAATTCACCCTTCTTTTTTTTTCTTTATTTCATAGATGATATCCATTAACCCCAAATGCAGGTTGGAATTTGTTTTGTGACCTTATGCCACCCTATAAAAAACTGCAAGAGCCTTCGCTAGGAGACTTTGAATCAAGAAAAAAAGGCCTTTATGTTTTACTTGGGGAATTCAGATTTTCATAAGGAAACTTGTCCAGCGAGCTACAAACGAAAGGTAAGACAATCTTGTGATCCTTCATTAAGTAGATTCCTCATCGGCTATTCCATATCCTCCCTGTTCTCTGTTTATCCCATATTACGAAACCTACGTAAACAGCACTTGCAATTTGAGTTGAAAATGGGTGTTTATGGACACAGTTGCTTTATTTGAAAATCCCATAGGTAGAAGTGGGACCTATGGGCTGAAAACAAAAGTAGTACAATTATCTCATTTAATATTTGAATTAGGCAAAACAAGATACAACATTAATTTTACCATACCCCTTTTTCAAAAAGGTGGACTATATAACATTTTTCGTTCCAAATCATAATAATGGAACTTTATATTTAAGAATGTTTTATTTTGACCTTTCTCTATCCTCGCATCCCTCCTTGTCTGATGGAATCAATGCGTATAATATTTGGCAAACAATATTTGGCCTAGAAATAAAACGGGTTCGTGATGTCTTGGCTTATTGCTAAATCTACTAAACTACAAAAACTTAAAAAAAAAATTAAATATCTTTGTGAAAGATAAAACACAATGAATCACCATTACAGGAAATTAAATATACAATAAGATGGGTTATACAACATATTTTTGATCCTAGCCATAATAGTGGAGAAATTTGGAATGTTCTACCTCAATAGTTGCTAAATCAACTGCTCACAGGATATGACACGGACAGATTATGTGTTAATAGGGAGCAGGAATATAATTAGCTTCAGTTTCCGTTATTGATAGGAGAATATGGGAGATTAGTCTTTAGAATAAGCATGAATGGAACTAATTATATGGGAATCCATATTGAAGTGAGGTTTGTTCGTTGAGTAAAATTCCTGTTCAAGTACAATAATGATACTATCGAAAAGCAATAGAGAGGTTACAGTTATATATAATGAAGTTTAGTGACAGATGCCGTCGCTACAATTATACTTTCTGTTTTAAATGTTCCTCTGGGAAAGTATACCTGAAGATGTATAAAAACATTCATAAGACCAACTGATTAGTATGGGAGTAAATTGTGGACCCCTCCTGATATGGGAGGAAAAATAGGTAAGACTGAAATTCAAAGCTGTAGAAGAGAAGTCTACATTGAGAATCCTATCAGAGAATATATATCAGGTTATTACTGTGGATTGTCTCATCTGATCCCTATTAAGATGAAGTGCAAATATTAGCAGAAATAGTGAAGTTCTTTTTATAAACTGGAATAAAATAAAGTAGCGCTGGGCTCAAGCTAATAATGACATTTGCCATTAGTCTTGTCTCACCAGAGCTAATACAGAAACAACAAACTTGGTTCTGATTTTCCACTTATCACAACATCCCCCACTATTTAATATCACTTAGACCACTAACTGCAGAACAAGAACCGGAGTCTAAAAACGATGCAAACCG
Source organism: Riptortus pedestris (assembly GCA_019009955.1). Lineage (NCBI taxonomy): Eukaryota > Metazoa > Arthropoda > Insecta > Hemiptera > Alydidae > Riptortus > Riptortus pedestris. The sequence continues at coordinate 107,959,200 of CM032229.1, read as the reverse complement.
TACGAAAGAAGATGGCCTACATTATTCATCGAAAAAAGAAAATGAATAAAAGATGGAAGAACGCTATTTGCCGAAGAAATAACTCTAGAAGCAGAACCCTGTCCAAGTCGTGGAAAAGTTATCAGGATGAATAGAAAGAAGAAGAGTTTGAGAGTGGTAAGTAGGAGTATAGGAGTGGGGGAAGATCCCGTGGGATAGTCGTACACTTGTAGGGAAATAGCTCCCAAAGGATCAATCCCTCTTTTACATCCTTCTTTTCTACATCCATCCATATACCATTTATCTATAGAATATTTCACTCCAGGGGATTCGGCCACTCCAAATCTCACAGGCGCATTACAGGGGCTCGTATCTTCTCGAAAGTCCTCCCGTATGGCTGTAACGTCGACCTACAACAGCGAAGCAATCACCAAGGGAGAGGGCAACTGGAGGCACGCATGAGAGTTTATCCTTATTGGCAGTTATGTTTTAATTATAATGCTTCCTTGAAATGCATATAACAATCCAAAAAGCAGTTACGTGAACCTGTATTGAAAATAAACCCAGATTGAATCAACTTATCTTATTGAAAGCAATTTGTATTCAGGGACTTGAATGTTTACAAACAGGATTCATTTAAACTTCCATCCTTCACTGTGAACGTGGTGAAAAGTACAGAACTTTGTCAAAGCATACCTTTCGAAGCTGGTGAAAGGCATTGACTACTATTGGGAGAGATTTTGAAAGATTGGCATTCAGTATTCAGAATGGTATGAAAACCAAGAGAGTGCACTGGCTGTTGTTACTGCATGTATCTAATGGTTTAATGCAACTCTATTCTTCTATTGCATTGCCTAAGCTGTGCTTTAAGACAAGATCTGGAATTTGTGTCGGGCTCACTGAATACAATCACACTTGTATCACCACGGAGAACGGAATATCTTCACTGAACAAAAAACTGTTAACAGGACGGCAACAAACTTGGAAATTCTACCAACTTTACCAGTTGGGATCAAAGGTCTATATAGTGTTCCCATGGACCCAAGTATTGGACAATAGGCTGTATAGTAAAAATGATTTCTAATTAATAATAAGAGTTAAAGAATTTCCAAAACGATTTTAACTATGCATGAATATCATGAAGCATAACAGTTGATGCATGTCAACAGGAAGCAATGGCTTCTCTTGATGGTTTCTCTGTACTAACGTTCAGTAGCGGAATGCTCGAGGGAGAAGAGGGATTTCTTGTTGGGTAGGTCTCTCGTAAAAACCAAGAACAAAAATAATGATGGAAGGAGGAATGAATGCATTGGAATTATCCCAGTTCTCAAACAATGATCAGGTGCCATATTAGCAATATTAGCAAGCAAAAGAGAACAAATTATAAAAAGGATTATTCTTGTTTCAAGAAACAAAGCTGATGAGGAAAATATACCAGCTTTGTAAGAAGATGAATTAAAGAGAATAACAATAATCTCATATTAATAGTGTCTAATATAAACGTCCACTATATGATTTCGCAAGCACAAATATAAATGAGAAGTGAATTCTAGGTTTGCAGAATGCAGGTACGAGGTACACACAGTTCATATGTATGTGGTCATATCGCCACATTGTCATGAAAATGGAATCCGATTGGTTGTTTCAAAGATTTAAAGGATAGATTTAAAGGTCTGACTAAGCAAAAATACGAGTATCTAAAATAATGGCTAGTACCAAGCAGAGAGTTTCGCCTTAGTCTTTTTGAGGAATGAAATTGTGAACAAAGAATGGAGGATTCCCTAGATCACTTATTGAAATGCCCTCAAGCGATTATTGGCAATTGTGAATTGTTACAGGTAAAACTAAGAATTGCACTCATTGTCAGAGGGGACAATGAAATATTGTGGAAGGTGGTCAATATCTGTCCTTACGCCTTTTAATGCCTCAGGAGTGGATGGCCTCTCCCTTTTTGTAATAATTATATGTTTATTTATTCTTACAGAAATCGCATTTCGCGACTGGGGTGATAAAGCGAAGTGGCAGTTAAACTTTTATCATCATTTTATCATATTTACTCAAGTATGCTCATTTCTGCAAATATTTCCAGTATTGTCCTACATTATATTTTTTTTGAAAATTTTTTGTTTCAAGTAGTGTAATTCACGGTCCATATACTGGCTACGGTCATGCAGCAATTCAGTCAAAGCATATGATTGGTCTATGTGAGTCCTTAGATAGCAGTCAATTAGTATATGTTTTAAGTAAGTCTAAAGTTACAGTAGTGGCAGTAGGGTTCGTCTTCTCTAGTAAGTGTGAGTCAGTCGTGAATGGCCAATTCTTCACCTCGTTAAAACTACTTCTTCTCTTCTAAATAGTTGATGTGAGTTGTGGTAAGCCAAGATTTCTGCCATGAATTGTGTATCATATGTGTTACTTGGGCTTGAATATCTTGGTGTGTACAATATGTGTTGTCAAGGGTTTCTTTTGGTTTTGAGTAGCTGATTTGGCTACTATATATATATATATATCATTTTGAACGGACCTCATTTTCGTCATCTCCTGGGTAGGATCGATGGACATTTGAGGAAATTTTTCAAAAAAGCGTCATGAGTACGACCTCAATAGCTGATTTCCTTTAAGGGAAATCTGCTAATACCATATCCACCACAATGTAACCTTAATTCCCATAATGTAATTAAACATTCTCGTACTGTTCTGATATATGTGTCGTTAACTGTTTAAGAGTAGACCCTCAAAGATTAATTTTAAATTAAATTTTACCTTCTAGATAACTTTGAGCACAATTAGATTAAAAAGGGAAAGTACCAAAAAAGAATTCTCTTTAGAGACCTTTGGTACAATTTAAACAAAGAGCTTATTTCGAAAGAGCTTCTTCAAATTGAGGATAAGGTGAGTCGAGGGGGCGTGTTGTTCGGGTGGCGAGAAATCCTCAGTAAACGAGGAGACCTGAGGTAGAGAGGAATCTCCTGTAAGTGTAGCTTCTTGTAAGTCTGAGCCCTTATAAGTCTGAGCCTTGTAGGATCTGACTTGTATTAGCTTGTAAGAGTACAGCTTCCCTCTACAGCCTTTCCTTTATCCCTGGATTTAAAATCCACTATAGATTATATACCTATCTATATATTACTATCTCTCTACTAGGCCCCAATAAAATATGATACAAGCACTTCAATTCACAAGCATCTATCCATTAAAAGATTACACTCTATTTACGTAATTATTGTTTGTGATATATTAAAGACTAGTTGGCTCAGCTATTTAAATGACAAATAAATAACCATAAATAGATAAACATTATTAATATTTAATTGAATACATTTGTTACATGATGAAATAAAATATTCAGAGCAATAACATGTGTAATGATTCTCAAAGGTTAAACCGAATTTCTATTCAAATTTCCCGGGGATAATTATTATTATGTGACAGGTCATTTAAAGAACAATACCTAAATTGAAATTTTTGCCCATCAGTCTGCACATTAAAACGGCTGGAAGAATTTCGATTAACTTTTAAAATTAGTCAATCATCCTAAAGGTCACCTTTAGAATTTCATTTTATCAGATATTCCAGCTTTCTGAGAATTGTCTGAAATTCTGATGAAGTGCCAAATTGATAATTTGTGTTAGACCTTAAATCAGTTTAATAGCTAAAATCAAAATCGTTTCACGGGTGGAAAAAGAAAATTACTCAATAGTAACGCTTTCAGCCAAGGATGGTTTAATATTAATGCAGTCTTAATGTTTCTAGATGTAATGTTTGTTAAGACTCGTGAACGATGGTAAATTCAGCTTGTTTGTAATATTAAAACAATTATTTTTACATCGTAATAAACTCCCAAAAAAAATACGTAGACAAAAAGCCAGAAATTTGGAAAATATACACATATACACCCGCACGAGCATGCACCCACACACACAAAGTCATAAATAAACCGCACATATGAACATATTTATTACTGGAAATTTACTTCTAAGGAAATTAATAAAAATATATAAAATTCAAATGACACCGCGTGGGTAAAATAAATGATGTAACCAACTCACACTTTTTTGGGGCTCAGGTTAGCCATGTGAGTTAAATCTCACATCGTAAACCTAGAGTGCGAGTTCCATTCTCGCCTGGGCAAAGGAAAATATTTAGTAACAAACTTCATTAAATAACATCCTAAGTCCCACCCTGGCTAGAAAAGGCTGGTAACCTGTAGATAACCCGTCCCAATTAGCCTTAGTTGCAAAAAGTGGACGTTAATATTATTATTATTATTTATTAACGTCCACTTTTTGCAACTTAGGCTAATCGGGATGGGTTATCTACAGGTTACCACCCTTTTCTAGCCAGGGTGGGACGTTAATAAATAACAACAATAAAAGAACTCTTTAAAAGGCGCAGAATCATGTAGTTTTTCCAGCTCTTATGTTAACTTATTATTTTTGTTCTCTATTTCTACCCGTAACCGACACTTGATGTTTTCCACAAGGGAACGTGTACTCCTCAAACTTATCTGCCACTCTCGTTTGAGTTTCATTTTAGCAAATTTCCCTTAAGGGAAATCAGCTATTGAGGTTGTAGTCATGACGCGATTTTCAAAATTTTTCTTCAAATGTCCATCGATCCTACCTAGGAGATGACGAAAATGAGGTCCGTTCAAAACTGTATATATATATTTGTGTGTTACCGCTCTAGCGGTCGCAATTATTGTTTAATCGTTACCAAACTGGATATTTAGTCGTTTTATGTAAAAAAAAAAAGATCAAGTTCGTTAACTGCTGAAATCGGGCCAGTGGGAGGGAGGGGGGGGGGTTTAGAGGGGGGATTTTTGAATAATCGAAATATCTCCGTTATTATGCGTCAGATCGAAAAATTGTATAGAATTAATCTTATTGGAAATTAAATATACTATAAATATTGTTATATACATGTATTCACTATCTTGAATATTAACCGAGATATTTTCAGTTTTCAGCTATCAGCAAACCGCCACTTCTACTCATGTTACATAAACAATACTCTGCTACAAAATAAATCACATTTTTCGAAGTTTAAATACCAAAAATTGTATTCAAGAGACCTTTATTATACGAGATACATGCAAATATGACCTGGTGACCCCCCCCCCCGTCCTAAGGTTTTGCACTTATAAAATTTGATTGATTGAGATAACAATTATTCTGACTCATTATTAATTACAGTACTAGATATAGTAAATAGTTCTCAATGAAATTAATATGTTATATTCTGATATATTTCGATAATGTTTTTCTTTCCGGTGTGAGGCGGGCAGACCTGTTTGTTTACATTTCTAACCTAACGCTTGCTGTCGGCAGGTTATTGAAATTGGATGGACCATTTCTTATTTCCGTTTGTATTTATTCACGGTGGTGTTGTGTTATCAGTATGTATATATGTATATATATCTTTTACTTAACTTCACGAGGAAAATCTGCTTAGTTTACGCAGCCCCTGCGTGACGGACTTTCTGTATATTTATTTGCATTTTTGTTCAACTCAACAATTGCATCCTATTTTATTTATATACTTTTCATCAATCATTACCTCTATTAATAAACTTTATTGATGTCGTTTTCTTTTAATTAATCTAAAACACATATTTGTCAATATTATGAAAAGCAAACTAAACCTAGGAAATTAATAAAATATGTTTGTTAAAATAGAAAATAATTTTACTACGTTTATCTTTTAAATTGAAACAAGTAAAGTGAACAGGGACAACAGCTAATGTATTGCTTCAGTAAGCTTTCTAAGAAGAGACAACAGTCAAAGGGCTATGCCTCAAAGTTAAATTTATCCCTTAATTACTTAACACCTAAGAAAATTCACTAATTACGCAGCTCTTCTTAGCTAACCTTTCCACGGGAAGTTTTTATAACAGTTCAACAGTTTTCTTTTCACTAGTATCGGATTCACTGATACAATTGTTCAAAAATATTTTCGTATGATGTTACATTACCATGTCTTAGTTCATCGGATTCACTAAATGTTTCATGGTGTCACCTCAAAAAGGTATAATTAAATAAAAAAAATGTTAGTGGCCTAAGATTTAAGTCTAGCTTGTAAAACATATTCGTTATAATAAAAAGTTGGCAGATAATATATTGAACAGTTTATTATCTCACCGGTATGTTGAGGGGGGGGGATTCGAAAAGTCGAGTATATCCGTTATTATGAGTTGGATCGAAAATGTTATAGAACCAATTTTGTTGGTTTTGATGTAAATATCAATATTTAAAGTTTTGATGCTCTTCAATTATTGTAATATATTACATTTTGTCTAGTAGCTCATATATTGCATTCTATACTTCCTTGTTTTCAGCCTAAATATAACCTCCCCCCCTCTTCTGCACATCAGAATACGAAATTACTAGTGTATGATGAAGGAAATCGGCTTAGTTTACACCTGTGTTCCTGTGTGACGGACTTTTTTTGAAGTTAGTTAATAAACATAATAAGCAAATAAAAAATATTCGAGTTTGTTTTTATTTATTGTTTATAAGCACTGAACTTGCAAAAGCTATTTTTGCCTAATAGAAACTTATCTTTTTTTTTTAAAAAAAAGATCTCTTAGGAGACCCCATCCACTTTCTACAACCTTCTATCATCTTCGAATATGTTGCACATCTTTTCCATCCTATTTTTTACCTCTATCTCTCTCAACTATTTTTTTCCTTTCCTATGTCAAATACAAAAAAAATAACAAAGCAGTATCTATGGTTCTTAATTTCATATACAAATTTGATATAAAATATTTATCTAAATTTATGTTACTTTATTTAGGCCCCAAATTAATAATATTTCACGTAGTTTTTTTTTTATAAAGTCACCCTCCTTCCTTAGCATTTCACGAAGGACTTCTGACACACTATGGGATTTTCTTATGACCTCTATACCTTCTGCACTCTGCAAGTATGTGTGCGACTGTCAGCTCTACTCCACAAGCCGTGCAGGTTGGAGGTTCCTGCTTTATCATTAATTCCTGGTGTGTGAGTCGGTTCTGGCCTATTCCTAAGAGGCATATCATCAATTCGTCTCTTGTGCTTGTTGATGCATGCCGCAACATTTTACTGTGCAGAGCTTATTTTCGCGTCGCTCATGTAACTCTCTCTCCATATGTTAGAAATTAAATAACACATTAATAATTATAATGACAATCCTTGAGTACTGAGAATCAACTCTCAGGCCCTGCTGGTACTGCGAATGAGGAAAGTAAATAAGTCAGTTCATACGTTGTTTAGTTATATTCTTCATTTTATATCCATTTTTGCAATATCTTTCATATGACAGATGTAATGTTGTACTATTGCTGCGATTTAGGTAAAGTTGATATACAGTATACATGTAAAAAGAGCTAAATATGAAGATTTAGTTTGGGTTGTCCTAATTGGTAGAATTTAGCCGGATAGAAAATAAGGACATCTGCAAATCTGCGTGTTTTTAGAAATATAATGAATGTAAAGTGAATTAGAAGAGCTGGGAGTAACTTTCTAAATGGCTGAAGGTTGATGAAGATGAAGGGATTATCTCGGATGAACGACTCCATCCCGAACGCTGCTCGGATTGGCAGAAATAAAAGGAGACCGGGGTTTAAGATTGATGCCCGCCAACTAAGCTTTGTAGTCGTCCCGGGCCTTGAATGCAATATTCTAGAGAGGGAGCGATTATTAATTCGCTTTAAAGCTTCATTTGGGGCTTAACGAGCCCTAATTCAATTTGAAAGTTTTTTAATTTCAGAGAAACAAATTCCGAGGAAGTTACAGCCACGGCCTTCTAGCAGCCTTACAATCAGCTTCGTTATTGTACGTCAATCAAATAATCAAACTCTTCCAACTAATGTTGTCGAATCAATGCCAGTAAATTAGAATTCCAAGTTTTTTTTTTTTGTTTTTTTTTGGTTTTTTTTCATTCTAAGAAAAGTTTATTTCTAAGTTTTTACAATGTAGACTATTAATGTGGAAATATACATTGAAGCAATAGTACTTTTGGGTGAGAATGAATACAAATAGATAATAGCTCTCTTTGCCTTTTTGTGTCTGACTCTCTCACTATATATAAGAATGTAAGCAAATTTATTTTTATTTATTTATTTGGAGCTTCCCAACTGTGGCGATGTTGCTCATAAAAAAACTGTATAAAATTCAAAAATGAAACGAAATTAATTTAAACGAAAATAATAAAACAGAAATTGAACACGAAAAACAGAGATGCAACACAAAACAGAAATTTAACACGAAAGCAAAATTGCAATACAAAACAGAGATAAAAACCAAATACAGAAATGGAACACATAACAGAAATAGAAAATAAAATTGGAACAGAATAGAGAACTGAAACGAAATACAGAAATTGAACACAAAAACAGAAATCAGAAATGGAACACAAAAACAACATGGAAACAATATAATATAATTAATAATTCAATAAAATGGAAATATAAACTTATTTATATATAATTATAAATTCCGCACAAGTTACAGAATTTAATCTGAAATTGAAGGTAAACAAAACTGTCCATACTACATGAAAATTAGCAGACACTATAGAGAATTATAATAAAAATAGCACTAATAAGGCAACTTCCTGAGTTAATCAATTTTTTTATACAGGCTTTAAGTAACTTTTCATTTCTTCCTACAATCACTGAGACAGAACATCTTCAACAAATTCCAGTAACTCTCATACTATGTCGTAGGAGTTGTTTCCTCCTATAGAGACATCGACGGAACATTTTATAAAAACAAATTCTATACATGCTCTAGCAAATATTTTATATATGTGTGTGTGTTTGTGAGTGTGCGAACTATGTATAAAATATATTGGAGTTTTCAAGAGGAGATTAGAAGTAGTAGTATATTTATTTATTTATTTATATTAAAGGATCTATTTTGTCTGGAGAATGTTATCAACCACCTTTCGAAGGATGCCAGTAAAACATTGTGAATTATTTAAGATCCAGGAGTCATAATGAACCGGAAGTAATATAAACTAGCAGACCCGACAGACGTTGTCCTGCATGATATTTCAAGCGATTAGAATATTAAATTTAATAGTATTATGTTTAAAACAAAAGCTACTTTTAATAACACAAAAAACAACTTTTGGTATGTGCACGTTTGCCTAAAAACAAATAGAAAATGAAACATTGCGAATATTTTATTCAGGCCTTCCTTATAACCCCCACTCCAGCTCGAACCTAAAAAATTTAATATAGCTTATAATCATGCTAATTTACATATAGAGTTTTGTTAAGTTAAATCGGTGGTGCCCAATAAAATTGTTGGCTCCCACTTTAATTTTATAGTGAATATCTCGCTTATACTTTGTTATACGACAAAAGTGAATATAACAAAAGTTACTCTAAATAAAAAACTTTAATCTTGTGCATATTTGGCGAAAAACCAATTGAAAACGAAGTATAGGTATTTATAATTTTAGGCGTCCCTTACAACCCCCACTCCTGCTCCATCTGCCGGGCTGATTTATGAATCTAAACCATCCAGGGCGACACCCAAACGCATACAAAAAAATTTATTCATATCGGTCCAGCCGTTTAGGAGTTCAGTGGCATACACACGTACAGTGGAATTATGTATATATATATATATATATATATATATATATATATATATATATATAGAGAGAGAGAGAGAGAGAGAGAGAGAGAGAGAGCGCTATACTTAGAAAATTAAGTCCAAAAGGGGGGGGGGGTCACTCAAATAATATATTTTAGACCCCGGACTGCGACCCATCCGGATCGACAATAGTATACTCTGATGTTGATAGGCGTAGAGCTACTGAAAATTGGCTCAAAGGAGCTTGACGAGAAGCCCATTGAAGCAGAAAGCCGGATTAGAGAAGAAGGATAAATAATAATAAAAATACGTTAGGCTCTGGTAAGCCCAGATTAGCAAAAAATTGCCTATGTGTAAATAAGTATGTAATAAAAAAAAATTTTAACTATTCAATATTACCAATTAAGCATTTATACTATTAGAAACACCACTGAAGGGTGAGATAGAGAGAAAAGGGATAAGGAAACTCACCAATCACAACCTTAACTGGAACTGGAAAATACGTCCTGTAATTTCACCTTAGAAAAAAATACAGCTTGTTTCGTCAAGGGAAAGAGATATAGAAGGAGAGAACGTCCCTGTGATGCTACCAAAAACACAGAATCAGGACCTTGGCACTGAAACAACGGCGTGTGTGGGGGTGAGTGTGTGTTGTGTGTGCGTGCGCGTTTGTGTGTGTGTATGTGTGTGTGTGTGCGCGTGCGCTTTTGTGTGTGAGTGTGTTTGTGGGTGGGTGTGTGTGTGTTTGTGTGTGTGTGTGTGTGTGTGTGTGTGTGTGTGTGTCTGCGCGCGTGCGCTTTTGTGTGTGTTTGTGGGTGGGTGTGTGCGCGCGCGTTTGTTTGTGTGTGTGTGTGTGTGTCTGTGTATGTGTGTGCGCGTCTGTGTGAGTGTGCGTGTGTGCGTGCGTGCGAGTGAATGATTCTATATATAAAAAACTCCGCTTTGTTCTAAAGAAAAATTAATCTCAAGGATCACCTCCTTTTTTCGTCGAATAATCTAGTTTGTGGCTGTCTGGAAATTAGGGGCTAAGTGGAGCAGAATGAAATGAGAATGACGTCGAACAATTTAGGGGTGGAGTTGTCCACCTTCTATCTTAGATTCTTTCGAAATAATTCCCCACACAACGAAGGCTTCCAACTTTCGCCAGAGGATTTTTTAAAGGTCACAGGCCGGAAAGTAGAATTCCAGATTCGTTGTGAATTCAAATAAGCAACGTCACAAACACTCTTATAAATACCCTCTAGAATTCTACACTTACAGCCACCCCTAATCCTTTTTTTTTTCTCTGTGGCTTACAAATCTCTCCCTCCATTATGGATGTTTGTTTCTTCTTCGGTTCTAAATTGTAACTACTCAAAGTATTTTTTAAACTGAAAACTTTATATTATCTATGAAATAAGTCTATGGGGAAAGGAATGGATTCTGAAATTATTAAAAAAAATAGTACTTCATATGAAATAACGCAAAAGCATTCTTGAATAAAATGCAAAAAATGTTTACTCCAAAAAACATCAACATAATAAAAATTAATTTATTTTAATCTAATTTACATAGTAGTTATTTGAAAAATGAACACATTTTTCCACCTGCATAGCTTCAAGTAAAAAAAACAAAAAAAAAAACGTAAACCAGTTTTTTCTTTGTACCACGATACTTCACTATTTCAGAATCCATTCCTTTCCCCGTGGACTTGCTTCAGAATAATTTCGTAAACTTCAACTTTTATGCCGCAGCATTTTTCAATAAAATGTGACATTTCTGAAATAATGATTAGTGCATTTTGCGGCTAAAGGATGCGAGTCAAATCGAAAAAATTCACGGATTTAAAATGGTTTTAGAATTTAATTTTCTGCAGGAATTTGCCATAAAAAGCAGGGCATTCCATTGGAAATTCCAAAGTTATGATCTCAGCCTTGTATTAAAATAATGGGAGATTTTAAGGAGGTGGCACGGGAACTTGGAACACCCTGTATGTATGTACATACGTATGTATGTATATATATATATATATATATATATATATATATATACTCACTACATGTAACTTCCTTAATTTACCTAGGTTAAAATGATCCCTTTTAACAAGGTAGATAAAACTAAGAGATTCTTCACCATTGACAATGAGTATGTAACAATCTCAATTATTATTATTAGACTTAAAATAAATAGTTACATTTTATGTATAAATAAATGTAAGCGGACCTCATTTTGGTCATTCCCTTTGGTCGTATACAGAAATTTGATAAAACTAAATATATGACTTAAATAAATATACAAAAATGTATGTATGTATGTATGTATATATATATATATATATATACATACATACATACATACATGTTCGTTACCTAGCTGTCAAAATTTTGATGATCCTTACTAAATTCTATATTTAAGCGTTTCCTGTAAACGGAACTATAAAAAAATCCGCAACGCAGGGGCTGCGTAAACTAAGCAGATTTCCCATGTGACGTTTTACAATAGAGAAATCTCCATACTGGTAACACAATACCACTGTGATTAAATACAAACGGTAATGAGAAATCTTCAAATTAAAATAAATTCCCAACTGAAACAGCTTCTGAATTGTAAGAATAATTTATATTTTAATAACTCAAATTTTAGTAGTCCAAGAACTAAAAAGGGGGGGGGCGGATGAACAGAACGTATTTGCATAAATCTCACATACTAAGGAAGGTAAGGTAAGGTTAGAAACGACAGGTAAGGTTAGAAGAAGCTTCCACCTGAGCCGAGTACTGGCGGAAATGGCCGAACTATACCCGACCACAGACTTCATAAAAATGCAAATATCTCGGTTAATATTCAAGATAGAGAATAAATGTACATAACAATATTTATAGTAAATTTAATTTGCAATAAGATTGATTCTGTACAATATTTCGATCCGACGTATAGTAACGGAGATATTTCGAATTTTCGAAAATCCTCCCCTCTAAACCCCCCCTCCCACTGGTCCGATTTCAGCCGTTAACGAACTTGATCTGTCTTTTTACATAAAACGACTAAATATCGAGTTTGTTACCGATCAAAGCTAGAGCGGTAACAGACAAATATATATATATATATATATATATATATATATATATATATATATATATATATATATATACAGTTTTGAACGGACTTCATTTTCGTCATCTACTAGGTAGGATCGATGGACATTTGAAGAAAAATTTCGAAAATTCCGTCATGAGTACAACCTAAATAGTTGATTTCCCTTAAGGGAAATCTGCTAAAAGTGAAATAAAACAACAAGTGTATCATCATAAAAAGTATAAAGTATTATGAGTTGGAGTGGATTATGAGTTGGATCCAATAATGATGCACATCAAATTATCCTGAATGTGGAATTTGATGTAATTATATTTTTTTAAACATTTCTTCCTTAACTATGAACTAGCTAATATTTACATTTTCCACAATGAGGGGAACTAATTTAAATAGTTCATGTAAATGAATGAACGTTTTACTCTCGCCTTTCGTATTCATCAATACTCTCGACAATCGTCGAATACAATCGTAAAAGATGTTCCAATTAAAACCCAAATTAAATAATCTTATAATCGTCCTTGGCTCCATCCTTGGAGTCTCAATATAATGACAGAGATATACTACAAAATAATTCATACATATTCTAAATTTTCCATGTTAGAAGACAAAAGACAATTTAAACTAAGTAAATGTAGTTGATGATGTACGTCTTAATATTATTAAATCCAACGTAACATAAGACAATGGAAGTTCTAATTCTTCCAATATCCGTCGAATTCAATTTGTCCAATATAAAATCGTTAGGAAAGTAAATATCGGCCTATTCCACGTATCCAACCACACCATTACTCAGAAAATTACTGAAATTCCTTCAGCCCAGGCTTTGCATTCCAAAAGTTTCCCGCACCCCTAGCCTTAATTTGATTCCCGGACTCTGGGCTCATTTCAATACCACCATTAATTCTTCTCTAGATATTTCCCCAACAGTGGGTTATCTGTCAGAGTGCATATAAATCACCCTATTATAAATATCCTAAATAATATTACTCATGCACAGACGTATATATATATATATATATATATATATATATATATATATATATATATATTAAGCATACGCGGATGCCATTCCAGACATAACCACCGACAAGGGGAATTCACGGCCAGAGTTTTTATATAACTACAACTCCCGCTAACCAAGAGGGGCCAGAAATGAGTTCTCATTAACATGTGGATGTGCAGTGCGAGAATATACCTGAGGAACCAATGGTCATATCAACAGCGGCCAACATGCTTGTGGCCGGAAGTTTGGGGAGTGTGAGAGTCATACCGTCACTTAGTGGCCTATGGCTGATCTGGCTGTTCAAAAAGTCCGTCGCGCAGGGGCTACGTTAACTAAGCAGATTTCCCTCGTGAAGATTAGTAGTAGATAAACCTACATACTGCTAACACTACACAAGTGAATAAATACAAACGGTAGTAAGAAATCTTTCCCCTGCCGGCGGGAAGCGTCTCAAATGTAAACAAACAGGTCTGCCAACGGATCACCGGAAAGAAAAACAATAACTATAACATATCAGAATATAACACACTTATTTTATTGAATAAGTACTATACCTAGTACTGTAGTTTTAATGAATAAGAATAATTTTTATCATAACCCATCAAATTTTAGTAGTCCAAGAAGTTTTGACGGAGGGGGGGGGGGGTCAAAAGAACATATTTGCATCTATCTCATATAATAAAGGTCTCTGGAAAACAATATTTGGTATTTAAAGTTCGAATATTATTAGTTGGTTTATTATATAACAGAGTATTGTTTATGTAACACGATGTAGAAGTGGGGGTTTACCGATGGCAGAATACTGAAAAATACAAATATCTCGGTTAATATTCATGATACAGAAAATATGTACAGAACAATAATTATAGGTCATTTAATTTGCAATAAGATTGGTTCTATAAAAATTTTCGACTCGACTTATAGTAACGGGGATATTTTGAATTTTCAAAATTCCCCCTCTAAACCCCTCCCCTCCCATTGGCCCGATATATATATATATATATATATATATATATATATATATATAAAATTTTGAATGGACCTCCTTTTCGTCCTCTCCTGGGTAGGATCATGGACATTTGAGGAAATTTTTCAAAGTCGCGTCATGAGAACGACCTCCATAGCTGATTTCCCCTAAGGGATTTTACCATAAACATCGTTCATTGATTTTATTTAGTAAGGACCTTAGTCTAAATACCGAACTTAGGATATTCATTAAAAAATTGACCACGCATATAATAATTTATCCAATATTCTAGTACTTTTGGGGGTGACAATTTAAGTAATGTAACAAAACATTCCTTTTTCTTGGAAAAATAAACGTACTTAAAACCTAGCGGTGGTATCTCTCACCTAGTGGTCAAATTTAGTAATTGAAATTTGACCACCTTTCCTATACATCGAATGATCTGATGTTTGGTGCATTCCTTTAGTTCTGATAACAATATAATTTAGGATATTCAGTATCTTTATAAATCTAAGATGTCTGCCGCTACAAAATGGAGGTCATATTTATTCTTCACAACTCCCTCAATATGGGTTTCAAATGAAAAGGAAATTCTTGACTAGTAGAATACTGTGCAATATGGTAAATTTGAAATATAAAATGGCCGCCGGCACAACAAGCCAGATTTCATATTTGTTTCAATATGGGTAATGGGCATCAAATCAAAAGGGCTTTAAAAGTATAACACAGTGAATAATGGATCAGAGACTTTGGGAAGTCTATACTTACATTAGAATTGAAATGTACGAACCTAATCAAAACAAATAACTTCGTCAAATTAGAATCGCGATTCATACACGAATCTCTCTCCCAAGTCAAGATTTCATATCGTGTCGAGTACTGTGTTGCGTTAGGGTGGCTAAAAATGGTATGTCGTTAGCGTTTTCCTCTCAAGACTTGATTTTTACATTTTATATGACAAATTAAAACTAAAATTTTGAAAATAAAGTAAGTGAACAAAATTTCAATTTAAACAGTTTTGTGAAAAAAATAATGATGAAATTTACGAAGAAAATTTATTAAAAGCTAATAAATAATCCTAGGTCCTAGATACCAGTCATTACACCACTCTTCTTACCAATCATGGGTATTAATCAGACAAATAAATATTGTAAAATCGTGGGGCGTAGCGTAACCTGAATATATACGTAAATAGCATTTATAATCATATGAATGGTAGAAATTTGAATGGTAGACTGATAATAGAAATTTCACAAGTCCTCCCCCCCCCCCGATTTTATTTATTTTTCTGATCAATCCCCAAGATTTATAAGACTGGTACCTAGTGATAGGATTTCTTTTAGCTTTTAATACATTTTCTTCGTAATTTTGATCTGTGTTCTTTTCAATAAAATCGTTTAACATCCACTTTTTTTTACTTATTATTTTTACATTAGATTACACAAAATTTAAATGAAAACAGATTTGAAAGAAGCAAGCTTAAATACGTTAATTAAGTGAAATAGTGATCCATAGCTAAGTAGATTTAATGTATATTTATATTTTACTAATATAGAATTTGTCCTGTAACTATGTACGCAGCTTAAAGCATTATACTAATACTTACTAATACCAATTGGGCCAGGCTCTATAGCTACACAGTATTTATAAACCATTAAAGACTGGAACTAAACATAAATCTGTATATTCCTTTTATATCCTTTGAACCGAAAATGTATGAAATTTTGTGCTATCAATCAAATATACCATGGGGCTTATATTTTCATTCTAATTATAATGTTTAGAAGTAGACCTGAAACATATTAGTCTTTAATGGATTTTTACTGTAAATAGCCCCTTAATAAAACACTTTTTTTTATCAATGTTAATAATGTCTTTTTTTTATTATGTTTATATTGTTTCGAAAATTAAATACATGAAAAATTAACAGAGATAGCCCCGTATTTGGGAAGTACGAAGAAGATGAAAGGAGCCGAACGAGGGACTGTTGGCGCCGGCAATGTCTGGATCTTTCCACACTAAAGAGTCCAGTACCTTCGAGACCTTCCTCCTTTGATGTTTCCGCTCCTCTATATAAGCATGTGCAACTCGCCCGACAGTTTTAGTTTGTTCTCAGCTGTCTTCAAGTGATCACAGTGCGTTCTTCAGTGCTACAGTGCGACTTAGTGCAGTGCGGTAAAGTGTTTTTATGTGAAGAAGAGTGTTGTGCCGTGACTCTGTAAGTTGCAGTATAGTGCCGTTTTAAGACAGTGCAGTGCCGTTAACTTCGCGAAGTGCAGTGCCGTGTTTTCTATGAACTTCAGTGACCTTGAGTGAATTATTGGACTGTGACTCTTTGAAGAACAGTGACGCTATCAGTGCATACTGGGGGGTAGTAATTAACCAAGTGTATAGTGCATTGTTAAATTAATTGTGCAGTGATAAAAACTGTGAAGCTTGTGTGTATTTAATTTTGCAATCTAAAAGAAGTCTTATAAACAACGTTTATTACTGGTTTTGGAATAAAACGTAACAATATTTATACATGTTATAGGTAAACATTTTAATGTTCAGAGCCTTGATCCCAGGCGGCATCTATAAAACTGAAAGAGGTGAGGGGTAAATATGTTACATGATAATTGATATTTATGGATCTAATAAAAATCCGTGATGAGAAAAGGAAGTATTAAGGAGTCTCACTGATTACAGAGAACAAGCTATAAAATGAAATCAGGAGCTATATAAATCCCATATAATTTTTTTCAAGAGCAAAACGTTTTTTTCTACCTACCATTAGGTGTGATATTGAATGATGAAATGTATATTGTTTAACCTGAGGATTATCATTGTCCCCTTCCTTCTTGGCGAGTCTAGGTGTTTTGTTTACTGTGGCTAGTTCGCTACACACTGTTAATTTGATAATACAAGAATGGCGGGGTGTTCTATCAGTATTATATTGTTCTGATATCTTACATCGACGAGGATAGGATTCGTATATGTGATTCGTTTGTGTTAGCGTAGTAAAGTTAAAAAACCTGTCCTATTTACAAGTGAGGTGGTTGTCTAAAACTCGTTATCGTGGACGAAAGTCAAATTCTTGTGCATTTTTCATATTGCATAAAAATTACATACGAAATGGGTGATGAAGAAACGAAAAGTTTAGGCGAAAGTTTGATAGAGTTTTCACCCGATGAAGATTCACAAAGTCTATAATGGACAATTTTTCATTGGTTATCGAATCCAGAAGGGCAAGAGGAAGAGTGCACTAATGTTAAATTCTTTAGACGGTTATGTGTAACATTTCCAGCCTAGAGGTTCACTAGGTTCCCAAAATAGGGGGAAAAAGTTATGCTGACCTAATTTTATTATAAGACTGACAGACCTAATTTTATTTTATAAGACTGACAGACCTACTTGCTCAACTTGTAACACTCCCTTGACGATAAGACATATACTGACAGAATGCCGAAAACGACAACACCAGGACTTCCCCTACGACTTACAAGAACTATTGACGGAAGGCAGCCCACACATTAACAATATATTCTCATACTTACACAAAATTGAAATATATGATAACATTTAACATGCATTAATCACCCACCAACTGTATATGTATTTTTTTTTTTATTTATTTTTTTATTTTTTATTTTTATTTTTTTATTTTTTTGGTACTTGTTATTATTAGTATTATTACTAAGTTATGTGCTACTATTACTTGTTGCTAAGGTATATGTTATTATTACTTTTTGCTAAGGAATTTGTTATTGTTACTTGTTGCTAAGGTATATATTATTGTTACTTGCTGTTAAGGTATTTTTTACTATTTGTTGTTAAGGTATTTATTATTGTTACTTGCTGTTAAGGTATGTTTTTTTGTTATTGTTACCTGTTATTACTTTTGAAAGGGCAAATCACCTTCGATGTGGTGTCCATTAATAAATAAATTGTAATTTTATTATTTCATCTACATTTTTTGGATACGGAGTCAGTTTTTGTGGCCGATATAAGTACTATCCTGCCGTGAAATAACCTTCTGAAATCGTTCAAATACGAAACATCAAGTATTATACACGGGTACAAAGAATTTTAAGAGTATAAAAATGACTATTCTTATTATTGCTTAATTATTATGATACTATGATAGTCCTCATTGGGAAAGTTTATAACCTGTGTAGTATAAATAGTCCACCAGAGACAGCAACTATACTCGATGCTAGTTGGACGCCGCCTGTATTTATGCTTCAAGTTGAACCCCGCCTGCATTTATCCTTCAAGTCAGACCCGTCTGTATTTATCCTTCAAGTTAAACCCCATCTGTATTTATCCTTCAAGTCAGACCCGTCTGTATTTATCCTTCAAGTTAAACCCCACCTGTATTTATCCTTCAAGTCAGACCCGTCTGTATTTATCCTTCAAGTTGAACCCCGCCTGCATTTTTCCTGCAAGTCAGACCCGTCTGTATTTATCCTTCAAGTTGAACCCCGCCTGCATTTATCCTTCAAGTCAGACCCGTCTGTATTTATCCTTCAAGTTGAACCCCGCCTGCATTTATCCTGCAAGTCAGACCCGTCTGTATTTATCCTTCAAGTTGAACCCCGCCTGCATTTATCCCGCAAGTCAGACCCGTCTGTATTTATCCTTCAAATTGAACCCCGCCTCCATTTATCCTTCAAGTCAGACCCGTCTGTATTTATCCTTCAAGTTTGAACCCTGCCTGCTTTTGTCCTTCAAGTCAGACCCGTCTGTATTTATCCTTCAAGTTGAACCCCACCTGCATTTATCCTGCAAGTCAGACCCGTCTGTATTTATCCTTCAAGATGAACCCCGCCTGCATTTATCCTTCAAGTCAGACCCGTCTGTATTTATCCTTCAAGTTGAACCCTGCCTGCTTTTATCCTTCAAGTCAGACCCGTCTGTATTTATCCTTCAAGTTGAACCCCGCCTGCATTTATCCTGCAAGTCAGACCCGTCTGTATTTATCCTTCAAGATGAACCCCGCCTGCATTTATCCTGCAAGTCAGACCCGTCTGTATTTATCCTTCAAATTGAACCCCGCCTGCATTTATCCTTCAAGTCAGACCCGTCTGTATTTATCCTTCAAGTTGAACCCTGCCTGCATTTATTCTTTAAGGCAGACCCACCTGTATTTATCCTTCAAGTCAGACCCGTCTGTATTTATCCTTCAAGTTGAACCCTGCCAGCATTTATTCTTTAAGGCAGACCCACCTGTATTTATCCTTCAAGTCAGACCCGTCTGTATTTATCCTTCAAGTTAAACCCCACCTGTATTTATCCTTCAAGTCAGACCCGTCTGTATTTATCCTTCAAGCTGAACCCCGCCTGTATTTATTCTTTAAGGCAGACCCACCTGTATTAATCTTTCAAGTTAAACAACTCAATACTCTCTTCCTGCTTTTCATCCCTTCGCACCCTATATAGTGAAGGAGTATAACAGGAGTAGCTGCATGGTAAATTACCTTGATAGGAATATTGGAAGTATAATAGACCTTAACAATTTGGCCACGGTTTTTCCATTTTCTCTTCACTCTCAAATATTTCCTCTTTCATTTTTGATTAAAGATAAATGGAATTTCCATTTTTTGCTAACTAAATTTTATTTTTTTAATACCTTGTTCATTTCTCACATTTGCTTCAAAAATTGTTCTTTGTTTCTCCATTGTAGAAATTTTCAAGTTCACAATGCTCTCCAAATATACTTCATTACCACTATTCTTGACAAGTCCATAAGCCTTCAATGACTGCAATCGTATAATTGTTGTTAAATACTCTAGAAAGTTTTAGCTATTATCCGAAAAAAGGGAAGTTTTTCTATTAAATAGGAAATAGGATGTGGCCTTTACAGAGAGGAAAGTTCAATAAAAAAGGTCATCATGTTTACATTAGCATATATACTAATTATTTGTTTGGGGGGTGCTGAATCAGTTTTGAACGTTCTCAGACATTAAATATGATACATAAATGAAAATTTATCAATAATGTCATTTCTAATATTTGATACGATAAATACACCAACTTTTCAACATACTAGAGGTGGACTTATTATTATTCGTTGTACAGTATTTTTATGTTTAATTTCTTTAAATAAAAAAGTCCTTTGGTGTTAATGTATCATATATTGGAATATATTTTATTATATATACTTTTTATGTTTAAATTTTATTCCTATTACTAAACTATGTGCTAACTATACTAAATTATTTGCTATTGTTTAACATCATATATATGGGGTTGTTACAACTTATCACTCCAAATAATCAAAAGTCCGTCACTAGCTAGCTTTTGGTGGAAAGTCCCGAATAGAACCGACTTCAGCCGATCTCATCTCCTCTGTTATCCGCACACACTTAATAAAAATTCAAATTATCGGTTAATATTCAAGGTAGAGAATAAGTGTACATAACAATATTTATAGTAAATTTAATTTGCAATAAGACTGATTCTGTACATTTGTTCGATTCGACGCATAATTACGGAGATATTTCGAATTTTTGAAAATCCCACCTCTAAACCCCCCTCCCACTGGTCCCATTTCAGCCATTATCAAACTTGATCTTTCTTTTTATATAAAACGATTAAATATCGAGTTTGGTAACGATCAAACATAAATTGCTACCGTTAGAGCAACAGATAAACACACACATATATATATATATATATATATATATATATATATATAATTTTGAACGGACCTCAATTTCGTCATCTCCCGGGTAGGATCGATGAAAATTTGAAGACATTTTTCGAAAATCGCGTCATGAGTACGACCTCAATAGGTGATTTCCTATAATGGAAATCAGCTAAAATAAATTATACCAGTATAGGAGACCTGAACTCGGTACAATTAGGGTTGGTATCGTTTGTCGAGTTCTTAATCAAGGAGATGAGAGTATATCTGGCGGTACGCGGGGAGGGATATGAACCAGAGATTCATTGATTGACGGGCCAGCAATGAAGCAGTGCCCTATCAGAGCCGTGGGTTAGTGTGTTACCCTTCGAGCTTGGATGGGTACTAACCCAGGGTAATGCCAGCAGCTGATAAAGTTTAGGGCACCATGATCCGCCCCCCTCCATCCCCTATCTTCTACTTCCGCTATTTAGTGGCTCTATTTCGTCAAATAGGCCGCCCTTACTTCTGTATAAAGCATCCCCTGCCTTTTTACGCTCCCAGGCTTTTATGTCTCTCGCAGGCATAAATTACATCATGTCCGAAAAGGCAGTGTTTCTGCCAACCAAGCATCTTTGCGCCAACGCGTACATTGCCTAAACAACATATAAAGAAAGCTTATTCCAGATCTTAATACTTCCTTGGTAGTTGATTATAATCTAAATACCAACTTCAGAAAGGATTTCTGACTTCGACGTTGTATATAGAACCATGATAAACACCTATGAATATGAAGAAATACAAATTAACGCAAGCCGATTAAAATAGCGTCCACTTAATAACCGTGCCCCTACTTGCCCACTTAATAGAGATAGCAATTATTGTGACAGTATTACTTTTGTATATATTTGTGTATGATGTACACCTACTGGTGATGATTTTTAGCAGATTTCCCTTAGGGAAAATCAGCTACTGAAGTTGTACTCATGATGGTATTTCCAAAAAATTTCTTCAAATGTCCATCGATATTACCTAGTAGATGACACAAATCAGGTAGGCTCAAAATTGTATATATATATATATATATATATATATATATATATATATATTACTTTCATTAGATGGGAATTCAGAAATTTTAACCAACCTCTCCACATAATTCCCTATATTCCGGGTCTCCATCTCTATTACTTCTCCAAGCCACATGATCAATAGCAGCTTCGTCCAATATTTCCAAGTACCTTTCCTTCTAGGGAATTATTCATTTTTTGAGCATAAGGGTATTTATCCATTTATTAAGTTGGCCACACTTACTATACTTTCTGAGGACTTTTATCTTGGAAAAAGGTATGTCCATCGTCGTCTCTCTCATCTCCTTTAAAAATCTAGTTCAACGGCATTTCCCATGGTTCGGATCCAGAAAAGAGGAAGAATTAAGGCACACCAATATTTCCGTCCTACATATTTCGTCCTGGCATAAAATATATCCCAGTTCCTTGATTACTCCTTCCTTTTTATTTTATTTTTTTTTGTTTTATTAAGAATATTACATGCTGCATTTAAATGTATTTGGTAATGTGTGATATGTACAATAGAATCGTCCTCCATCACTCTTGACCGAAGCTACACCCCTTCACCCCAATGAGAGGAGCAGCCTCTCCCTGCCTGGCAAGGAAGTTAAGAGCTAAGGAGGAATGGCACTTGAGAAGAAAATAGCCACTGCTATCACTTCACTCTACTTCTGTAGGAGATTTCTGGGTCATTGTCTCTTGAGGCGCCGAGAAGGGGAATATGGATGAGTGGTACTGAAAAGGGCTAGGACTTCTGGATTAAGATGATTGGATAGCCTGCTGTGGACTTTTATAAATCTTAAGGGAAGTAGTTCCTTTACAAATGGGATATTAAGATCTTTATGGAGGGTGTGCTTGGTAACATAGTATGGTGCGCAGGACTTTGGATTGGAAGGTCTGAATGCGTCTGATGTTCGAAGGTTTTGCTGTACCCCACACTTCTATTGCGTATACCCATATTGGTTTAAGCAGTAACTCGTGTATATTGTTAGTTTGTTTTCGGTAGACAAGTGAGATCTTCTATTTAGCAGTCAGTAAAGTTGTCCGAATCGTCTGTTAACTTCATGTCTTATAACTATTGTGTGGGAATTCCAAGTAACACCTAGTAACACATAGATTTCCAAGTAACACACAAGTGTGTTGGGTTGTCCTTCCAGTAACACCTAATGTTACATAAACTGTTTTTCGGAGATTAAACAGGGGGTCCATTTGTCATTCTTCTGCGAGAACATGTATGTACATCATATCTGCCTGGTTGTTTGGGTAATGAGTAAAAGGCAAAGATGTGCGATCCCGTGGAAATCCCGTGTAAGAGCATCCAATCGAATCCAGACTGTTTACGAATCCATTCTCTGTACAAGCAGGAGTCCTTGTATAGATTTCCCAGCCCATTTATGGTACCTTCAGGAATCTCAGAACCCTTTAACCCTTAATTGACCAGAAACTCAAAAAGTGACTTGAAATGAAAATGTTTCTTAAATACTCATTTTTTGCGTTCCTAATAAATAGAATATATAAGGTTTTACTTATTTTTTTTTCTGGACAAAAATATTACATGGTGTCTTTAAGAACACTGTGGCCAGTTACCCTAATACCTTAGCGGTGTCTTTAAGTACACTCTGGCCAATCACCGTAAATAAAGGGGGTGTCTGTAGGTTATGTTCATAAACTGACATAGTTTCTAAAAATGTAATTAAATAATTTATTATGTAATAAAAGAAACGTGTTGTAAATAGAAAATAAGTACATTGTAAACAAAATATAAATCTGTCAAAAATACCATTCATTCAAGAAAACAGTGCCTTTCACGTGTTTTACAAAGTCCCACATTACATTTTCGGCATAAAACAACCTTTTGATTTTGGTGACACAGTCTACACTTTCCTTTTGTAGTGAATACTTGTCAATGGTGCATCCCATCAAGTCTTGCTGCATCGGCTATGAGAACTGCAATTGGTGGTTCTGGTTCCACTAGCCCTTTTAGCTCGCCGGTCCAGCAGAATAACCTCTGCAATGTGTATTCGAAATTGTTTTAAAGTCAATTTTTTTTAGGGTGTTCCTTTTGTACTATTAGCAATGCGTTATTTATTACCAAATCCAATTATTTGCTGAAAAAGTTCATGTAATACTTGTGGGATACCTGTTCTATAAAGTGCAACGAACATGCCACTAAGGACAACACTTTGTTGTCATACCATTTAATCATGCTGATCCACTTTTTGTTATCAACATATTCTTCATAACATCCTTTTCCCTCTTTCACCCTTAATATTGAAATGTTCCAATACTTCATTCATTTCAATTTGAAAATTTCCTTCATCCAGCCGTGTGCATTTTCATTGTCGCTTTCTTCTTTATCGCAAGTGATAATGAATTTTGGTTCCAAAGAGAAAAATCTTTTCACCTCGACTTTTATGCGTATCTGTTAATTAAAATAGTAAAAGTAAGAAATAATATAAAATCATGCCCCTTGGGCAAATTTGTTGGTATTTGGCCAGGGTGAACTTAAGTACACCATCATTAAAATCCATGCTAAAACTCTATTTCTCTCCAGAATGGAAAATAAAACACATAGGAACTTAAATACAATCCTTTGCAACTAATTCACCCTTTTTGGTTCATATTTAAATCGAATAGCGTATATTTCAATGAATTAGAAACTTCGCTGGCAACTAGAGTGAAGTAGGGTGGTAATGATGATTTTCTTCAGTATATTGTTAGTAATTAGCTCCAATAACAATAAATGGGCTTTTGTCGCATATGCTTATGCTTGGTAGATTACAGGAGTGTGGACTGTGGCCCAAAAGGGGTAAGAATAGAAGCAGTTGCTCTCTGGGAGTGTTAAATATGAACGGAGTGTTTAAAGGCACCTTGGCCAGTTAAGGGTTAAAAATGTTTAAGTCTCTCACTAACGAATACAATCATAGTCGTTCAACAAATACTACATGCAGCTGTTGAATTTGTATAAGTGAGATTTAGTTTTGTTTATAAATTAACCCAAATCACATATTGATGCATATCATTCATTGTTCATAATTTTGCTGACATCAACTACCAACACAGTGCCTCAAAAACATAGAGAACTATAACTAAAACTTCAATTCTTATTTTTTTTCCTTTTAGTTACATTGTACATACTAGGGATGTCAAATCTTTGAACTTTTCATATATTTAATATTTAAGGAAAATATTTAATCTAAATTTATTGTCATAAGTTTCACTATAAATAATATGACAACATGAAACACACTTCTCCAAAAGAAAAACGTTTTATGGTTCATTAAAATAATTTCCATGATCCTCTTTCTTTATTTGTGTGTTGCTATTATTAAATTATTCATGTCATTTGTATGCTGAAAGTCACCAATTTTGAAAGTATTCAGTAAAAATAGAGTCGTAACTCTTGTGACAATTTTTAAAATTTAATTATTTTTAATTTTACCTAAAAATGTGATAATCAGTAGCATTTCTAGAAATTGTTTCACCCCGATGTACCTATGGTATTTGTTATCATTTCCTTTAAATTGGTAAATGAAATTTTTTACCTGTGGGACATGAAAATTATCATTTTTGACGGACTTGTCCCACACGTGATTTTAACACTTGAACAACTCCTTCCCTCGTCAGCCCGGTAATCTTTTTTCGAGAAAGCGGATTCAATTTTTTTTATGACATAAAAAGGATATTTTCCTAAAAACCCATTAATGTATTTTGGTATATTTTTTTTTACTTATA
Organism: Riptortus pedestris; assembly: GCA_019009955.1. Taxonomy (NCBI): domain Eukaryota; kingdom Metazoa; phylum Arthropoda; class Insecta; order Hemiptera; family Alydidae; genus Riptortus; species Riptortus pedestris. Next base: position 107,933,183 of record CM032229.1, on the reverse strand, counting down.
CACAAATGACTCTTAATGAGGATGGCTTAATATTGGTTTTTTATTTATTATTTTAGAATTAAGGTTTATTTTGTGTCTGTTTCGATACCCCTCACTGTTAAGAGCATTTTAATCAATCAGTCGACTAGAAATGTCGTGCAGCTAGACGATGGTCATCCTGGCAGAGAATTGTCCATATCTTTGTCATCTAGGCGCTGAAGGATACTTTATTGGTTAAGATACTCTCTCTCATTGGTTATAACCTCGTGTTCTCCATTCACTCTTCCAAGAGCTTTATCACCATTCTCTACTCAGCTGAAACACGACTTTGTACTTCTAACCAAGGTGCAGATTTTTGTAAGATATTGAGAACCAGAATGTAAACAGTGCAACAACTACCTTTATTCTGACTCAAAAAAAACATTCGGTTATCTTATTACCACGTGCACCACTTTTAGGTTATATGACAAAACATATGGTTTAATATCACATCCAACAATTTTTGGAAGATTTCCCTTAAGAGAAATCAGCTATTGAGGTCATACACATGACGTCATTTTCGGAAAAAAATTTCAGATGACCATTGATCCTACTCAAGAGATGACGAAAATGAGGTCCGTTCAAAACTTTATAAATATATATACAATTTGAACGGACCTCATTTTCGTATATATATATATATATATATATATATATATATATATATATATATATATATATATGTATGTATGTATGTATGTATGTATACACTGTGTGACGGACTTTTTAATCACGCTATCGTCATGTCTTGGAAATAAAATATCAATATCATCTGCTAAAAGTACTCAATAATGCAAATAAACTGGCACTGGCATAGCTTCCTTCTTCCATCACTTATAGGGATCCAACTTTTTCCTAGCGCGGACGTCGCTACCCGAATTTGGAAGTCTTTCTTACCTTAAATTGCCTTTCTGGCTTGTATGTATTATAAAAGCCTTCATAAAATTAATCTATTTAGTTGAAACTCACAAATCTCTAGTTTCTCAAACACTAAGTAGGCATAAGTTCAATCGTTATTGTGCCTTGGGCAAAAGCTTATCATTGTTTGCCGTAGAAATCATTTTCTAGTATTTCAAGACTACTTTATCACCATTATAATTAACCAGAGGGAATATATTATTTCGTTTAGAAATATTTATTTGCCCCACACACCCATATATTTATATTTAAATTCTATGGTCTTTTTTCGATGTCTTTTTTTGGTATTTCACTAGTAATATCCGTTGTTGTGAGGGATGGGAATTATAATTCAATGTATTACTTAATAACAGTTTATTGTGAGGGATGGGAATTATAATTCAATGTATTACTTAATAATAGTTCATTGTCAGGGATGGGAATTATAATTCAATGTATTACTTAATAATAGTTCATTGTGAGGGATGGGAATTATAATTCAATGTATTACTTAATAATAGTTCATTGTGAGGGATGGGAATTATAATTCAATGTATTACTTAATAATAGTTCATTGTGAGGGATGGGAATTATAATTCAATGTATTACTTAATAATAGTTCATTGTGAGGGATGGGAATTATAATTCAATGTATTACTTAATATTAGTTCATTGTGAGGGATGGGAATTATAATTCAATGTATTACTTAATAATAGTTCATTGTGAGGGATGGGAATTATAATTCAATGTATTACTTAATAATAGTTTATTGTGAGGGATGGGAATTATAATTCAATGTATTACTTAATAACAGTTTATTGTGAGGGATGGGAATTATAATTCAATGTATTACTTAATAATAGTTTATTGTGAGGGATGGGAATTATAATTCAATGTATTACTTAATAATAGTTTATTGTGAGGGATGGGAATTATAATTCAATGTATTACTTAATAATAGTTTATTGTGAGGGATGGGAACTATGATTCAATATATTTACCTCACATAGACTCGCAAATGGAACGTAGGTTAAGTTTAACTTTAATTAATTTGTTTTTATTCTTATTTTTATTTATTTATTTTTTCATTCCATTTATTAATTTTATCTGTGGTTATCTTACTTATTTTTATATATTTTATTTTTTTTATATTATATTTGAGTAGATAATTGATTAACGTGCATACATTGTAAAATAAAAATGTATTTAAACATAATCATACATGTAATATGCCATGTGGCAATGGAACATGTATTCAAATAAATAACTCCTCATAGGGTTACTATGAGGAGAAAAAAAAGTTAGTAATATCCGCTAACATTTACATTGCACAAGGGTCCACTCCGTTTGATAATTTCATAGATATTAGACCTGAATTAGAGACGCTCTTCTCCAACTTTATAGCCATTGTCACTAAATCATTACTGCTCTATTTTTTTCTGAATCTCAGGCTGATTTCCCATTTCTTTTGGGGTTATTCGCTGTTTTAAGAATCTGTGTGGTTATGGTAATGAAACTAGGTCGTGATACATTATCATTGTCCTATAGATTTCCGGCTTTTCATTGGCTAGCCTTTTTTGATAAATAATTTTATTTTCGAAGATAGGAGGAATCACCTAAAGGATTTTAGCATATTCTTTAATTCACTTTTTCTTCGCCATAAGTTTTCACATTTTTTATAAAATTAGGACCTTATTTTTATATTAAGTAAGAAAGTTTTGGGGAAATTTATTTATTTAAGAAGAACCACATCTATAAATTAAGGTGGAATTAGACTTATTCGACATTTCCTGCGCCACGTGCTCCTTACTTTTTCCTTGTTTCCATCAATAATTAACTGTCTACAAAGTAACCAGAGATGTTTGCTATCTTTCGCACTGGTTTATTCGTAATGATTTTATAAAGATTAAAACTACTAAAATAACTCATTACATAAAATTGTTCTAGTTTAAAAGACACAGCTTAATTTTCCCTGATAGCTTAGAGTATATTGCAGAAGTATTCAAGTAATTATTTCCCGAGGGTTAGAATCTCCTGAACAACGCTTAAGAGTTTTTGATGCGATGACATACCCTTAAGTATTGAAATTTACCTGTATAAATAATCTTAAAAAGTAAAAATCAGCAGGCAATTATTTTATAAAAGAAAAACGTTAACAGGTAAAGACTCAAAGAAACATTGTTTGGCAATTTAATTTTAAATATCATTTTATCTGGAGGTGTTTTCGGTTTTCCTCTACAGAAAGTATAAACAATATAGAAGTCTAATTAAAGCCAAACTCTTTAAAGTTTTCCAATAAAGAAATGTTAGTCTTAAAAATGTATTAAAAGGGAAAACACGAGCACCATTAGACTGATTAAGCAGTTCATTGAATGAAATACCATTTTATTCTTCAAATTAATTCTCATTGTACGAATATATAAAAGTGTATTCAATACACATTTACATTCAATATGTATTGAAACATCTAAGATTCTTTTGATTTGTTCAGTCATATATTTTTGAATTTATTAATTAAAAAAAAAAGTCTCTCTACAGCATTGTCCACACATAAGTTGCTATGATATCTTCAATGACAATATTCTCATTCACATTATATACATGATATGTTAGCACATGGCAAACGAATGCAAGATTTTTAATATAAGACTTTTAATTTTATGGGGTAAAAATTTATTCGGTCCTAAAAACTACACGGTGTTTCATTTGTTGAAAAATGTCTACCTAAATATCAATACACGTTGATATCAAGTTGAGTGAGTAAACGAAAATTTTGGCACCAAACTTTTATTACTCAAAACATTGTATTACCATAATTTTCAAACTTTTTAGTAATTTTTAAATCGTATGTGTATTATATTTGTGGACAGTATATTTTTTTTAAGCATCGTTTATTTTTAATTTTCAAATGTTATAATAATAATGATATTAAACTGAAGTCGATTAATTAACTAGTAAACATAACTTACTATAAAAATAAAAAAGTTTTTTTCATTAAGTCTAAGATTTTTGACATTACATGAGTTAATTTATTTGTAAATATTTAAGTACTGAAAAGAACAAATGCTGAAAGATATTTTTGATTACTCGGGCTGTGGTTACTTTTATATAAATACAAATATATTTCCTATTATTTCTTTCGAGTAGGGATCAATTCATAGGTGGACAATATGAATTAATTTTGACACTAAATCATTAATTGAAATATTTAGGCGCTCCGTGGCCAGAGTGCAAGGGTAATTTGTAGATAAGCCGTTCTGATTAGCCTTTACTGCATAAAATGGATCAATATGTGAATATATGTTTTTAGCAGATTTCCCTTAAGGGAAATCAGCTATTGAGGTTGTACTCATGACGGAATTTTCGAAATTTTTCTTCAAATGTCCACCGATCCTACCTAGTAGATGCCGAAAATGAGGTCCGTTCAAAACTGTATATATATATATATATATATATATATATATATATATATATATATATATATATATGTCTGTTACCGCTCTAGCGGTCGCAATTTTTGTTTGATCGTTACCAAACTCGATATTTAGTCGTTTTATGTAAAAAGAAAGATCAAGTTCGTTAGTGGCTGAAATCGGACCAATGGGAGGAGGAGTTTAGAGGGGAGGGTTTTATAAAATTCGACATATTTCCGTTACTATACGTCGGATCGAAAAATAGTATAGAATCAATCTTATTGCAAATTAAATTTACTATAAATAATGTTATATACATTTATTCTCTATCTTGAATATTAACAATGCAAAGGTTTTTGCATTTTTATGAAATCGGGGCAGATAATGGATGAGAGTAAAATTTCACGTGGGAAATCTGCTTAGTTTACGCAGCCCCTGCGTGACGGACTTTTTTTTTTTTAAATGAAGAACGTGTTTTTCAACCAGTAAGAATCAATTCAATTTTATGTAAAGCTATGCAGTCTTTAGTATTTATAATTCACCAAGATCACACCTTTTTCATGTCGCACAATCAAAAATTAATGACATAAAACTCTGCATGCTATTTTGAAAGTGGTTTTATTATTAATCAAATTTGGATAAAAAAACAAATCCAGGCAACCAATGGTGAAACATTGAACAAAACGATACTGTTGAGCATTATGTTTTCTCAGTAAGTTAACTAACAATTCATAATTCACATTAATATTTTTACTTATATAATATTATAGAGGTACTTGAATCATACAGTCACCCTTCCAGGGCGCCTCTTATATTCCGTTTGTTCAGTGGTAACTCTGATAAACAAGCCACAGATATCTGGCATGAAGTTTACTTCTTCTAATGCAGTTTTTTCATGCTGAATACAAATCTGAAAACTGTTTTGCTCTATCATGTCTGGGTTTTTTTCTATTTATTTTATTTATTTATTTCCTCTACATAGTAACCCTATGTGGAGGGATTTTATTTTTCTGTACATCCTATGCATATGTGCATTTTGACAATTTTTAACAACATTTTATATAATAATAATATATATCTATATATATATATATATATAAAATTGTAACCTCTGTCTGTACATTGATTTTTTTCGCGAAATTTCACGATAACTTTTCGTTTCACATGTCATAGACACCATAACTGCATTTTGTTTCTTTGGTGTCTGTTTGTTTGTTTGTTTGTTTGTTACCTTTTCACGCATAAACGGCTGAACCGAATATTATGAAACTTGGTATGTGTATTACTACTAACCCAACTTAGACTTTAGGCTATATTAATATTCTCTGAGACGAACAGGAGTGGGGGTTATAAGGGACGCCTGAAATTAAAAATAGCGATATTTCGTTTCCTATTGGTTTCTTGGCAAATATGCATATAACAAAAGTTGTTTATTTTGTTATTTAGAGTAACTTTTGTTATGTACACTTTTTTCGTATACCGAACTATAAAGGTGTTATACGCTAAATATTATAGAGGGAGTCAACAATTTTATTTGGCACAAAGACTCAACCGAACTAAATAAAACTCGGTATGTGTATTAGCACTAACGCCTTACTTATAATAAGCCATACAAACATTTCTAGGGACGGGCAGGAGTGGGGGTTATAAGGGACGCCTGAAATTAAAAATAGTGATATTCCGTTTCCTATTGGTGTTTCGGCAAATATGGACATAACAAAAGTTGTTTATTTTGTTATTTAGAGAAACTTTTGTTATATACACTATCGCCGAATACCGAATTATGAAGGCGTTATACGCTAAAAATTATTGCGGGTGTCAAGAATATTATTTGGCACAAAAGAGTCCACCGAACTAAATAAAACTCGGTATGTGTATTATCTCTGACGCCTTAATTCTCATAAGCCATACCAATATTTCTAGGGACGGGCAGGAGTGGGGGTTATAAGGGAGGCCTGAAATTAAAAATAGCGATATTTCTTTTTCTACTGTTTTTTCTGCAAATATGCACATGACAAAAGTTGTTTATTTTGTTATTTAAAGTAACTTTGGTTATATTCACTTTTGCTGTATAACATAAACGAGATATGCGTTAAAAACTAAAGCGGAAGCCAACAATTTTGTTGAGCACAAACGATTGAACCGAATTTAACAAAACTTGGTATGCGAATTAGCATTAATTCTTCCATGATTATAAGCTACATTAAAATGTTTAGGTTCAAACGGGAGTGGGGGTTATAAGACAGGCCTGAGATAAAAATTCGCAATTTTCATTTTCTATTTTTTTTCAGCTAACGTGCACATAGCAAAAGTTGTTTACTTTTGTTATTTAAAGTAACTTTTGTTGTATTCACTTTTGCCGTAAATGAAGTTAACACGGCATATACGCTAAATCCATAGCGGGAGTCAATAATTTTATTAGTGCTTATTTAAGTGTTTTTAATAAATGCATATTATAACAAAAGATGTTATGTTTTAGTCTTATATGATAATTGCAAGTATGATTCGGATTAGTGAGCTTATAAATCTCCGTCGCCTCCTCATTTATTTATTTATTTTCCCTATAACTTTGTTATTTATTTCTAATAGAATATAAACTATAAGAGCATTTCTGGTATTTAAATATACTCGATATGAATGTTTAAAGTATTACTAGGTTGCAGGGGGGCTCTCTTTCCCTCATCTAGCTTTTTGAACATAAATGAAATTATGTTTAGGGATCTATTATTTAGTTCCATCAGGGAGATAAATTATTAAAATAATATTCTGAAGCAATATTCTAAGGAAAACAACGATGATAACGCTCCTGCGAGAGCGGAAATGGACGGGAGGTAATTGAGTTTAGTTATTTCCTGTGGAATGCTGCCACGACGGGAAGTGATTTCCACTGAGGCTTACTAATACGAATATAATCTTATGTGTAAAACTATGCTAAAACTATATGTGCTTGGTTTGATTTTTGGCAGGAAATATTTTCATTATAGAAGATATTTAATTGTGATAAATGCTACCCATGAATATGGTTTGAATTATTCAAAAACCGTTAGTCAAAAAGTCGTGAGGGATAAATTAGGAACCCATTTTCATATATTCTTCAAAACTAAAATTTCTATTCTATTAACCCTGAAAGTTACACTTTAGGATTGGCTGATTTGAAAAAACAATACATCGTGGAGAGAAGTGCAATTGTACACATTGAAGTCTTGCTATAAAAATACAATCATTAGTCAGTCAGCAATGATTTCCCGGGCATCGCCGGGTACCTTAGCTAGTATATATATATATATATATATATATATATATATATATATATATATATATATATATATATATATACTTATTAAAATGTAAGTAAGATTCTAAAAATTAGACTTGATAAAATAAAACAAAAAAACATTAAATAGTGCAATTAAGTACCAATAAAAATTACATAATATTAATTTTATATTATCTTTTCCTCTCTCAGCTTAAGAATATCGTAGGCTATTGCTTTTAATAAATTTATGTGTTTTGAAAATAAAATGTAGGGACTGATAGGCCATCCGGGAATATGAGTCAGTCTACATCCATAAATCAGGTGGGTGAATGTCTGTTCAGTGTACCTGTCGTATTTAGAAGTATTTGAGTCAGTAAGTTTGAATCTGTATAAGTAAGAGTTTGTATTTCCGTGTCCAGTTAGTATTTGTGTGAGATAAAATGTATGTTGGGATAGTGGGATATTGGTTTTTAAAATAGGGATATAGGTCACGCCGAATTTTCCAAATAACGCCGTACGGGCTTTTTTAAATCGCTATAGTCCCTGTTCTCATTGTGATAGGAAGGAGGGAGCGATGTCATTTTACTCTGTTAAGCATGACCTTTCATATGACATGCAACAAACATTAGTAAAAACGTCGTTCGTGTGCCGTTGGCTGTTTCCACTTCATATAAAACATGGACTCATGAAGAACTTCGTGAAGGCACTAGACAACAACTCAGATGCTTGTCGGTACCTATACAACACGTTTCGAGATTTGAGTTAAGCGAAAGTGAAAGAACGTGTGTTCATAGGTCCGCAAATAAGGAAGATAACTGGAGACAGTCATTTCGAAGACTCACTCAGCAATACTGAACAAGATGATGGTCTTTTTCTATAATGACTGTTGTTGGTATTTCATTAGTAACATCCATAAATATATAAATTGCACAAGGATCCACCCCGTTTGATAATTTCATAGATATTAGACCTGAATTAGAGTCGCTCTTCGCCAACTTTATAGACAATGTCACTAAATCATTCTGTTCTATTTTTTTCTGAATCTCAGGCTGATTTCCCTAAAACATCTCTTTATAATATTCTAAAGAAGTTTCAAAAGGGGGTTTATCTATTTTTTTGGGAGTTTATCGCTGTTTTAAGAATCTGTGTGGTTATGGTAATGAAACTGTTCAGTCGTCAGTTTGAATTTTTAAATTTCCCGCGCTCGCGGGGTTCATAGACCCGCCACACACACATGCATATCGCCAAGGCCGTGGCTACAGCGGAAAACCACATGCAGTTCAAGAAGGCATCGGCCAACAACAAGGATACAGTCAGTTACTCTCAGACGTTGGGGTCGTTCATACGGCCAGAGGGGCCTCCCTCCCCTACAGATCACCGCTTCGCTTCATAGATAACCGCTTCACAGATAACCGCTTCATAGGGAACCGCTTTTTAGACAACCGCAGTTGGAAGTCACCCGTGATAGTCATTCAGTTGTTTCATCTCCCGCAAGCTGACATCCTGTATTTATCACCGCAACAAGCGAGAAGACTCCATCATTTCAAGGAAAATGCATGATTACCGCAAGTACCTATTTAATAATGCTAGCATTATGTGCGCCAATATCGAATGAGTACTCATATATTACAAGACCCACCGCTAATTTTGTATGTATAGTTATGGCCGCCATATTAGTTCATAAAGTTACTTTCTTTTGTTTACTGTTCAAATATCATTTTATTATAATATATTTCTATTACAGATAAGTTAATGCATAACGTAAGGTTCCTTTGTCTTGTTCAACCTCTAGATATAACGAGTAGCATATAGAGATATAATTCACTATTTCAATATACCTAATTCTTAAGAGAACTCACATAGTTGTTTTGTTTTCTTTATTTATCTTTTTTCCTCATCTCTCCAGGAGAAATAACAAATGGTTCAGTCTAAATTCTCTCCCAACTCTTGCCTTTAACACAAGCTTTCCGCCATTACATTTTGGTGCCGACATTTTCTATTATTACCGCAAAAGCTTACCGCACGCCCCAACATTTTGGTGCCGAAACCCGGGACTAAAACGCTTCCCCGCCCCGACAGAAACTATGTCGTGATATATTATCATAGTCTTCTACATTTCCGGCTTTTCATTGGCTAGCCTTTTTTGATACATAATTTTGATATATTCTTTAATTCATTTTTTCTTTCCCATGAGTTTATCACATCTTTCATAAAAGACCTTATTTTTATATTAAGTAAAAGAGTTTTGGGAAATTTATTTATTTAAGCAGAACTACATCTATAAATTAATGTGGATTTAGCCTTATACGACATTTCCTTTGCCTGTTTTATTCGTAATGATTTTATAAAGATTAAAACTACTAAAATCACTAATTACATGAAATTGTTCAAGTTTAAAAGACACAGCTTAATTTCCCTGATAGCTTAGAGTATATTGCAGAAGTTTTCAAGTAATTATTTGCCAAGGGTTGGAATCTCCTGAACAACACTTAAGAGTTTTCGATGAGATGACATACCCGTAAGTATGGAAATTCACCAGTACAAATAATCTTAAAAAGTAAAAATCAGCAGGCAATTATTTTATTATTGGTTGGCATTCAAGTCTATTGTAGCCAATTTCCTTGGAAATTATAAATCTCCTGACAATGTAAATATTGTGCAGAAGTGCTTTTGTCCGTACAGCTTGATGGGTTGCAACATCTCAATCAAGATTCATCTCCTTGACTCACATCTCGTCTTGATTCCCGAGAACCTAGGTTCTGTCAGTGATGAACATAGCAAACGTTTTCAACAGGACATCTCGGTGATGGAGTCATGCTATCAGGGTCAATGGAGTGGAGTAATGTTGGCTGATTTTTGCTGGATGTTTCAGCCACACTTTCAAGAAATTCAACCTAAATTAACTTTAAATTAAGGATTTTATATAATAAATTGTTAAATACATGTTATACCTATGTATTTTATATGTGTATTATACCTTAAACTAGATGCTGCTGTATAGTTTATGTTAATTAGTACTCTTATCAGCAATATGTCCCCTACTGTAACATGTATGCGAGTTGTTTGCCTTGATACAATGTTAAACATATATAAATGGTTAATGTCCGGTATCTCAAAAACGGTGGGTGATAGAGACAAACGGTTGGCATATTTTTAATCAGCATGTCCGAATTGTCTTAAAACAAGTGTTGGATACCAAAATACCCACCAAAAGTTTTTGTTTTTTCATCAGTGTAATCAAAATTCAATATTCACTGATTCTTGTGAAGGAAAAAAAAATATTCACAATTCTTATCTGACTCTTCCACTCAACATTTTCGTGCAATCTCTTCATCCTCGGGTGATTTCGGATCGTCAAAAAAAAGAGTTAATATCCTAGCTCTATGCCTATGTGCATCGTTAGCCGTCGTATTACTAGGTATCGTTTCCTATGAGTCTGTATATAAAGCACTCTTTATTCCTCCTTCATGCGGATGTAAAATTCAGGTTGAAAATGCGTGGTTGTTTGTCAAGTGTACATCGATCCAACCCAGGATATGACGAAAACGAGGTCCGTTCAAAGCTATATATATATATATATATATAGATATATATATATATATATATATATATATATATATATTGTTGCGAAAATTAAATAGATGAATAATCCTTCAGAGAAGGAGAGTCGCGTATTTGGAAAGTGTGGCGTAGATCAAAGAAACCGGCAGAATGCCCTAGGTCCTACCAGTACTTTCCAGCCAAACGTCGAGGGGTCCAGACAATTCCCCTTTGACGTATGCTGACTAGCTATATAAAGAAGGGCCTGCCGCGAGCGAGTAGTTTTATTCTCACCTGTCTTGATGTTCACATCAGTGCTACAGTGCGACTTAGTGCAGTGCGGTAAAGTGTTTTTATAAGAAGAACAGTGTTGTGCCGTGACTGTAAGTAACAGTTTAGTGCCGTGTTTAAGACAGTACAGTGCCGTCTTGTTGTTAATTTCAGTAACCGTGAGTGAATTGTTGGACTGTGTAATCTGAAGAAAAGTGACGCTATCAGTGTATACTGTGAGTAGTAATTAAGAATAATTACCAAGTTTATTGTGCATAGTGAAATAAATTGTGCAGTGTTAAAAACTGTGAAACTTGGGAGTATTTAATTTTGCAATCCAAAAGAACTCTTATTAAAAACGTTTATTACTGGTTTTGGTAATAAAAAAAAACGTAACAACTGGTGTCAGAAGTGGGATTGCAAAATTAAAATCAACAAAAATGAAGTTTGAAGAACTAAAAGTAGAACATCTGAAGAAGGAGTTGGTCAAACTGGATCTGCCAACAACAGGAAATAATGGCTGAACTACAAAGGCGTTTGACAGATGAATTCCAAAGACGAGGAATTGATGTAAGTACACATGAGTTTGACGATTAAGAAGACATTGCTGTATGTACTCCTAAGTCAAGCAGCAATTTTGATTTAAATTCTATTTTGGCCGCCATGATGGAAAAAATAACAGATAATAACCAGAAACTCTTAGAAGCTTCTAGAGCTAATTACGAAAGACTAGAAGAAGCTTCTAGAGCTAATTGCGAGAGGCTAGAAGAAAAATTCCAGGAATCTTCTAGAAGCAACAGCGAGAAAATCTTAGCGGAATTAAGACAAGAATTTCAAGAAGCTTCTAGAGCTAATTACGAGAGATTAAAAGAAGCTTCTAAAAGTAACAGCGAGAAAATCTTAGCGGAAGTTAGACAAAGATTGCGAGAGGTTAGAAGAAAAATTCCAGGAAGCCTCTAGAACAACAAACCAAAAACTCCACGAAATATCAGAGGTGTTGGACAAACGTGTGGGAGCGATAGAACAGAGGGTCGCACAGTGGGCCGGCTGGCCAATCTAGGTGGAAATAATTCATGAAATCAAAACATCTAATTAAGTTATTGCCTTAATCTGGAACGTCTATTAATCCAATATGGCATGGTATTTTGGAATTAGCACCCGTACAAACATCACAAGAGTACACAAACAATGACAAATCCGATGTTTTCATTCTAATGATTAACAAGTTTGCAGCTCAGTTTTACCTAAAAATTTACTTAGAAAGGTTGTTTTTTCTGTATTTAAATTATCGAAAGTAAATTATTAAATTATTTTATTAAGATGGACACCATATCCATGGGTAAGTTAATAATAAAAATACAATAATATCTTAAAATTATACGAAATAAAAAGTTTTAACATCCGTAAAAAAAATATACCGCATAATACCGCTAAGATAATTATGCCTGTTGTTCTTTATAATACAAACTAACATTTCATAAGAAATAGAATTGCTAATATTTGCTAACTTTGTCGTACGGGCTATTTTCAGAAAAAGAAATGACGATTACGAGACAAGACGTTTTTCTTCTTTGGCAAAGCTGTTCAAACACAAAGCCAATAATTGAGACCATTTTGTCACAATTTGCTGTCAAAAATATCCAACAACATTCATTGGAAAAATTGACCAGTACTTTAAACCTTTTGTTGTCAAAAATTAAAATTATATTGCAATAAGCTGGACAATACCATGATTTGTTTCTTCAAAAAAATACTATTTGGTTGGATAAAATTTTCACATTTATATGTATATGTGATGAAGAGGAACCTCTGCCATCTACTTCTGGAGGTCGACCAGTTAAGCCATTTGTTGACTGCTGTGCTAAAACGAAGAAAACAAAAATAGGAGATATTATATAAAGACCATTAAATGAAATAGTGTTTGCTTCTGAAGTCGCTGTAAGAAAGTCGGGAAAACGTGATGCAGCTGACATCATTAAAGAAGTAGTTCTTTGTTCATCTGATGTAGCTACTCAAATTAAAAAAAAACTTCGAAAGAGTAAACTTAATGAAATCCGCCCATTTACTAACGACGTTAGCTATTTTCATTGACTGTAAGCTGTCAAAAAATTCATATAAGTTGCTTCGGAATCATGCATTAATCATTAATCATAAAATATATCCATATTATTATCAATTAGAAAAAACAAAAAACGATTGCTATCCATCTGGACCTGGAGATATGGTAGTTACTGAAAATTGCGTCACTTTCAATGTACAGTCCATAGTGGATTTGAGAACTATGAGACTTGTTCTTGCCCACAGAAAAGTTTTCCAAAATTTCCCCCTCTCAAACAACATTTGTTATGATATGTAAATGGGGTTGTGATGGTAGCAGTGGTCATAGTAGGTACCAGGAGAAATTTGAAGTCCAGGATGCCGATGATGAGTATTTATTTTCTAATTCATTTCTTGTTCATAAAATTTTGACCCATAGCACCCAAATAAGTAAGAAGTGCATTGTGCCTATCGGAATATTATCGGATTCGGCTTAGGAGTCTCGAAATAAATATTTGAGGCGATTTCGAGAGTGCCATACCCGGAAATGCTCTCGAATAGATACAAATACGGATTTAGCACAAAGGATGTTGGTGACTTCAGATCCTTCAATTTATTCTTTTAGGAAGGAGACCAGGAAAAGTCGAAAAGGTTTACATAAGGATATGCTATCGCTTTTGCAGCCTCCAAGTTCTAATATAAATAAAGATTCAGAAAGCGATAATAGCGATAGTGATAGTGATGATAAACTGATAATATCTCCCATTAACTGTTCTTCTTTTGTGATTTCAATTGTTACCTATGTTTTGGATTTTTCTTTATATATTGTGGTTATTATTTTCTTTATATATTGTGGTTATTATTTACGACTAAATAATTGTATAATAATAATAAAACAATAAAACATTAAAAAAAAAAAACAGTTTTTTCCAACTAGATCGGCCATCCGACCCACTGTGGGTCGGCGAGTTTGATGAAAAACTCTGTGGCATTAAGAAGAATGTTGAAGAGAAAATGACCAACCTAGAACGAAAGATAGACGATGAAATACGTGAGCTACAATTCCAAATGGATAATCTACATGTTCGAGAGGGTCCGGTGAGGCTCATTTCAGAACAATCCAGCAAGATAAATACCCCAACTTTTGACCAGTACCTTCCAGCCAGTCGTCGAGGAGTCCAGACAATTCCCCTTTGATGTATGCCGCCGCCCTATATAAAGAAGGGCCTGCCGCGAGCGAGGCAGTTTTATTCTCACCTGTCTTGATGTTCTCATTAGTGCTACAGTGCGACTTAGTGCAGTGCGGTAAAGTGTTTTTAGAAGAAGAACAGTGTTGTGCCATAACTGTAAGTAACAGTTTAGTGCCGTGTTTAAGACAGTACAGTGCCGTCTTATTGTGAATTTCAGTAACCGTGAGTGAATTGTTGGACTGTGTAATCTGAAGAACAGTGACGCTATCAGTGTATACTGTGAGTAGTAATTAAGAATAATTACCAAGTTTATTGTGCATAGTGAAATAAATTGTGCAGTGTTAAAAACTGTGAAACTTGGGAGTATTTAATTTTGCAATCCAAAAGAACTCTTATTAAAAACGTTTATTACTGGTTTTGGTAATAAAAAAACGTAACAATATATATATATGTCTGTTAACACTCTAGCGGTCGTAATTTTCGTTTTATCGTCACCAAACTTGGTATTTAATCGTTTCATGTAAAAAACAACAAGTTCGTTAACGTCTGAAATTGGACTAGTGGGAAGGAGGGTTTAGAGGGGGGAGATTTCGAATATTTGTACGTCAAAATATAAAAATTGTATAGAACCAATCTTGTTGCAAATTAAATTTTCTATAAATATTGATATATACGTTTATTCTCTATCAGGAATATTAACCGAGATATTGGCATTATTATTATGTGCGTGCGGTAACGGACTAGGTGAAGTCGTCTAAGGTCGGTTCTATTTTTATGGAATAGAACCGAAGAAGTAGCTTTCGGCCGTTTCCTTAACTGTTCGGCTCTCGTATGGAGATGTCTCTATTATATAGCTTCACGTGGGAAATCTGCTTAGTTTACGCAGCCCCTGCGTGACGGATTTTTTTTTTTTTTTTTGTTTTTGGCCAGATATCTTTCTGAGTAGATTTCTACACATCGGATAGAAAAGAAGCATAATTTTCGGTTATTTATACAACCAAAAATGACTGATTGATTTTCAAAGGAAAGGTTCTGTAATCAACTAAATAAATTATGAACTAGACTAATTAGTTGTATTTAATAATGTTCACTGATATAATAACAACACTAAATTATTAAAATAGAGGTAGTAATATTACGAGCAAATGAATTGAAAATTACTGAGTTCGCTATATTAGTAATTCTATTTAACGATAGCCACCCCTTTCATCTTCAATTCACTGAATTATTGCATTGGTAACGCTCCCATGCACAAATATCTCTCTCGCTCACTCCATCCCCCTTCTCACTCTCACTCCAATCTCTCTATCTCACTGACTACAAGCATCCAGGCGGTGATAGCTTATCATTATCACTAAGGGCAATGTAATTAATCCATAATGGCAGTTGGGAGAATGTCTCAAGCGAATCTCTAGAGCTCCAAGCGTTAGTTATGTATAGACACGGGAAAAGGTCATTAGTAAGTATTTGACTCTATCCCTTAACCGCTTCACTCCAGAACCATTAGAAGCCGTATTGTAACAATTACTAATGAGGAAAAGCAACTCCGCTACCTTTTGCACCAAGAACCTATTCAAACTAATTGAAAATGACAGATTCTATGAAATATGTACTATCTTAAAATGGATTAAGAAATAATTTCATATTTAATAAAATAACTGTTCAGTCATGTACTCCCGCTTACTTAGTTCACTAACCGACCGTACATCAGGAGGTCGACATAGGCGGTGGCCAAGATTGGAAACTGCAGCACTGGTGTACAGGATGGAGCACTCGTTTTAGGCTGGGCAGCCATATTAGTCCTGTGTCTGTCACTTGGTTTTATTTATGCTCCGCAAACGTGAACGTTTTTCGGCTCTCACAGCGATTTTTCTCGGAAAGGATCTCTCCGCATCGAAGATAGAGGCCTCCGCTATCATTCTGTACCAGTTAGAAGAAAGAATCTGAAGTGGAACACACATAACACTGGAAGGAAAGTCCGCCTCATGGAAAGTATATTTTCATCAAAGGTACTACTTTATTTTACTATAATGCTAGCATTATCGACGTTGACAATCGAATGAGTACTCATGATAAAGGACATTTCAATCATTATCTAGTGGATCTAAAGTATTAGCTTGCCGCTAAAGTTTACAAATTTAATAAAGGACAACCATTATTTTTCATTCTAGGTTTTACAGCCCTCTTTAATAAAGTTAAAGTTTCTTTGTTTTTATAACAGATTTATCAATAAGTGTTAATGTTTATTTCATTAGTTTTAAGGCTAGTTTCTAGATTAGTATTCTTTTCAGGTTTCAATTGTTTCAAATTATTATCATTTTGTTCTAACCTATCAGAAGGTTCATTTATAAAAAAGTTGTGTATATACTATAATATATTCAATATGTTTTGATTCTTTGGAGAACTTAAATAGTGGTTTTCACCCTCATCTTTTCCAGAAAAATAGTAAATACTTTATTAGTATAATCAAGGTGAGGAAATCATCTCTTTTTTTAATTTTATTTCAGTCTAATGCTTTCTTATTATTAACAAAAAGGCTAACCGCACGCCCTAAACAATAACTTTAACATACTTCAACATTCAATATTGTTCACACAATAAATCATTCAGATACACCGTAAAACGGTTTATTAACTTAAAATATATTTAATAGAACAAAAAATTTGATTTGGTTTCCTAACTAGCTGTATTACCAGACATTTATAGATTGGCAAAAGCTTATTTTTCCATTGAATTATCGAGAATGGATCAAATTCCCATAGGCACTAAATAATACGATTATGTTCTTATCAGTCATTCTCTTGTAATATTTTTGTAATATGAAGCGGTGATCGGATGTCACAAATAAGATTATTGAAATACATACTGGAGGATATTATTCTAAGCCTGAAAAGCAGATTATAATCATGGTTACTTATATAAATTGCTTCAATTTAATTGATAATCAGGTTAATCAGAAACACTTTTTTGTGGCTCCTCACAATTTATTTATTTTCTCTCAATGTACATCGGCAGAGTTCTTCAGCCCGGTAGCATCTGTCTACGCTCTGATGCTCTGAGGATGGGAATTTAATTCCCGAAAGCGATAAAAATTTTAATGAAACAAATTGTGAGGAGCCACAAAAAAAGTGTTTCTGATTAACCTGATAGTAAATACTTTTCAAGAAAATTAATATGTTATATTCTGGTATATTTCAGTAATTGTATTTCTTTTTGGCACACCTGTTTGTTTACATTTAAGATGCTTTCCGTAGGGAGGTTTCTTATTATTGTTTGTATTTAATCACTTAATATTCACGGTGGTGTATTATATTTTACTAGGTTGTTACAAAAGTCCTTGTGCATATCAAGTTGTTTACATTGAGGTCTGTATTTTAATCCTTATTTCATCTCTGACGAATACAATTCTTATGTCAATGTTTACATTAACTAATCCTCTAATTATTTATGTACGCCAACTGTCCCTGCCTTTCATTCAGTTTATTAAATTTCACTAGAAATGTCGGAAGAAAAATTTGTCATCCGCGGCCTTCTTAGGCATTATTGGAAAAAAGGTTTTAGTGCAAAGGCCTCAGCCGAGGAAATTTGTGCAGTGGAAGGGGAAAGTGTGGTGCATCGAAACATGGCCGCATTTTGGTTCAGGCGGTTTAATTCTGGGAATACAAGCCTTGAAGATGAACCTAGATCAGGTCGTCCTTCAGTCGTCGATGATCCAGTGTTACTTGAGTCTGTTGGTCGGAATCCACATGCCACAACTCAAGGATTAGCCGAAGAAATGGGAGTTTCAAATGCTACAATAAGCCGGCATTTCAAAAAGCTTGGTGTCCAAAACGGTATATGAAGTTTTAAAAGTGAAATACCCCGCTTTTATTAATAGGAATCAAGCGTTATTTCAGCAAGACAACGCCCCTGCTCATCGCTCACGATTAGTTAAAGAAAAATTTTCAGAAATGAACGGGATTAGCGTCTTGCCCCACCCTCCTTACAGACGTCGCACCGTCTGACTATGGACTTTTCCGGTCAATGGCGTATTTTTTGAAAGGTCGGCGCTTCGAAAACTTCGATGATGTCAAATCTGGATGCGATGATTTCTTTGCCTCGAAAACTGCAGAGTGGTATCAACATGAAATACAACTTTTGGCTGAAAGATGGGTTAAAGTAGTTGAAAATGATGGCCTATATTTTGAAGAATAAATTTGATTTGTACATTTTGTACTCACATTTGGATAAAATTAATTTTGTGAACAAGGACTTTTGTAACAACCTAGTAGTAATGGTTTAATCGTATGTGTATTACATTTGTGGAGAGCATATTTTTTTAAGCATCGTTTATTTTTAATGTTATAATGTTTTTATAATAATGATATTAACTAAAGTTGATTAACTAACTAGTAAACATAACTTACTATAAAAATAATAAAGTTTTTTTCATTAAGTCTAAGATATTGGACATTACATTAGTTAATTTATTTGTAAATATTCAAGTTATGAAAATAACAAATGCTGAAAGATATTTTATATTACGTTGGATGGAGGGCTCTGGTTATTATTATTTCAATGATCTTTCAAATAGTTTGAAAACATTTATTAAATACACATCACAAATCTAAAAAGAAACAATGAAGAAGATGTGATTCAATCCTAGGAGGTAATACATAGCAGTGTATGTTAAAGTGTAGGTCCTAATTCATTAACTCGTAGAAATAGGAGGTCATTAAGTAATGAATAAAATCCTTAGTCCCACCTTCACTATAAACGTGTGTATATGTAGATAGGCAGTCCCAACTAGACCCAGTAATATAAACTGGACTTCTACAACACAAATAACAAATCAGTCGTAATTTGACACGTAAAAAGGAGACGCAAAGACAAATTTCAAACATATTAAATCATTTTTAGAGTTATTCATATAAATCCAAATATATTTAATATTATTTGATTGTGTTACAGGTATGTAGATTTATCTGTAGTAAACCTTCACGCGTGAAATCTGCTTAGTTTACGCAGCTCCTGCGTGACGGACATTTTCCTTATATATGAGCCCGTACCTGTAACTTAGTGGCGTACGCAGGCTAGTTACCCAGAAGAACAGAATTTGAGTCTCTCTAAAATAATAAAATATTTGTTGTTCAAATTTAGACACTAACGTTTAGCTGAGGATCGAAGGAAATGACTTCAAAAGTATTTATTTTGGGCTGAGCACTTTCAGAGAACACGCACCATCTTCAGCCGCTGCACACTGAAGCACAAGAATAAGTCATTGTGAAGGATTAAGGCATTTTTTTCTAAAATAGTGATTTATATCATTTACATTCCAGCATTCGAGTATGAGTTAGCAATGTTATTTATTCATCACCAGAATCATGAGTTACTGGAACATGCTGGTTAGTTCTATGTTATAAACATTTTGAACAGAACAATGCTGAATTAAACAGGCACAAATTAATTGTTAACATGAGGCGTACTCATTCATAGTAATTATATCTTGACACATATCTTGAGATATATTCAATTGACTACTGAAAATGCGATGCACTAAAATTACAATTATGTATATAACAGTGGCTTCGGATTCAGACATGAGCATTTTAAATAATGGGTGGGGGAGGGGGGTCCACTGGGTTCAGTGGATTGAGCGCTGGACCGTAAAGCCAAACGTTGCAAGTTGGAATACTGCCCCCAACTTCCCAGTACGGCTGGTCCCCACGGGAAGATAGAACATTGCCCCCTCGTGTATGGGAGGCCTACAGGTTGAAACATACTTGTGAAAAAGGACGTATTTTTATTATTATTCCTTTCTGGCAGATTTCCCAGAGAGAAATAGAGAGAAATCACCTATTGAGGTCGTACTCATGACGCGATTTTCGAAAATTTTCTTCATATGTCCATCGAGGAGGACATCTCTACCCAGGAGATCAAGAAAATGAGCTTCGTTCACAATTATATATATATATATATATATATATATATATATATATATATATATATATATCCCGTAACCACAGACGTGAATTTGTGTTACATAACCACACACATGGAGTCAAACTGACTCCATATATTTCCTTTGTCATCTATACCTTTCTATCGCAACTTTTATTCATTTATTTATTTATTTTATGTATAATTAAGGGATATGAACAATTAGGGGTGGAAATTACCACATTTAGTAAATCAGAATTTTATTTAAGACCAAAGAATTCATAAAACATAATACCTGCTCAGTGAGTTATCAGATTAAACTGTTCTCAAAGATCTACTTAAATTATTGACTAATTCATTTCATAAAAGTAATAAACAATGTTTTTCACTATAATTTCAGATACAGATAATGTAAAATATGACTCTCTCTTACAAAATAAAACTGCCCTTCTTCAAACACAATTGTTGCACACAACTAATGAGCACTGCCCACATACTGGACTATTACAATGTCTGCATAATGTGCTGGTTTTTCTTTTCCGTTTTTTAGGGCATATACAGCAATATTTTCTAGTTGCCAGCTTGTCTCCACCGGATACTGTTTGCTCCTCTTCTTTACCAAGAACCTTCCTGATTGATGTTCTCACTTCCTGGCCAAGTCGAGGATTATCTAATCTTCTCTCTAGTTCATCGGTAACTAGTTGTTTTCCAAGATTTTTCATGAAATTAAACCTCGTTTACTGTGGATTATCACGTGCAGCTTGGTGAAGAATAAATGCATTGACAGCGCTGATGTCAAGAATGCGAAACATCATTGCCATTGGCCATCTTCTAGTCCTACGACCAAGTCACACGTAAGTCACGTTCTAGTCCTACGTAAATCACACATTTTTCATCCAGAGAATCAACTCCAGATTTTGTATTGTTGTAGAAACTAACAATTTCTGGCTTGTTACCTTCTTCATCTTCATCTGGAGAAGAGTGCATAGATGACATAAGTAGTACAGCTCTGCCTTTCTTTGGTACATATGATATCAATGTCAAATCCTTTGAGAAACCATAAATACTACTTCCAACTTCTCTTCTCTTTTGGGGTAAATATTCTGGTGGTATTTCCCGTTTATTCCTTTTTACTGTCCAACGTAAGTCAGTTTCTTTTCCTTCGGGATTTTCACCAGTTCAACTGACGAGAACCAATTATATGCAGTTACATTCATATTTGAGCCATAAATAAGAGAAGTCAACCTCAGCACTGATTGTGTTGGTTTCTGTAGCTTCCTTTCCTGTTCTGACAGTAAGATTGGAAGGTATGAAGAACTCTTGTTGCATATATATACTTAAAACCTTTCCCAAGTATATAATTTGGAGGAAGAAGCTTACCAATTTTGTCTCACACTAACACAGATGTAGAGTCAAGCTGACTCCGTAATGCGCATCACTGAATTCAGAAACAAATAAGTGACAAAGAAACAGATGTGTAGCCTCGACAGTGCACGTGCAGACTGAGGAAAGACTAGTTTGAAGGTACTGAGAGTACGGTGCGGTTAACGGAAGTACAACAATGCGAAACTAACGAGTATCTAACAATGCGGAGTCAATCTGACTCCCGTCTGTTGTTACGGGATATATATATATATATTTGTCTGGTAACGCTCTAGCGCTCGCAATTTTTACTTGGTCGTTACCAAACTCTACATTTAAACGTTTTATGTAAAAGTAACGATCAAGTTCATTAACGTCTGAAATCGGACCAGTGGGAGGGGAGTTTAGAGGGGAGGATCCGAGGCGAAAATTCGAAATAACTCCGTTACTGTACGTCGGTTCGAAAATTTGTGGAAACTAAACGATCTATACATGTTGTTATGTACATGTTTTCATTATCTTTAATATTAACCGAGATATTTGCCTTTTTTCGACCTCAACAATAAGCTGTTATATTATGAAGCCCTTTATTTGAAACCTAAATAACAAATATTGTTTTCATTGAACTTTTAAGTCATAAGATAAATGCAAATACGGGACGCAAGTGGAAAATTTGTTTAGTTAACGCAGCCCCTGCGTGACGGACTTTTTCTTTTGTTTTAAAGCTCTCAGGTTTAAGTGGATTTAACTATAGCGGGGGTCGTAACCAAACAATATGTATTTATTATTTGTTATTTTTAATGGGAATTTAAAAATTTAGGGACACATCTTGCAGTATGTAACAAAGCCACTTTTAATGACAATATTATTAATTGCTCAGGTAAAATGAAATATTTTGGTGCCATAAGTGCGGTCTTAGGAATTATGCAATATTTACAATATATATATATATATATATATATATATATATATATATATATATTTTTTTATTTGGATGTATTTACCTAGTCCATTTTCTGCCCTCCCTATTTACCAAGTTGGGTTTGTTCTTATATTTATAAACCGCGGTATCAATTGATGTAATATAATGAAAAGGTTCCAATCCCTTGTTGTTTATATTAAATTTATGTAAATAAATGATCCTCTCATCCTTGAAATTGATCACGTTTAATTAGGCTTTGAGAGTGTAATATGTATTCCTAAAATGTAGATACATATTGAATGAATAGGTTGATTCACCGGAAAGGAAGAGCACTGGTTGCGGAGAAAAATGCATGCATAATACCTCCTATCAGTAGCGACGAAAATCAATGAATAGCAATTTCAGATAATGCAGATTATGCAAATAATGCAATTTGCATTTATATTCCAACTCCAATTTTTCCTTCGCCGTCATGTCTTATGAAGCTGACTATTGTATATAAATGGAATTATTACTCCTAATATTGATTACGAAGTGAATATTCTCTGAGAATTTATTTCAGTCCCTTTAAGCGAATTGTTCTTCCAAAATGCTATTAGTGCACGTCACATGGGAAGATTATTATAACTTTGATGATTCTAGCCGCCACAGCACACGGTGACACACACACACACACACACACACACACACACACAATACACATAGACGCTCCCCTGCTAAAGCTCCTTGTTTTTTCTCAGTAAATTTTCTAATAACTAACTTGGATTCATTTGAAGACTTTCCTATCAGGTATATTTATTGCAATGTAGCTTATTAGTCGGTGACGCAGGGGCTGAGTAAACTAAGCAGATTTCCCACGTGCTTGTATAACACACTCTAGATAGATCTACATACTGGCAACAGCACAACGCCACCGTCAATATTAAGTGAATAAATAAACAGTAATGAGAAAACTTTCAGTCAACTTTAATACCCTCCCGATAGGAATAAAAATGTTTGATATTTCAAATCCGAATAAACAGGTTTATTATATAACAGAGTATTGTTTATGTGGCATGAGGAGAGCTGGTTAGCTGAAGGCTGAAAACTAAAACAGAATGCAAATATCTCGGTTAATATTCGAGATAGAGAATAAATATATATTACAATATTTATACTACATTCAATTTGCAATAATATTGACTCTAGACCAATTTTCAGCCCGACATTTAGTAACGGAAATACTTCGATTTTTCAAAATTACCCCCTCTAAACCTTCCCCCTCCCACTGGTCCGATTTCAGCCATTAACGGACTTTATCCTTCTTTTTACATAAAACGACTAAATATCAACATCGGTAACGATAAAAAAAATGCGAAAAGGAAATCCGCTAAAAGGAAAGAGAGGAAGAACAAGATCAGACGGAAATGAGGAATATCTCGCTAATCGGAGTCTTATCTCGCTGGAGAATTAAGCACAGATAATTCGAGCATATAACCAAAAATACGGCTTGTAAATACCAAGGTTAGTTCATTCGCAGAACGAGAGAGAAGATACCTGCTTCACAACCGTAACAAAGAATCCGTGCACATTAGTATTACACAACAGCAATAACACTGATAAACAAGCCATAGATATCTGGCATGATGTTTACTTTTTCTAATGCCATTTTTCATGCTGATAACAAATTTCAAAACTGTTTTCCTCTATCACGTGTCAGATTTTTTTTTTTTTTTTTTTTTTTGATTTTTTTTTAATGCAACCCTGTATTTTCCCCATAACGCCGTTCGGGCTCCTTCAAATCGCTCTATATCATGTTCTAATAGTGCTAGGAAGTTGGGAGCGGTGTCATTTTACTCTGTTAAGCACGACCTTTCATGTGAAATGTAACAAACATTAGGTTGTAGTAAAAAATGTTCAATTCACATAAAGCTGAGACTCATGAAGAACTTCGCTAGAAAACGACATAGACGCTTTTCGGCAGAGTTGGGCAGTAATTGAATACTTTTGTAATTAACTAATTTTTCAACTAATAAATACTAGTTATGTAATTGCAACTACAGTTACAAAAATGTAGTTGGTAACTGTAGTTGGATTTTCTTGGCTTCGCAATTACAGTAATTGTAGTTGGTATTCAAAAATCCAACTACTAATTAAATAAAAAGTAGTTATAAAAATAATTACAATTAGTAGTTTTAACTTTAACTGTAGTTATGAGTAATAACTACAACTTCATATAGATCAGCTGTTTTTCCTTCCAAAGAGGGAATATATTTTATTTTATTTATTTATTAACGTCCACTTTTTGCAACTTAGGCTAATTGGGACGGGTTATCTACAGGTTACCACCCTTTTCTAGCCAGGGTGGCTTTTAGGATGTTATTTAATGAATTTCGTCACTAAATAATTTCCTTTGCCCAGGCAAGAATCGAACTCGCCACTCTAGGTTTACCATATGAGATATATTTTGATCGCTTCTATATAAATATTTACATTCGTGGTGGTAATGAGTGGCTCATCTGAGACGAGCTATGATCGATTGATGCACAAAATAATATGTAATTAGAACTGAAGGTGGACGCTCCTATCAGCACACACTCTCTTCTTCCGGCGATCGCGTCTTGCCACTCTCGCACTCCAGACTTCTATATCCGTCACCAGTCCTCGGCGACCAAAAGATTTTTGAAAAGAATTACAATAAGCGGCAGTGAAAGTGATAGTGAGGACGAGAACTAGCTATTTTCTTTTGCCGCGATGGCAAAACCCCCAAAATCAAATAGCCTGTCTTACAAAAATTCTGAGTTAAGAGTAATTTAAACGGCTAATTTGTTTAAAGTTTAAAAGTATTATTTTAAGTCGAATGAAATCGACTCGGAAAAATATAAAAAGGAATTTACATATTATTTTCGTTAGTTTTCATTTATTTGCATTAAAATTATTTTCAGTTATTATAATAATGTATTATACGTAATATAATAAACTTTTGAATATAAAGACATTGGATGTAGTTATTTCTTAACAGCCTCAACTACTTCAGTCAGTGTTTCACACAGTTTTGTAAAGTAACTACTCAAGTAATTGTAGTTGCAACTACTAACTGTAGTTGTTTTTGGAACTACTGATTTTCTCCACTACTAATTGTAGTTAAGAAATTTCAATTACAATTACGTTAGTTGAAAAATGTAGTTGCCCATTACCAATAACTAATTACATTAGTAGTTGTAATTGTAACTATATTTCAACTAATGGAGTTATAACTTGCAATTACAATTTTGCCCAACTCTGCTTTTCGGTACCTATCCAACAAGTATCCAGAGATGAGTACGACCTCAATAGGTGATTTCCCTTGAGGGAAATCTGCTAAAAGATGCACGGTTGCAATTCATGCCTGATGTAGCCCAATTCCTTGGAAATTATAAATCTCCTAACAATGTAAATATTGTGTAGAAGTGAATTTCTTCGTACAGCTTGATGGGTTGCAACATGTCACTCAAGATTCATCTCCTCGACTCACATCTCGACTTCTTTCCCGAGAACCTAGGTTCTGTCAGTGATGAACATGGCGAACGTTTTCATCAGGACATCTCGGTGATGGAGTCACTCTATCAGGGTCGATGGAGTGGAGCAATGTTGGCTGACTACTGCTGGATGCTTCAGACCCACATCCCAAATGCTCAGCACAAACGCAAGTCTACAGCCAAGAAATTCAAACCAAACTAACATTCAATTAAGGATGTAATACTATATAATTAACTGTTATAATTAAATGTTAAATGTTTATTAGTGTAAGCTGGTTCTTCTCTCGCGACGAGTAGTGGAATGAAAGGGCAAGGCAAAACCCAACTCTAGAGGGCGTAGGCCAAGGGTCCCTAGACCGAAAAACAGGCAGATTTAAACTATACAACGCGTAACAAAAAATCTATTTGATTGATTCTCAGAAATAATTATCCTACAAATTAATAATAATATAGAATGTTTCAATTTTAAAAAATTATGAACAGATATTTACGGCAATAAACACCCTTATTTTTGCTAAAAGATTTTTAAAACAATTTTTCGCGGCAGTGCCACAGATAATTGGCCATTTCTCTTAATAAACCTCTTATACCAAGTGGTATTTTGTTTTTCGATTTACGACTTAAAGAAAAGACGAATTACGAATTTCTTCAAGGCAAAGTCGTTTAGGAATTTACGAAGAATCCTAAATCAAAAAATCACATTCTTGGAAATTATTAAGTTAGGTTCGTTGGAGAAAAGGTAAAGGAGTTAATTGGGGCATTCAACTGAGGGCAAGAGACAACATCATTCTCGCAGTCTTTCAACCGGTTAAAAAAATAAAGTGGGTAGTGGTCTATGTGCACTGGATCTCATTGTCTATATATATATATATAGGGATATATATATATATATATATATATATATATATATATATATACCGATTTTTAAATAAAATAAATAAACTAGTAATAACAATATGGTACTAACAGTTTTCGGTACCTATCCAACAAGTATCCAGAGATGAGTACGACCTCAATAGGTGATTTCCCTTGAGGGAAATCTGCTAAAAGATGCACGGTTGCAATTCATGCCTGATGTAGCCCAATTCCTTGGAAATTATAAATCTCCTAACAATGTAAATATTGTGTAGAAGTGAATTTCTTCGTACAGCTTGATGGGTTGCAACATGTCACTCAAGATTCATCTCCTCGACTCACATCTCGACTTCTTTTCCGAGAACCTATGTTCTGTCAGTGATGAACATGTCGAACGTTTTCATCAGGACATCTCGGTGATGGAGTCACGCTATCAGGGTCGATGGAGTGGAGCAATGTTGGCTGACTACTGCTGGATGCTTCAGACCCACATCCCAAATCCTCAGCACAAACGCAAGTCTACAGCCAAGAAATTCAAACCAAACTAACATTCAATTAAGGATGTAATACTATATAATTAACTGTTATAATTAAATGTTAAATGTTTATTAGTGTAAGCTGGTTCTTCTCTCGCGACGAGTAGTGGAATGAAAGGGCAAGGCAAAACCCAACTCTAGAGGGCGTAGGCCAAGGGTCCCCCTTTTCGCGGCAGTGCCACAGATAATTGGCCATTTCTCTTAATAAACCTCTTATACCAAGTGGTATTTTGTTTTTCGATTTACGACTTAAAGAAAAGACGAATTACGAATTTCTTCAAGGCAAAGTCGTTTAGGAATTTACGAAGAATCCTAAATCAAAAAATCACATTCTTGGAAATTATTAAGTTAGGTTCGTTGGAGAAAAGGTAAAGGAGTTAATTGGGGCATTCAACTGAGGGCAAGAGACAACATCATTCTCGCAGTCTTTCAACCGGTTAAAAAAATAAAGTGGGTAGTGGTCTATGTGCACTGGATCTCATTGTAAATATATATATATAGGTATATATATATATATATATATATATATATATATATATATACCGATTTTTAAATAAAATAAATAAACTAGTAATAACAATATGGTACTAACAGTGGAAATGGGAAATCAATAGAAATTCTACGAAAATTAAGAAAAAGAAAGAAGAATTAAATTAATAATAATAATCTTTCTCGCAAATATTTACGACATCACTATGGAGTTAACTGGCGTACTAATATGTTTACAATATCTGTCTTTTAGAAAAGGAAATAAAATAGGAAGTTGCTTTATATTTATATTTAACCCTAGAATACTAAACCTTCATCGGTTTGACGACTAAGATAAAACAATTCTTGGTAAAACCCTTTCAGGTAGCGGTAGGAGGAGGAACAGGAGCGGAACACTCGGCAGTGCTTCCCCCCACTCAGTGGCCCTTGAACCGTAATAGTGAAAGGATCACTGCTTGAGTTTGATTATAACCAGGTAAGTTTAAACAAAATTTACATCGTCAATTAGACTAAGGTTTAGGATTAAAATTAGAAATTTGTTCGACGTTTCGTCGAAGGATTAGTAATAATGAATGTACGTCGGTTCAGTAATACAAAAAGGTTATTATTGCTTTGCCTATAATTCTACTTTCATTATTCCATATTTCATTTGCATTTTGACTCAAATTTTAGTCTTTTAGCCAGAACAACACCGTAATGTGAAAGAAAGGATCGTTGCAGTCATAGGTCCTTTGCCTTCTGTTTCAGGAGTGGAAGTGGTCTCAAACACAATACAAAAAAAGAGAAGAATATGTTCAAAGTGCGACTACAAATTGCGTAGGATGACCAAGGTATCGTGCGTGAAATGTTCCTCGGCCATTTGTGGTGAACATCAAGTCGTGTTGTGTCAAATATGTTCAAAAAATTGACAAGTAATTATAAATTTTTAACATTATTTATTTCATTATAAGAGTGATCTTGGTCTTTGTATTAGTTTTAATTTAGACAGCTTTAGTTACATAGATTCAGTTGTTCGTTATCATATATCTCATGTGTATCAGAAAGAATTTTTACGTAATTCAGCTTTGTAATAATTTTTTTTTCATGTTTTCTTTTGTGCATATTGTTTTTAATTTTTTGTATATGTACGATATTTTAATATTTAAACAATAAAAGGTTAAATTAATCATTATTTGTCTTTCATGATTCCTTTACAGCTCCCAAAATTGCAATTTATATTCAATTCGTATTTGTTCCAGTACTCACAATGACGAAGGTTTAGTAATAAAGTACTTGAATTGAGGTTTAGTATTCTAGGGTTAAAAACATTGCAATGACTGAGATAAGCCTGAGGTTAAAGGACCGTAATGCGGCCTCAATTTAACCTACTCAGTAAATGAAAATGCAATGTATACTTTGCAAATTTTATGCATTATTAGTAACATTAAACGCAGAAAGAGAGAGAGAGGGGGGGAGAGGGAGAGAGAAAGAGAGGGATTGAAAGGGGTGGCCTGAACATAAATTCGTCCCTTGCGACGAAACTCGTAGCACAACTTCCTGCTTTCATTTTCATTTTCCACTGAGAATTTTCACATATTTATTTTTCACGAGATTTTACTTTATACTTTTTTTTTTTGGTCGTATAGAACAATGATAAACCGTAAATATACTTTTCACTTTCACTTGTGTAATTATACATTGTTGAATTTCGCCCTTTGAATACAAATAAATAAATTTATTTATGCCAGTTTACGGTTGCTTTAAAAGGAATAAATTGCGTTCTGAGTGACAAAAAATAATTGATCCAAGTGGTCAAAATTGATTCCAGGGTGTACAAGTGTGAGTCTCTCTCTCTCCCTCTCTCCCTCTCTCTCTCTCTCTCTCTCTCTATATATATATATATATATATATATATATATATATATATATATATTCTTCTTATTCTGGACCCAATATTATTAATATATTCTTCAAATTTGATGGCAAGGGTCTCAAAAAATAGAAAAAGGGCAGTAAACAAAAAGACAGAAATCAAATACCTCAATAATATATTCTATAACATTTATCTTAAATTAATCGACTTTAAATTATGACGCGAAATAATCTAGTTCCAGATTTAAGATGTAAATAATCGACTTTTAATCAGCTGACTTAACCTACCTCGGGAACCTCTCAGTACCATATGCCTCCTCAGTGAGGACAGTCGCAACGTAATGTAAAAGGTAAACGAGCACTTCAGAAATGTAAGTGGCAATTTATAATTATATTTAATAAATATATCATATACGTAGGCACCTACTAAAGCAATATACAGCAAGAAATTATTAAGGGACGTATTAAATTAATGTTATTAATAATTTTGTCTATATTTTACTTTTAAAAGGGATAGCCCCTGAAGAGGTGTCAATTAAGCCACGAAACATGTAGGCCAGTTTCAATAAAGTTTACATGCACCAGAAATGTTTTTATTGGAGACCCTTGCTATCAAATTTGAAGAATATATATATATATATATATATATATATATATATATATATATATATATATATATATACTAGCTCACAAACCCCGCTTCCCCCGTGAATTCATTTGAGGCTGAGTGGTGATGGTATTTTTTTGGCAAGGCTTTACTTTGCAGAATATTTTGACATTCACCCGTTCCAGTGTTTAGGGTTAGTACCCGTTGTTGGCATTTGTTAATAATAAAATTAATTTTTTATTTCTTCACTGTCCTCCAAATTGTCATATTTCCCGTCTCCTGTGCATTATGCATAGATTTCAGTTATTAAGGACGAAATCTTAACATAGATTTGAATTACTTTTTCCAGGTGAGGTATCTCATAGTTCAAGGCAAATTACTTGCTCCACACTTTGTTCCTGGAGAAATGTATAAAACAAAAGTTAATACAAATAACAAAGTAAACAACTATTGTTATTTGATTGTTTGCCGAAAAACGAATAGAAAACGAAATACCGCTATTTTTAAATTCAGGCCTCCCTTACAACCCCCTCTCCTGCCCGTCCCTAGAAATGTTGGTATGGCTTGTTATAATGAAAGCGTTAGTGCTAATACACATACCGAGTTTTATTTATTTCGGTTGGGTCTTTTGTCCCAAATAAAATTGTTCTCTTCCGCTATAGGTTTTAGCGTATATCTCATTTTTAATTCGGTATACAAAAAAAGTGTATACAGCAAAAGTTACTCTAAATAACAAAATAAATAACTTTTGTTATGTTCATATTTGCCAAAAAAGCAATAGGAAACGAAATATCGCTATTTTTAATTTCTGGCTTCCCTTATAACCCCCACTCCTGCCCGTCCCTAGAAATGTTGGTATGGCTTGTTATAATGAAAGCGTTAGTGCTAATACATATACCGAGTTTTATTTATTTCGGTTTTGTCTTTTGTCCCAAATAAAATTGTTCACTTCTAATGTTTTAAATCGGTTCAGCCGTTTATGCGTGAAAAGGTAACAAACAAACAAACAAACAAGCATACACGAAAGAAACAAAATGTAGTTATGGTGTCTATGACATATGAAACGAAAAGTTATCGTGAAATTTCGCGAAAAAAATCAATGTACAGACAGAGGTTACAATTTTATATATATATATAGATATATATATTGTGTACCGTGATTCTGAAAGTGTGCAAGTTTTAACTTTAGCCATTATTAATATTTTAACGAAAGAATCAGAATGAAAGTATTTAGAAACCAAAAATCACAATCTTTTGTTTCCCGTTGTTTACCATCAAAATGAAAATTTTATTAGTGGTTAAAACCCGTTCTGTATAAACCAAAAGGTAGCAAGTACTCACATTAAACTTTATTTGATTATGTCATAACTTAACATAAGCTGTTATACTGTGAGAGTCAATATGATCTTTAAAACATGAATCATTATCCATGGAACGTTTTAATTTGGTTTATTATACATAATTGTATTATATTGATAGTGACATCTTTATTTATGATGAGGGATTTTTTACAAATTGATTAACGCTCGTCAATAGTACAACAATGCTTGTAGCTCCCAGAGAGCTACATCGACATATAAGTAAATTCATTTAGGAAAGAATAAAAAAAAAAAAATTATTTTGGTCCAATACTCAGGTATTATACACAATGTGTCGTAAAACTTAAATTCTTTGAGCCTTTTGGGCATTTTTATTAGCATAAGGGCGCCGACGATAATTCCAATTTTAATACCTGTAATAGTAGGGTGACATGAAATATATAAAAATCTATATTATTCACAAATTGAAATATGATTCCAAAAAAAAAAAAAATTCTGTCACGCTGGGGCTGCGTTAACTAAAATTTCCCACGTACGTCAAGCATTTGCATTTACCTCAAATTGTAAAACTTCAATGAGAACAATATTTGGTATATAGGCTTCAAATAAAGTGGTTCAGAATATAACAGTTTATAATTAATGTGAGATGAGTAGGAGGGGTTTACTGAAGGCCGAGAAATAAAAAAATGCAATAAATAAATGTTTAATAATAATCAAGACAGCGAAAAAAACTCACAACAAAATTTATAGGGTTTTACATTTGCAATGTTATTGCTTCATACAATTTTTCGTTCAGACGCATAATAACGGAGATATTAAGAATTTTCGAAATGACTCTCTAACCCCCACCCCTCCTCCCTCTGGTCAGATTTCAGCCAAGACAGACAACCTTGGTATTTAGCTTTACATAAAACGTTTATATATCGAGTTTGGTAACGATCAAACAAAAATTTCGAAGCAGAAAAATTGGTATGTATAATTTTGAACGGACCTCATTGTCGTCATCCCTTGCGGACCTTTGAGGAAATTTTTAGAAAATCGCGATATGAGTAAGACTTTAATAACAGATATCCCTCAAGGGAAATCTGCTAAAAGTTAGAAATACATTTAAATATAATTATTATTCATTTATAAATATTATATATTTACCAGCCCTAAAACACGGAAAATAACGAAGAAAATTAGTTACTAAAAGTCAAACGTTTCTTCCCTAATTGCCTTGTAAACGAAAACTCTTCATTGCGTAAGCCCCAACTCAATATGAAAGCTGATTTCCAGCAGAGTTTTCATAAATTGAGTTCTTCCACTTTGAATTAGAAATGAACTATCTTACCAGGAATTCTTCCCTGAGATTGAGAATCTGACGATGCTTTTTCATAATATCATTACAGGGAAATGTTCATAGGTAGGCCGGTAGGCGGAAAACGCTCAAATTTAAATTGTATTATAGTTATTACATTTTTTGGAAGTTCGATATCCTTTTTCACTACTTAGGATTTTATTTGGTAGTACGAATATCAAATAGCAATGCCTTATTATGCAGCAAAAAATGGTACACCAAGAAAAAATACACGTCAATATAGTATTTCTGGACGTCATTTCATAATTGTGTTGACCCTTAATAGCCTGTTGAACAATAGCTTTTCTTTTAATTTCTTCTTTTTGACTACTACCTCATGAAACTATCTTTCTTTGTACACCATCTCTTGGCTTCATTCGTTTAGGAATAAAAATACATTTTGGAGGTTTTAGGAATGAAAAATACATTTTAAAACAGCGCTTGTTAACAATATCCATTCTCTTGACGCATATAAAAAACGTAGTTAACTTTTATTTGGCATTTTCATAGAACAGGAATAATGTCTTTGGCGACGTAAGTGGAAAGTCAAAACTTCGAAATTTATAAAAGTGTAAAGATCCTAATCGTTATTCTAAATACAATGTATTCTTTACTTTTTCTCAAAAAAAAACAAATATTATCAAAGCTGTTGGCGAAAATGTCTTTCTACATCGAAGTAAACCGCTCCTCCTAGGCGAAAATTCAAATTCTAGTATAGCCCATGGATACCTTGGGATAAAAATCCATAGGAACCCTCCGAGCCATTTTTGAGTAATAAAGTTACAACCGGGCGAACAGACAGACAAGATTTTCAATTTCCAAGACATTGTTCTTAAAATGGTCTGAAACTTGAAAGCAATTGATCCCCGCCTAATTAAAATAGAAAATAAGACAAACTTTAGTATTATTGTATATAAAGGGTTGGTACAACCAGTTTAAATGATAGTGTTGTCATACTTATCGGTGGAGACCACCGTCACTGGCTGAACATCGATCGATGCGATAGCACCATCGTCAAACCCATCAAAAGTTGTACTGAATTAATTTTCCGTTAGAGGGACAAAGCGACGACGAACATAAGTCCATATTCTAATTCAATTATGTAATATAAGATTTGCTTATACTCATATAATTTCAAAACATTATATTGAACATGTACTCACTCACACACAAACCAAAAATCAAAAAACGAACTAAAACGTGAACATTTTTATACGGATGACGGGCAAAGACCTTAAACAATTTACCTGGGAACAAACGCTAAAACCACCCTTCCGTGGACAGACCTAAGGTGTAAATAAAAAGACGCGGACTAACAGAAAAATGGACGCTATTGATTGAAGATGGTGCCTTCGCATCGAAAGCGCTTGCCAGCTGTATTCGATCATCAGCCAGTGACGAAGGTCTTCACCGATAGGTATGACAACAACCTTAGTTTTATTTATATAGATGCTACAAGCCATATACATTGATAATTCCATCTTTTGAAACTGCTTTCAAGAAATAACTCTCTCGTTTTGCCAAATACTGTTAAATATGTGTATTATCTTAATTATTTTTATTAAATGTTTTCAAGTCAAGTAATTAAAGAGTGTGAACAATTATGAATCAAAAGCGCAGACAATTAGAATTTCAGTGTAAGAGAACTTGGACACCGGAGCAGGCGGCGAGGAAAGAAGAGAATGAGAGGGAAGAAGGAGAAATATAGAGTGGAAAGCTGATAGCTGAGGCTCGGCACAATGGCAGGGTTTTAAAACTTTTTCATTTTCATTTTAGCCTCGTGAAAAAAGAAAACTAGCTCTGGCAGCCTCGCCATTTATTCTACCTCCTCCCTAACGACTCGGAAGGAAATTCTTAAATTCTAATTAATTTCCAAGGATGGAGTGTTCCCTCCGGATATCCAGCGTCAATCTACTCGTAGTTCAACTTCAAATACAACTCCTTCTCTCGAGGCTTTCTCATGCTTCAGTATTAGGCTCTTATATTCAGTAATCTCTCCAGGTCCTATGTTAGTCTGTCTGTCCTTCAGTCAAAGCCTTAATACCCTAACAACAAATGAATATAATAATAAAAGATGTGAACTAATCAGATTTTCTACGTACAAGAATGGTACATAATCTGGACTCAATTTCTCTCTTAGTAGCCAGAATATAACAAGCTTTGAAATTATGAACGCAATCATTTGAGTAACGTAGAACTCTAATGTGATGATTGTTTTAGTAGGAGTGGGGGCTTAGTGGACACTCGTATTGAAAATGTACTGGTTAATGTTGGACGAAAAAAGAAGTGTTTAGACCAATAATTAAATAAACCTAATGACACAGTGTAACTAATAACTACGTTGGCAAAAAGACAAGCTAAAAATTAAATAATCCAATATTTAGGTATCACAAATTATATGTTTAGAGTCAATATATAAAGTTTAAAAGGGGAGTCGGCACAACTTTTAAAGAAACTGAAGGAACATTCTAAAAACATTGACCAAATGGAAAATATGCCATACTCTTAAATGTTGACCTTGGACAGTTAAATACTACTTTTTCTAGTTCCTACTGAAGTAATATACTTTTTACAACGTTCTCATATAGAATTCGTCAAAGCAACATCCTTTTCATGAATTCATACGTATTCCTGGAGCGCTTTCCACCATTACAGATGTTTCTTTTTCCGTCCACCTTTTTGCTACTATGGCTAATTGGAACGGGTTATCTGCAGGTTACTACCCTTTTCTAGCCAGGGTGGGATTAAGGATTTTATTTAATAAGTCCGTTAAATTAACTCCTACAGCCTAGGCGGGAAAAGAACCAGCTACTTTAACTTGAGATTGAGAGGCCAACGCCTTAACTCACATGGTCTACCTGAGCCCTTACACATGTTAAGTTTTACATGGCACAGTTAAAAATGTAGCTTGGCGAAGACCAAATAAAAATTTACATGAAGTTAACTGGCACACACAAATACACGCGCGCCGTTAAGTATGTATTGTGTGTGTGTGTGTGTGTGTGTGTGTGTGAGTGTGTGTGTGTGCATGCGTGTTATATGTGTGTATAAGGATGATTAATGTCGGGGTAGCTTTAACTGATTTCAGCTAGACTCGAATTATAAAGATAAGTTTGGCCCACAGGTAAACCAAGCAGATTTCCCACATATTAGTTTGCCACTAGAGCTCTTATCTCACCACAAGAGAAAGAGACAGAGAAGGTGAGAGAGAGCGGGAGAGGGTGAGAGAGAGCGTGAGAGAAGGAGATAGGCATATAAATTTCAAAGGAGCTCATTACTTCGGCAAACTTTTAATTAATTATGCTTTGGGTTATATCTAGAGCTGGCTGACGCTATTATCATCTGTATAAAATGGCCATAAAAATGAGTTGTGTAAACGGTGGAGGACCGCCATAACTGAACTAGCCGGGGTTATGATGGATCTAATGGTGCTATTTCCTGCCCGCTTCAAATCAGCTGTTTTATGGCGGCAACTCCAGTAAATATCATTTATCGCCCAATCGTCGTTTTTATTTATCTTTCGAGTTTAGTTGAAGCCTGTTAAATCTACCTCGTCAATCAGCATCCTAAATTGCTCGTTCCTAACTCAAGGCCTTTCATCCTTGTTATAGCATAACAAAAACCTATCCTAAATCAGAGGCTCAGGCATTTTATGGCCATAGATTTAACATTTATTTTTGTATCTGCAGCCCATACTGCGTTCTCTAAGTTAATAACCTTTGAGGTAAAACAAACCAATGAATGATAATAAAAAATACGTAAAACCAGAGAAATAATTACAAGAAAAGAAATTCTCTGGTACATAAAAGTGTTGCGTAAAAAACAATAGTAATAATAATGAGTACCTAAATATTAGGCTATGGCGAGCTCAGATAACAAAAACAATGGACAATGACAAACTCATTTAAACGAAAGAAAACAATTATTTGAAATTTGTCTTACTTCGGCCCCAATTGCATTGGAAAGCGCCAAGAAGTGTGAGAGAAAGGAAGAAGTTAACGGGAAAGATTCAAGGGGAAGTTTCGAATCTCACCCTCTCCTATGATAACTGAGGTAATCACTGGATAATTCCAACTTGACGCCAAGAGAAACGGATTCGCAAGAATTGGTGGGAACTTAGACACTCTGAGGTAACAACCAGTCGTTGACCTTATCAACCGGTGTTCCAAGCAGAATGAGTGGTTCAGCTACCAGCCACCAAATATAATATACCAATTATAACTCACAACTACAACACAATTAAGAATCACCATGACAGAGATGACATGTTCCATCTTCAATGAAACAGACGAGAAACCATTAGTTCTCTACCTTTCAAGAGGCCCCCATGGTGCTGCCATCTATGTGTCAGTCCTGGGAACTACCAAGACCCAGCTCCAGCTGTTAGCAGAGAACAAAATGCAGTAGAAGAAAAAAAAAACCAGAAGTCAGTCTACCTTTCTTGAGAGAACACACTCATTCATAAACCAAGTATTTTTTTTATTGTTAATATGCCTCAAAACCATGGCTAATTAACTAGCATTCAAGCCAAGGCGGGTGGCAGGAGAGAAGATATGGATGGAGAGAGATGGAAGAAATGAGGAGAAAAAGGGGAATGAATAACCTGCAGAAACTCAACACATATCTTCAGCATCATCACCATTTCAATATTGTAACCTCTTAATTTATATATTTTCATTGTTTATTATATGTACTATTAAGCAACATTTTTCAATAGACTCATTTGTTTTATCACCATCTACCCACATTTATACAATCCACACTCATTAATACCAGCATTTTGCATAAACCCAAATAGTAAGAGGGTAATATTCATTACCAAATGAATTACCCCATCGCATTAAACTGGACATTATTTAACAAGATTTAAAATTCAAGGCAATGACAAATGTATTTGCGACTCACAGACAACACAAACGTTTTTACATATTCTTCATGACTGTTCCACATTTAATCATAATAGTTTAATAATCAACATAATTTTAAAAGGAGGTAATTGGCCAGAACCACCTTATATTATAATTATCAAATATAATAAAGAACTTATAAAGTTTATCAAAAGTATAGATATCGATGTAGCAAAAATACATTAGAATGTAAAGATGATTGTAAGGAATGGGAATTATAATTCAATATATTTACCTTACATAGACTCGCAAATTAAACATCTGTTAAGTTTAACTTTAATTGATTTGTTTTTTTTTTTGTTCTTAACTTATTTATTTATTTTTCCATTTCATTTTTTAATTTTATTTGTAATTATCATACTTATTTTAATATTTTATTTCATTACTATTATTTTTTTATATATTATATTTGAGATAGTTGATTAACGTGTATATATTGTAAAATAAAAATGTATTTAAACATAATCGTACATGTAATATGGCATGCGGCAATGGAACATGTATTTAAATAAATAACTCCTAATAGGGTTACTATGAGGAGAAGAAAAAAAAGTCCGTCACGCAGGGGCTGCGTAAACTAAGCAGATTTCCCACGTGATGTTTTACAATAGAGAAATCCGCCTAATAACAGCTGTAGTAGGAAGGGATCTCTAAACCTATTCACGAGGGACGAATAGTTCTGGAAACGGCCAACAGAGCTCTCGGCGGAGAGTCCGGAACATGGCGGGGTTCCGTCGACCACACACACAATACAAATGCAAATATCTCGGTTAATATTCAAGATACAGAATAAATGTATAGAACAATATTTATAGTAAATTTAATTTACAATAAGATTGATTCTATACAATTTTTCGATCCGATGCATAATAACGGAGATATTTTGAATTTTCAAAAATCCCCCCTCTAAACCCCCCCTCCCACTAGTCCGATTTCAGCCATTAACGAACTTGA
The DNA here is from genome assembly GCA_019009955.1 of Riptortus pedestris. Lineage (NCBI taxonomy): Eukaryota > Metazoa > Arthropoda > Insecta > Hemiptera > Alydidae > Riptortus > Riptortus pedestris. Next base: position 107,894,004 of record CM032229.1, on the reverse strand, counting down.
TCTCTCTTTTTACGTAAAACGCTTAAATATGAAGTTTGGTAACGATCAAACAAAAATTGCGACCGCTAGAGCGTTAACAGACAAATATATATATATATATATATATATATATATATATATATATATATATATATATATAATTTTGAAATTTATATATATATATATAATATATATATATATATATAATTTGAAATAATCTTAAAAAGGCGTGGAGGTTTACTGTTGCATAGATCACAAAGCCAAAGTCAAATTACACGACACATAACAAGGAATTCACACGATGGCCTCTTACATAATATTACACTACGCAATTATGAAAAATAAAAATGTTTTAAATAGCAAAAATAACGAGCATATATTTTATAATGTGACTCCCGAATCTTTTTATGATATAAGCACAACTCATGAAGAAATGTCTAAAAGGCTTGAAACAAGCAGACCGAGAAATAAATAAGAGTAAGCTACCACTTATTCGTTCACTTATTCTTCATTTAACTACCGTCTGTTAGCAGATTTCCCTTAAGGGAAATCAGCTATTGAGGTTGTACTCATGACGGAATTTTCGAAATTTTTCTTCAAATGTCCATCGATCCTACCTAGTAGATGACGAAAATGAGGTCCGTTCAAAACTGTATATATATATCTATATATATATATATATATATATATATATATATATATATATATATATATATATATATATATATATTTGTCTGTTACCGCTCTAGCGGTCGCAATTTTTATTTGATCGTTACCAAACTCGATATTTAGTCGTTTTATGTCAAAAGAAAGATCAAGTTCGTTAACGGCTGAAATCGGACAACGGGGAGGGGGGGTTTAGAGGGGAGGATTTCCGAAAATTCGAAATATCTCCGTTACTATTCGTCGGATCGAAAAATTGTACAGAATCAATCTTATTGCAAATTACATTTACTATAAATATTGTTCTATACATTTATTCTGTATCTTGAATATTAACCGAGATATTTGCATTTGTATTCTGCGTGTGGTACCAGTAGGCTATGTTCGGACTTTCCGCCGAGAGCTCTGGCGGCCTTTTCCATAACTATCCGTCCCTCGTGAATAGGTTTAGAGGTTAGGTTAACTGTGTTTCGGGGCTAGAAACTACTGGGTTATTACGCCCTAAATAATGTTTTAGGTTTAGAGGTTTCTTTCTATTACAGTTGTTATTAGGCAGATTTCTCTATTGTAAAACTTCACGTGGGAAATCTGCTTAGTTTACGCAGCCCCTGCGTGACGGACTTTCATTTTGTCTTAAGAGAAGACTGAATTAAGATCAAAATCGGACGACACTATACGAGATTATATCCTACGAAAGCATGTAAGGAATCCCTTTGAACATTGTTTGTCAGAATGAGATTAAAATCCATAGGCGTAAAAACTATCTACGCCATATAATAACACAATTAAAAAATAGCAAGTTCTGAACTGTTGAATTTACTGGTCTTTCAATCTGAAGCTACCTGAAAATACGAGCCAATCTCTGAAAAAGATGATCTTAAGAATGGCCGCGGGACATTCCTTCCAGGAGAGGCAATTTCTTGTCATATGATCAGCAGATACCTTCCGTGTTTACATCAGCTGCTGTTAGAGTCCTATCCTCATATGATGAAAATGACCATAACACACCTATTGTTTACAATGTTCCTATCCTTCAATAATTAAGACGATTTCTTCTCTCTTTATCTTCATTACTACTCTGTCTGATTACTGTTTCTCTGAAAAGAGAATTAATTGGATTCAGTCAAAATTCATGTTGAAAATTCTAAAATGAGTTTCTCATTAATATAGTAACATTATGAGAGATTGATATTAAAAGAAGTTTAAAACAAATATTTGTTCGATGAAGAAAAATGCTTAATCTTCTTGACGGACGGCAAATGAGTGTGGCAGAGGTTTAGATTCAGTTCAAGACGGACTGATGGAGAAATCCTTTCCCCCCGAATCCGTTTATTAAAACTTATCTGTTTGCTTTAAATTGGATTCATCGTCCATTGCAAACTTCATCAATATAAACTCGCTCGAGTCTTGTCAAGGGGTGTAATTTGTTATTCCCAAATACTCATTCATCGATCAATCAAAAGAAGTGTCACCGACTTTTTACTGGGCTTCCATGTACCACACAATCTAGAACATCTGGGTTTCAAGTTTTGAGGGATTCATTCAATACGGAAAACGTATAATAAACAGCAAACATATTATTTATTAGTAAGTAGGTAATTGGTTCAAAGCATCCCTTTATCGAGGGTAATACTATTTTCATAATATATAATCTATCAATTTTGTTGTGAGGCGTTTTTCGCAGATTTAATGGCATTAGGCTACATTTTGTACTAAATTCGAATGTTCATTCTTAGTTCAATGACTGCTATTAATTCTTTGACTGAAATTATACAATTATACGAACATATACCATCAATTTACAACAAACGAAAAGAATTACTTTTGAATCCCATACATATAGAAACTTACATTATGACATTAAAATTTGTGTCTGCAACCAATTCGAATGCATTGGTGCACTACATTATTTTATGGGATTTAGTCCACTACAAAACTGACATACAATGCTTGCACCTATACATCTATACAATTCCTCAGAAATAGTACTTATTGCACTACAAAAAAGTCGTATAAAACATAATGTGCATCTACATTTATTGAGGAAATATTGTAGTTCTTGGTCCCTTACTGTACCGACGTAACATACATTTACACTAACAGCTTCAATGTCCTTGTTGAGGAAATAGTAGTTATAAAAATTCAAAGCAGACTTACAATACATTTTCAACCAGAACATTAATACATTTCTTGAAGACATAGTTCTTAATCTACTACTAAACAGACGAAAAGGGGCTCAGGTTAGCCATGCGAGTTAAAGCGTTGACCTTTATCTCACATGGCAAACCTAGAGTGGCGAGTTCGATTCTTGCCTGGGCAAAGGAAATTATTTAGTAACGAAATTCATTAAATAACATCCTAAATCCCACCTTGGCTAGAAAAGGGTGAAAACCTGTAAATAACCCGTCCCAATTAGCCTTGGTTGCATTAAATGGTCGTTAATAAATAATAATAATAATAACAGACGTAAATTACATCTGAACCAAGATCATCTATACTTTTATAGTTAGAAGTAGAAATAGTTTTTAGTCTCCTACTAAACATACATCTAATACATTTGAACCAAGGGAATCTATACTTTTATTGATGAAGTAGTTCTTAATCTACTATTATACCGACTTACAATACATTTTCAATCAGAACATTTTTAAACTTATTCAGGAATTAGTTCTTTATCTACAATATTAAAGTCGTATAATACATTTGAACCAAGATTATCTATACCTTTATTGAAAAAATAGTTTTTGGTTTACTAGTAAATAAACGTAAAATACATTTGAACCAAGATGATCTATACATTTATTGAGGAAATAGTTCTTAGTCTACAACTAAACAAACGTAAAAAACATCTGAACCAAGATGATCTATACCTTTATTGAGGAAAGAGTTTTTAGTGTTCTACTAAACAGACGTAAAATACATTTGAACCAAGATGATCTATACCTTTATTGAGGAAAGAGTTTTTAGTGTTCTACTAAACAGACGTAAAATACATTTGAACCAAGATGATCTATACCTTTATTGAGGAAAGAGTTTTTAGTGTTCTACTAAACAGACGTAAAATACATTTGAACCAAGATGATCTATACCTTTATTGAGGAAAGAGTTTTTAGTGTTCTACTAAATAGACGTAAAATACATTTGAACCAAGATGATCTATACCTTTATTGAGGAAAGAGTTTTTAGTGTTCTACTAAACAGACGTAAAATACATTTGAACCAAGATGATCTATACCTTTATTGAGGAAAGAGTTTTTAGTGTTCTACTAAACAGACGTAAAATACATTTGAACCAAGATGATCTATACCTTTATTGAGGAAAGAGTTTTTAGTGTTCTACTAAACAGACGTAAAATACATTTGAACCAAGATTATCTATACCTTTATTATTATACAATTTTTCTATCTGACCAATAATAACGTAGATATCTGGACTTTTCGGACTTCTCCATCCACCTCTGAACCCCTCGCCTACTTGTCCATTTTCAGCCGTTAACGATCTTGATCTCGGTTTTTACTTAAAATGTTTAAATATCACGTTTTGGAACTATCAAATAAAAATAGCGGCCCCTAATGCGTTAACCGATATATATATATATATATATATATATATATATATATATATATATATATATATATATATATATATATAGTTGTTATGGACCTCATTTTCGTCATTCATTAAGTAAGATTGATGGTCATTTGAAGAAATGTTTCAAAAATCGCGACATGAGTACAAGGGTTTTTTATATGAAATATTATTAGTATACGGACTCAGAATCAGAGGTTGTTAAGACACTGTTCCAAAACATTAGAGGAGAACTAATTCAAACAAACAATTTTAAAAGTTTAAATTATCTATAAATATTAAAAGGAAATTTCTGTTTTATCTATTACTCATATTTTCTTTCTAACAACGAAGTCCATTTGCCAAATCAAGGACACATGGAATTACAGGTTACGTAGCAGTAAATCGTTCAGCACTTTTATAGAAATGGTCAACAGGTTCTGGCATAAACTTTTCTTCTCAAAATACACGATAACTTTTTCCTCTGAGTGCTCAATTAATAACAGCTTGGGAAGTGTAGAGTAATAACAGGGCACTACTTCAATGTAAATAGATACAAGGCAAAGATAAGTGTTTATAATGAAAGCATCATTAAATATTTACTTTTGTGGTTCACTAATAAATTAAGCCACTTGATAATTTCCTGTCTAGTGCAAATATTACTTTTTCTTTTTTATATCGTAGAATTTATATGTCTTGTGCAAATGGAAAGCGAGAGAAAAATAATTTCTTATAGTAGAAAAAGGAATTTTCTTCCACAAAATAGGGCAAGACTAAAGATACTTAAAAACTATTACACATAACTATTGCACTTAGGAATAGGGTTATAGTAACCTCTTGCCTTGAAGAAGATAAAATAAGGATTCTTGAAATATCGGCATAAACTATGATTTTTTTTACCAACATTGACCAAAACTCCAAAAAGAATAACAACACTCTTTATATATATAGTCTCCTGTGCATTATGCATAGATTTGAATTATTAAGAAGAAAATATTAACATAGATTTGAATTAATTTTTCCAGGTGAGGTACCTCGTAATGTATATTGGAAAGAGTTTTTGAGCATATCAATATTTCTACGCAAATTATTTGCTCCAGAAAGGAGAAATGTATAAAACAAAAGTTAATTTAAATAACAAAGTAAACAACTTTTGTTTTGTGCATGTTTGTCGAAAAACAAATAGACAATGAAATATCGGGAATTTTTATTTCAGGTCTCCCTTATAACCCCCACTCCCGTTCTAACCTAAAAATTTGAATATAGCTTATAACCATGGAAGAATTAATGCTAATTGACATACCAAGTTTTTTTAAGTTCGGTTTAATCGTTAGCGCTCAATGAAATAGTTGACCCCCGCATAAGTTTATAGTGTATATCTCGTTTATACTTTGTTAAAAGACAAAAATTAATATGACAAAAGTTACTCTAAATAATAAAATAAACAACTTTTGTTATGTTCATATTTGCCGATAAACCAACAGGAAACGAAATATCGCTAACTTTTAATTTCTGGCTTCCCTTATAACCCCCACTCCTACCCATCCCTAGAAATGTTGGTATGGCTTCTAGTTTGAATGGTTAGTTCTAATACACATACCGAGTTTTATTTATTTCGGTGGGGTCTTTTGTCCCAAATAAAATTGTTCACTTCCGCTGTAGGTTTTAGCGTATATCTCGTTTATAATTCGGTATACGAAAAAAGTGTATATAACAAAAATTACTCTACATAACAAAATAAACAACTTTTAATGTGTTCATATTTGCCGAAAAAACAAGAGGAAACGAAATATCGCTATTTTTAATTTCTGGCTTCCCTTATAACCCCCACTCCTGTTCGTCTCAGAGGATATTAATATAGCCTAAAGTCTAAGTTGGGTTAGTAGTAATATACATACCAAGTTTCATAAAATTCGGTTCAGTCGTTTATGCGTGAAAAGGTAACAAACAAATAAACAAACAAACAGCCACCAAAGAAACAAAATGCAGTATGGTGTCTATGACATGTGAAACGAAAAGTTATCGTGAAATTTCGCGAAAAAAATCAATTTACAGACAGAGGTTACAATTTTATATATATATATATATATATATATATATATATATATATATGTGTGTGTGTGTGTGTGTGTGTGTGTGAGTGTGTTTTTGTGTGTTAGCGGTAAAGTGGTTGTAATATTTGTTTGATCGTTATCAAACTCGATATTAAAATGTTTTTTGTGACACTAATGATCATGTCCTTTAATGGCTGAAATCGAACCACAGAGAATTATGATAATTCGAAATTGAGCTTAGCTTTTACTTAAAACGTTTAAATATCCAGTTCTGTAACGATCAAACAAAACGGCTGCTAGAGCGTTAACCAACATATATATGTTTGAGAAATATCAGAGGTATTTGGCAAACAAGTGGAAGCAATAGAGCAGTTTGATGAAAAACTGTGGCATTTTTGTGGAAGAATGTTGAATAGAAATTGTCCAACCTAGGAAGGAACGTGTACAAAAAATACGTAAGCTGGAATTTCAAATGGATAATTTTCAAGTTAGAGAAGGTTCGGTGAGACTCATGTCAGATCAGTTCAGAAAGATACAGACCCCCAATTTTGATGGTAGCGTACCATTTAATGTTTTTAAGTTCCAATTTGAGACAGCTACAAGTAAAAATGGGTGGAATAATGATGAAAAGCGATAGAACTTATTCTACTAGCACTGTTGGGAACAGTAGCAGAAATCCTGGAAAGTTTATCTTCTGCTTGCAGGAATAATTTAGAGGACATAATGGTGGCATTACAGCGCAAGTACGATGGTGGTTATAAACGGAATCTTTACAAAATAGAATTGAAGGGCAGAGTGCAGAAACCGAATGGGACACTGCAAGATTTCGCCAAAAATCATCTGTTCCTAGATCAGTTTAAGATTGGAGCATTTGTGAATGGCATAATACCCGTATCCCGATCCAAACATTAAATTTGATGCGTGTGCCATGCAAAAATCATTCTTTGCTGAAACCATCTCGTATGCGCTGGCCCAGGAGACTGATAAAGTCATATCAAACACACAACCACTTACGTTACCAGTTACCAGCGGTGTTACTCACCACCTAGATCAGTCTGGGCCCTTCCCCTTTGATCTCGCCGCCGTCTATAAAAGTTTTATAGCTCACTCGCCAGTTTAGTCTGTTCTTAGTTTTCTTCAAGTGAATAACAGTACGTTCAGTGGAGCTTCAGTGAACAGTACATTTTAGTTAGTTATCAGCTAATAATAATTTACCAAGGTTGTAGTGCATTGTCTAATAAATTGTGCAGTGATAACAACTCTAAAGCTTGTGTGTTTAATTTTGCAATCCAAAAGAACTCTAATAAACAACGTTTATTATTTTTGTAATAATCGTAACAATATTGTAGGGGTTTTCCTTAACATGCCATTTGAGAACCAGGCATTCATGTCCCTGGCCTAAATGAAAATAAATTGTATATACCTCATATTGCAGAATTCATTAAATGAATTCACCCGGAATGAAATGCCGTCAACACAATTTAAACACGGCCTGGGGAGGCTCATATAATGCGTAGACATATAAGTAATTTCTGTGAATTAATTTTTGAAGTTGTAGCAAGTTTAGGGCGGTGAGTGAATTATATGAATATGATTGTGGGGGGTTGTTGATGCATGCTGTGAAAGTCTGCTCAGGGCTGCCTCTACAAACTCGTTACAAACTTCGAGACAACTCACCTTTAGCCCCGAGCGAATCTCAGTTATGAACTTTCCCACAAATGCCTTACATTGAACAGTGATTGTTCTAAAGATCCAATAACGTTTCATGCAAGCTCCGACTATTTTTAAGAGATTATAATGACGCAAGACTGACTATAACGGAAAATAAGCAGCCTATTTTGTTCTAGGTATTCATAGTATAGTTTGTATATCGTCCCTAAGTGGTCTTAGTACGTCATTTTAGTAGTAGACTAAGAACTATTTCCCCAATTAAGGTATAGATAATCTTGGTTCAGATGGATTTTATGTCTTTTTAGTAGTAGACTAAGAACTGTTTCCTCAATAGCAGTATAGGCACTCTAGGTTCAAATGTATTTTACTTCGGTTTAATAGTAGACCAAGAAATATTTCCTCAATAAATGTACAGATGCTTTTGGTTGAAATGTATTAGACGTCGGTATAGTAGTAGATTAAGAAACATTTCCTCAATAAATGTATAAATCTTCTAGGTGAAAATGTATTATACGTCAGTCTAGCAGTGGATTAAGAACTAATTCCGTAATAAAGGTATAAATGCTCTTGGTTCAAATGTATTTTACGTCTGTTTAGTTGTAGACTAAGAACTCTGTCCTCAATAAAGGTATAGATCATCTTGGTTCAGGTGTATTTTACGTCTGTTTAGTTGTAGACTAAGAACTCTGTCCTCAATAAAGGTATAGATCATCTTGGTTCAGGTGTATTTTACGTCTGTTTAGTTGTAGACTAAGAACTCTGTCCTCAATTAAGGTATAGATCATCTTGGTTCAGATGTATTTTACGTCTGTTTAGTAGTAGAGTAATACGAAAATTCATAGTATTTCCGTTATTGTGAGTCGTATAGTAAACTGTTAAGGGACTGATAGTGTTAAACTTTTGATGTTCTACTAGTTTTGTTCTGTACATTGTTTCGTAGCTCAAATATTAAGCGATTTATTCCTACTTTCTTGTTGACACCCTTCATTAAACCCCGACTTCTATTCATCGGATTTTTACTTATAAACAGACACTGTAAAGTAAAATGAATAGTGTGTCACACCATAAGCCTATTTAGTTTATGCAGGTACTGCGTGACGGACCTTTCTATTAATAGATGTTGAACTTTTGAATTCACCATTATACTTCATCTTCACTATTATATGTGAAGATGAAGTATAGGGTTCATCTTCAGCCCCTAGTCATTCAACTATTAATAACTTTTCTATGCGGCAGTGTTTATACAAAACATTTTATGTATTTCTTAAAGAAGTTGTTTTATTTATTTTTATCTCCGTCTAGTCATCATTCTGCTTTTATCTTAACCTACCAGAAGCCAATTTTCATTTTTTCTCTTCCGTTTATTAGCAGATTTCCCTAAAGGGAAATCAGCTATTGAGGTCGTACTCATGACGCGATTATCGAAATTTTTCTTCAAATGTCCATGGATTCTACCCAGGAGATGATGAAAATGAGGTCCTTTCAAAACTGTATATATATATATATATATATATATATATATATATATATTAAATTTACTATAAATATTGTTATATACATTTATTCTCTATCTTCAATATTAACCCAGGTATATGCATTTTTCAGTTTTCAGCCTTTAGCAAATACTCGGTTATGAAATAAACCACATCTTTCAAAGCTTAAATACCAAATATTGTTTTCAAGAGACATTTATTATTCGAGATACGCAAATATGTTCTGTTGACCCCCTTCTTAAGTTTTTGGGGTACTTAAATTTGATTGATTGAGAGAAAAATTATTCTGTTTCATTATAAATTACAGTACTAGATATAGTAAATAGTTTTCAATCAATTAATACGTTATATTCAGATATATTACAGTAATTGCTATTCTTTCCGGGAAGAAGTTGGCAGAACTGTTTGTTTCCTGTCGGAAGGTTTCTTATTATCGTTTGTATTTATTCACTTAATATTCTCAGTGGTGTTATGTTACCGCTATGCAGATTTATCTATTGTTAAACTTCACGCGGGAAATCTGCTTAGTGTACGCAGCCCCTGCGTGACGGAATTTTTAGTCTGTATAACTCTAAATCTTCGTTTTTTCTTTGTTTTGTTTATAATCTTCTTTCAAGTAGCTCTTGATGAGTCTAGATTGTTATTTACTTTATTTTACATTAAAGATACCAGAAGATGGTTTGGTATCGACTAAAATAAGTCCTCAGTCGGTCAAAAAGGTTTGTGTATTTAAATGGAACATCGTGGGTATCCTTCCAGCGAAGCTGGGTGATAGAGGAATGAATCAATTTGGATGTACTAAATTGGCATGTTTCCCTCCACGATTCGTTTATTATGACATAGTGCACTTTCAAAGCATGCTTTTAGTAGCTTTAGAGAGAAGAATCTTCAACCACGGCTAGCGGACGAGTAAGCGCATGTGGTTCGTTGCCCGGCAGACGTTGTTCAAGCTACTGTCTGAATGTGAACTCCCTGAATGTCTTAATAAACACATTGTAGTGGAAAATAGGTCTAACACGCACAACCAGACCTGACCGTTGGTATTCGCGCCTTCAGAGCAATAGTATTATCGAAGGAGTCCAGGGAGAAACTACAATGCTTTGTGGATGTCACATCTAGAACGGAGTCTGAAACTGCTAGTATTTAAATGCTTTCATCTATTTGAAGGATTGAGTACTTCTTTTAGTCGATATCCAACCAACCACTAGTATAATTTAAGAGCCAACGGCTTACCAATAACCAGGAAGCCATAGATTATTGAAATTCATGTTATTTCATAAGTCCTTTCCTGAGTTGCATTTCGAATTTACTATTTTGAATTTACAACAAAGGATTAAATAATTGGCATTCCTAACAACAATTCAATTGCGATGCAGTTTCGGTGGATGCCTCGCAGCAATAGATAAACAGTCAAACAGAATAGCCTTTGAATGGGATCTGTGTGTAAATAGAGTAGATGATGATTTCCTTCTATATGAGGAGCAGAATGGGTGCTAATATGGGGATTGCTGGTCGGCGCGGGGTTATTAGAATCAGAACAATGCCGCCAACGGAAGGCAGTAGCTGTTGATGAAGCCGGCCTCAAAGCTCTGGCCTAATATAGCGTCGTAAAGCCCTGTTTACAGTCCCACGTCGTCACGAGTTAATAATTCACTTCTAATGACATCCTCATTTAGTAGGCTCAGAAGAGATTCCCGTTTTCTTCCCACCTTCTCTTTTATTGGACTAGCCGATACCTCTCACTCCCTACCACTTACCTCAATGACCTTTCTCAGCCCTCATTTTCCTCTCTTACTTCATTTTCATTTATTCACCTCTTTCATAGGCAAACTAATCTTTGACCTCAGTGCCCTCACTCTACCTTAAGGAGTCTTATAGACAACTGTCATTCTACTGTACTTCTCTCAGCTCCGTCTCTCAATAGAATTTCAGAACTCATAAGGTAGGTATACCATTTAATTTAATTCAAATTATATCTCACTCTGTAGAATGACTATGAAAGTTATTTGAGTCTGGTCCAAGGCTATACCTTCAGAATTTAGCAGCATTAAATAAATGTTTTCAGTTACAGGTAGGCTGAGGAAGGGTTGCACACTATTCAATCATGGTTTGTCAACCAAAGATGACTTTAAAATTAAGCTTTACATGCCCTTTGAATCAGAGCTTATTGGTTGTCAAAGAACCGATGGTTGTGGAGCAAGGCAATTAGGTTGTCCTTTGAATTTAATGAATTAAATAATTCAAGAGGAAGATGATAATCGAGCCAAGGGTTGAAGAGTAATTTCCAGCATCAAGTTCAACTAAGGTCTTCTAACTTAGTTTAAGTAAGTTAACCAACTTGAGATGCAAACTGCGGCATTTGGCAGGTAGCTCGCCTTCTCCTGGAATATCATCTACCTTAGCTCCCCTCCGTGTAGAAATTGCCTGCCTTATATGAGGTCCTTGCTATATTCTACCTTTTCCTACTGCTCGTACCTTTGCTGGGTTATGGCTGCTCAGCCCATTCATCTGCCAGATCCAATATTCTTAAACGCAGTAACAACCCTACCTTACTGATACCATCACTGAATCTTTATGTTGTACCTTCTCGAAGAGAATCCGGAAGTCCCTACCGGGACACTGGTGAAGGACTTTTAGTCTGAAATTCATTTTAAAATCGAAGACAATAAATATGCTATCCAAACATGCACTTACCTCTCATTATTCTATTATTCGATTATGGAAGTGACGGACTTTTTCCTATCGCCTACCAACCATTAGAAGTTTATAGATTTAACTTGAAACGTTCACAGATAAAATAATAATAGCAGTCCCATTTCAAGTAAATGAAGAAGCAGACAAGTATCACCGAACGCCCCCGTTCATACAGTGGGGTTGTTTTGCGAAGTGTATTCCCTTTGTACCAAACATAAATTACAGGAATCAATTCTCACCTGCTTCATGTTCAAATCCATTTAATCGCGGTATGTAGTCAGTCGCAACGAAGTGTATTCGTTATGAGGGAGGCAAAAAAGTTGCAATTACAGTCTTCTCATTTTTGACTGAACTGGGCGTCTGTATAACCTCTCTACTGTCGGCGCTTCTGGACTTCTGAGTCAAAATCACAACTCCTTAATAAACCGTAGAACTTAACATGAAGCCTGTTATGGAGGGGGAGCGTTACCTTCAAGGGGCTGGAATGTCCTCATTACGTACATGACGACATCTCAAAACCTTTTCTGCGTTTTTCCATTAGGATAAAGCCGGTGTTAACAATACTTGAAATTTTAGCTATAGAAATCCCAGGGATGGAAGCGAGTGTTAGTTGGTTGCTATTAGAGATAGAAATATTCAGTTTTACATTTCTAGCTTCCTAACGATAAATAGAGGAAAATGTGTCCACTAGAGCGCTAACAGACACACACAAAAGCACTCGCACGCGTTCACACATTTCTATGGACTATGAGAGAATTCACTGTTAGCAGTAGTCATAAATAAATAATAAAACTAGTTTATGTGGTTCCGTACACTCGTTGGGTCAAATGCTCTTCAGCTTCAAATGATCTTTCTGCTCGTGAGGTTTTTCGCCGCACATTAAAGTACAAATTGTTGGTAGCTCTTCATCCACCTTCTTCAAGCTATATAAACTCGCCGCTATTGTTGATCTGGTTAGGACCAAAGTCCCTGAACATCGTACCAGGTCAGCAGTAACGGTGATGTGTACCCTGACGAAGGTGGAGGAACAGCCAGGGAAAATGTTCACTTTAAAGTGTGGCGAAGTGATTATATTCACCAATTAAAAATAAATAAAATTCAGAATTAAAAGATTAATAGTTATTTAAAATAATCACAACCAAAATTTTTAAATCACTTCAGAATAATAAATAAATATCACCACCTAAACTATCTTTACCTTTATTTACCAGATTTATTTTAATTTCTGTAATACTTTGGGTAATAGGTATTTAAATTCCTTGTGTCTGTTTTAAAATTAACCACATTTTCCTGGTCTTTAGATATATACATGGCTTACAGAATTTTCCTCTTACCTGACTTTGGTTCCTTGTGAATTACATTCACCTTTTCAAACCTAAAATTGTGTTCTGCAACATTACAGTGCTGCACCAACGAAGTTTTATTCTCCTTTTTGGCCTAGTTTTTCACATCATTCTTGTGTTGATAAATTCTTTTTTCTAGGAACTTTCTTGTTTCCCCAATGTTCATCTTGGTGCGATCTAGACAAATAATTTTATAAACTACATTTGAATCCTTTGGTAATTCATGTTTATCCTTTAAATTTGTAAATGTGTCCTTTATTTTGTTTCTCGATTGAAAAGTAAACGTTAAACTATTGACATTATACTCCACAAAGGACCATTTTATGCGGTTTATGTAACCCTCTCACATAAGTACATTTGACATATTTTTTTTTTATTCTCTCTCACCACTTTATTATTTTCTCAGTTAAGATTCAAGATAAAGAAAAATTATAAATAAAAACATTCATAGGAATAGTTATTTATTATACAAGTGACGAAAGTAGATCATTTTACAACTCGAGTGAAACGTTTACCCAAACGAGCGAAACGAGTGTGATAATTTCACGATAGTTATAAATTCTACTTTCGGCACTTGTATAATAAATAACTATTCGTCGTGTAATATTAACTTTTTTCTGTAATCGTGTAATACATGATCAGATCTAACCAGAATATGAACAAAATTAGGATGTTGTGAAGATTATGATATGTTGTTGGTAGGTTATAAGCATGGTTGTAAAAGGTTATAAGCATAGTTATAAAACAACTAGTGATGGTTGTGAAGTAGTGCAGTTATAAACAAGTGCAGGTTATAAACAAGGAAGGTAATTACTATTATACTTAAATTTTAAAATATATTGATTATTTCCACCAATAATTCGTTCAAATTTCAATTTATTTTGTTAAAATAAATTCTTACAATGTTAAGAAACATTTAAAAGCATTTAATTTCCAACTTCAAATTATTTTTTAATTTATACTTATTACTAATTAAGAAGGCAATTCACTTTCTTCACTTGTGAAGAAAGGGATTATGTACTTTCTTCACTCTATTGCAAAATGTTTCACTTTCTTCACTCATTTCAGTTTAGTAATGTTACCATTATTCAACGATTACAGAAAAAATAAATTTATTAATATAAATATTTTGAATTTTAGTTTCCCTTCTAACCCCACCCTCATAATTCCCACTACACACTTGTTTAATTTTACGATGGATGGAAATTTTATTTTTTTTAAATCGAGTCAGGAATACACCCTCAGCAGCTAATATCCCTTCATAGAAATATGCTAATTAAAGGACTGAAGGTTAACAATAAAAGGAATGGAGCTAAATGACAGAGTTCGTTCATCGCCAGATGTCCGTCTCTCTTTCTTCAGTGGTCCAGCAGGACAGACCCTTCATCTGTGCTGTCACGGTGACACCTCTCTTGATGCAACACCCATTTGATGATGAAGGTGTTAACAAGCAACCGTGTCCAGGCATCATCTAGTTCAGCTCTACAAATGTTACCTCTCTCCTGACGACAAGGAGCATAAACTCAATTACCGCATAAAATTACTTTAATTTTTATTTCACCAATTTTCATTAGGAAAAAAACAAAAGTTCGTCACGCAGGGGCTGCGTAATCTAAGCACATTTCCCAGGTGAAGTTATACAATAAAGAAATCTCCATACGAGAGCCGAACAGTTACGGAAACGACCGAACTAGCTTTCGGTGGAAACGAATAGAACCAACTTTAGCCGATCTCATCTCCTCCGTCATCGACACACGCTTAATAAAAATGCAAATATCTCTGTTCAAGATAGAGAATGCAAAAATGCAAATATTCAAGATAGAGAATAAATGTATATAACAATATTTATAGTAAATGTAATTTGCAATAAGATTGGTTTCATACAATTTTTTGTTCCGACGTATAGTAACGGAGATATTTCGAATTTTCAAAATTTCCCTCTCTAAATCCCCATCCCCACTGGTATGATTTCAACCGTTAAAGAACTTAATTTTTCTTCTTACATAAAACGATTAAATACCGAGTTTGGTGACGATTAAACAAAAATTGCGACCGCTAGAGTGTTAACAGACAAATATATATATATATTCGTTTGGTATTGTAACCTTGAGGTCATTATCCACCCTCCAACAAGTCTGGAGGGATTTGTGAGCAGAGCTCTACGTTATGAATGATCAACTATGCGTACAACCTCTGTTAAAGAAGTGCTTGAAATGAGCTATTTCCAGTAGACTTAAAAGCCCCATTTTATCTGAGGGGTCGTGGTCAATTCAATCTGTGACAGACTTCCTGTGGCCGGGATCTAAGGGAGCTGTAGTCGTTAGTCATCCCGGATGGCAGTCAGGCGTATCTAATCGTTCGAACTAATGTCCTTCCTTGGTGGGGATCGGATATGGCCTTGATTATACCTTCAGCTAAATAGGTTCTGGTGGATGTACCCACGCTGGTGCCTCTATACGCACGCACACACACACACACACACACACACACCTGGAGCTGTACTTAGAGAGATAAAAGTAAATATATATATATATATATATATATATATATATATATATATATAGAGAGAGAGAGAGAGAGAGAGAGAGAGAGAGAGAGAGAGAAAGTGGGAGAGTGCGTGAGAGATTGATTGTTTGTCCGTTCTCTAGCGCCTTCAATTTTTTTAGTATATTTAAACTTTTATCATAAAAAGCAAAGTTGAGTTCATTAATGCCCAGAGTTTGCCCAATGGGAAGAGGGGAGGGTATAGGGATTTAAAATCGAAAAGTCGAAATATTTCCCTTATTATTTGCCAGGTCGAAAAATATTATATAACAAATCTTGTTGATCAAATAAAATGAGGTCGCACAATATATATTGTCTGTTAATGCTCTAGATGTCGAAATTTATATTATATCGTTATCAAACTTGACATTTTAATGTTTTATGAATAACTAAAGATGAAGTTCTTTAATGATTGAAACCGGACTATCGGAAAGGAGGGGTTCAGAGGGGGTAATTTCGAAAATTCTAAATACCTCTGTTATTATTCATTCTTTAGAAAGATAACTAATATCATTGAAAATCGATTTTCTTATGAACGTTGTTAAATACATTTACAATTCATGACTATTTTCAATATTTGCTGAGATACATTTTTTAGCTTTCAGCCTTCAGTATAACCTCTTTCTTTCTCATTCCATAATAATAAGCTGTTACGTCAGCGGCTACTTTAATTGAAGCTTTAATACTAAATATTCATTTCAACAGATCTTAACGAAATGAGATGCGTGCAAATAGCAAATATGACGTCAGCAATTTATATGTTACGTTCTTAACTCGAAAATGTTTCTTTCAACTATACCATACTCGAATTTTCAGCTTTCCACTCACATTTAACGGCTGAAATCAAACCTGGAATGGGGGGTTTGGGTAATGGTTATTTATTATACAAGTGACGAAAGTAGATCATTTTACAACTCGAGTGAAACGTTTACCCACACGAGCGAAGCGAGTGTGGTAATTTCACGAGAGTTGTAAATTCTACTTTCGTCACGAGTGTAATATTAAATTTTTTCTGTAATCGTGTAATACATGATCAGATCTAACCAGAATATGAACAAAATTAGGATGTTGTGAAGATTATGGTATGTTGTTGGTAGGTTATAAGCATGGTTGCGAAAGGTTATAAGCATAGTTATAAAACAACTAGTGATGATTGTGAAGTAGTGCAGTTATAAACAAGTGCAGGTTATAAACAAGGAAGGTAATTACTATTATACTTAAATTTTAAAATATATTGATTATTTCCACCAATAATTTATTCTCATTTCAATTTATTTTGTTAAAATAAATTCTTACAATGTTAAGAAACATTTAAAAGCATTTAATTTCCAACTTCAAATTATTTTTTAATTTATACTTATTACTAATTAAGAAGGCAATTCACTTTCTTCACTCTATTGCAAAATGTTTCACTTTCTTCACTCATTTCAGTTTAGTAATGTTACCATTATTCAACGATTACAGAAAAAATATATTTATTGATATGAGTGAAATCGGAAATGTCATAGGACAAGTCTTGTTAAACTATTGATGCTCTATAATTCTTGTTACATAAATGTTTTCTTTATTCCAGTATTAAGCCAGTGGAGTTTTGCAATCAGTCACAGTAAACCATCGGATTTGTATTTAGAAATAGAGTAATATGGTGAGATGAGATCAGTAGTGTGTTCCCAGCACGTAAGAAATATGCTTAGTTGAGACTGCAAGACGGACTTTATTATTTCGACTCACAGACAGGAATACGATTCCAAACTAATATATTCCCTAAATTCTAAGCGCCTTTGAAAAACCGCTGATCCCGCAGTTCCTGCATGATGGAATATGTTTTCTTTATTCTCTGTATTAACATCAGGATGAAGACATAAAGTTCTTTACCATAAAACTTTCCCGAGTGTCGGAATTACATTTGGTTTTTAAATTAGCTTTAGTTTATTCTTTTTTCACTTCCTTTACTACTTTATATTTCAGAACTAATATTATAATACAAGGTTGAATAATATTCAGTAAAACCAAGTTTTGTCCGAGCTCACTTATTAAATATATTCCATATGTCATTCAGTGTTTGTCGACATATGTGTCTAATTGATTGTAACATGAGGTCACAGGTTGCCAGATGACCCATGTTGAGGAATCGACACGAACTAAGTGATGACCTTCATGAAATGGAAAATTTCTGTTGAACTCGAAGGGGTTAGTGGGAAGAAGAAAATCCAAAATGTCCCCGTTATTAGAAACAGGTTAAATTAATGTTAAATTACCAATCGCATTGAAATTTTTAATTCCTACGTTGTTTATAAGAATTCCCAATCTTTAACATTAACGGAGATATTTGTACTTTTTACTTTTCACCCACCAATGTACCCCACTCCTGCCACAAGACGCCTTCTTTCATGTTTACTTAAGTCAAAGACTTGGGGGTGTTTAGAGAACACGTACAATAAAAATTTCAACACATTTGGGTTATAATGAGTTGAATAGAAAAATAGTAAATAACTAAATTATCACAGAACACGTTTATTCTATAGCTTGAATATTAACCGTGATATATGATTTTTTTAGTCATTAATCTTCTGTAAATCACGTTTCCTACTAATGAAATTTTCATTCCGAACCCTAGATATTGTGTGGCCAAAGTAAATTTTTAGTCCTGTTTGCTTTGACTTATTATTACAGTATAGATTGTGGCAGATCTGTAGCATGAAATGTGCGTAGTTACGCAGACATGCCAGTTTTTATTAGCAGATTTCCCTTGAGGGAAATCAGCTAATGAGGTTGTACTCATGACGCAAATTTCGAAAGATTCAATTCCAACAATTAAAAGTCCGTTATATATATATATATATATATATATATATATATATATATATATATATATATATAATTTTGAACGGACCTCATTTTCGTCATCTCCTGGGTAGGATCGATGGACATTTGAAGAAATTTTTCGAAAATCGCGTCATGAGTACGACCTCAATAGCTGATTTCCCTTAAGGGAAATCTGCTAATACAAAACATGATCTTTGGTTTTACATAAAAGCTTTTATATCGAGTTTGTTTATTATTATTTACGTCCACTTTATGCTACTATGGCTAATCGGGACGGGTTATCTACAGGTTACCACCCTTATCTAGCCAGGGTGGACCCATGGAGTTTATTTAATGAGTCCGTCACTAAATAAATTTCTACTTCCCAGGGCGGGAATCGAACCCGCCACTCTAGGTCTACCATGGGAGATTAAGGCCTATGCCCAAATCCGCGCGGCCAACCTAAGCCCACTTATATCGAGTTTGGTAAGGATAGGACAAAAATTGTGACCACAAGAGCAGTAATGGGTTAGCTAATGCTTATAATTTTGAACGAACCTCACTTTCATCATCGCCTAGTTATGATCGATGGATATTTGAGGAAATTTTTCGCTTGAAGAAAATCTGCTAAAAGAGCTTTCTTACCAAATTGACACATTACCATACGATTAGCTTGTTAAAAAATCGAGCGATTTGCATAGCCAAGTTTTGAGGCATATCATTAAATTTATATTGCTTTTCTCGGTTATGAAGTGTCTAAAATATGTGTCTACACGGGTTGATCAGTAAATTGGGTTGTTCCAGGAAATGCTAAAGGTAAATCTTATGGAGTGAAGCAATTTTATTAATCTTTTGAACAACCTTTTGACTTCAATACTCTTTTTATGACAGAGAAACCATCTGTTATTTTCTAAATAGGAGGGGGAAATATAATATCAACCTGAATAAATTCTTTTATATTTATTTTTATTTATGAAACAAAGTGTAAACAGTAAAATTCCGAACTGGATGTGAAAGGGAATCTCTTAGTAGTAGAATGAAGTCGTAACTGAACTATCCGTGGATGGTGGTTATATCTAACGGTCAACATCCATGTTTTGAAGTCATTAACCCTGACTGTAGAGCCATGGTGTCTACAGCTTTAGATCGGGATAGTTGGTGAATAGAACAGCTCGTTGGTGATTCCAGTCATGCGGCTTAGAGATACAAAACACACAGATGGAATCAGATACGGAGTGTTAGGATAGGAACGGCAATCAGGGCATCATTTCAGGAGGTTACAGGGCTGGCTTTACTCCCTTGGGACTAGATGGGGAGGATAGCGACTTCCGCTCCAGGCCCTTATCATGTAAACCTTATCACTAGCTTACAGATTCTCCACATCTTCAACACGTCTCCAGTCAGATTTAAGAGTTCTGGACTAGTAAAAGCATTGAGAACATACTCCGGTTGAATAATCCATTATTTTTTAATATTATATTGGAATCAGATCAGTACTTAACGAAAATTCAAAAACAAAGTAAATGTAAATTACTTCAGAAAGTTAGCTGATATCTCTTAAGAAGAATTGGCAGTTGACCATGCACTAAAGTGGATATTTTTTATTCAATGAATATTTAAAAAATCCGAAAGATACGCAATTTTTACAGGATAGTGGGGTTATATGATATCATGTGATTTCGGTAAGGTTTATGTCAGACAAACAGGAATGAAGACTGCCACAAGAGTTAACCAATAAGCGGCTGATCTGAAACACCAGAGAGAACAAATAAAAGTCCTTCACGCAGGGGCTGTGTAAACTAAGCAGATTTCCCTCGTGGAGTTTAGTAATAGATAAATCTACATACTGCTAACACAACACCGTAAATATTAAGTGAATAAATACAAACGGAAATAAGAAGTGTTACAGTCAATTTCAATAACCTACCGACAGGAAGTGTTTGGAATGAAAACAAACAGATCTGCCAGTCTCATAAGAACAATACGGAAAGAAAAACAATTACTAAAATTTAACATTTTATAACATATTAATTTCATTCAGAACTGTTTACTATATCTAGTACTGTAATATATATAGAGTCAGAATAATTGTTATTTCAATCAATCAAATTTTAGTAATCGAAAACCTTAAGACGGGGGGGGGAGGATCACCATACAAATTTGCGTGTATCTCGTATTATAAAGGTCTCATGAATACAATATTTGATATTTACAGCTTCGAAATTTGTTGTTTATTATAAAATAGAGTTTTGTTTATGTAACATGCAAATATCTCGGTTAACATTCAAGATAGAGAATAAATGTATATAATAATAATTATAGTACATTAAATTTGCAATAAGATTTGTTCTATACAATTTATCGATCATGAATTTATTTATTTATGCGATTTATCGCGTCATGAATACAACCTCAATAGCTGATTTCCCTTAAGGGAAATCTGCTAAAACGTCCGCCATAGCGGATGTTCTCACCGAATTAAGTTCGACGAAACAAAACTATTCCATAGAGAAGACCATCTTGGTAGAAGATTAGTTCTAGGAGCTCTCGAAATAAACAAGAGAACAATTACAATAAACGGCGTGTACTTTGTCATACTCTCCGAAACGCAGAAAGCCATAATTAAAAAATCCAAACAGACGATTTAATCAAGTAGCTAACCGAATTAAAAAACATTTTCTTCAGAAGATGGACGAATTTCCATTAAAAATGTGCAAACCAATCGAAATTCAAACCGCTGGAGCAGATAGCCGAATCCTCACAATGAAAATATTTCCCTGCGATGCAGCCTGAATATATATACCCATACATATTGTGAGTGATTAGATATTTAAATGCTGTATATAAAACTAAAGATCAAATTCATTAATGGACCAGAAGGAGAGAGACTTTAACAAGGACAACAAAATCATGATGATCTCCATTTCTTTAAGTCTAATCAAAATGCTGTCTGTATCAAGCAATCTTGTTGGAAATTTCATGTTACAGAATATTAGTTTTTTACATTTTCTTTTATACTCAAAATGCATAATTTATTTTTATTTTCCAGTTTTCAGCCCTAAATAAACCTCAAGATTAGAACGTGAGTTTACCTTGTCATTCCGACAACTGAGAATTCTAGTTTAAGCAGGAATTGTATGAGGAACTTTTTTTCCCCAATTGCCAAGCCCATTTTTCTTAAACTGCACCATACACTTTTCGTTAGTGTGCCTATAGGTGTCGTACATAAATTAAGTTTACCTTAAACCTGGGTTTAGCAAAGTTAGGGGGTTAACCTAATCAAGTTTCGAAGATGTATCAATTAGAGAATATTAATTTTATAAATTTAATTATATTACCAATTCCTTACATAAATTTTTGACTATGTAATTCAATATTTCTAAAATTTCAGGATTGTATACCAAATACAGGCGTATGTTCCACTACGTGAATTTAATTACCACTTTTTTTTATTATTATTTATTAACGTCCACTTTTTGCGACTAAGGCTAATTGGGAATTACTACTTTTGATCATCACTTAACAGAGGAATACTAAACAGATAAAAAATAAATTTAATAATTGAATTTACAAGGGACATTTTAATAAATTATATTTTTTTATTAATATAATAAAGGCCAATTACAATATCAATTGTAACGGGAAGCAGTTTTGTTAGGCATAAACTATCCAGCTGATATCAGCTCTCCAGACCCAAAAAGGAAATATGCATTTAGGTATTGCTCAATGCCTATATAAATAATTTTCTTCCTATCACAATGATCTGGCTTATAAAAAAAAATTCAGGGTGATTTCAAAGTTTGTTCGTTTCTTTGCTATAGATAAACTAAGATTTGTAAGCAAAAACTTATAGCATTGGCTTTGTCATATTAATTTTAAAAGGTTTAAAACATTATGTTAGTCAGTCAAATAAACTTCTATAATGTGTATGTAAAATAAACTTAAACGAGGTTTCACCACTATTAATTTATTATCCATTTTTCAGCCCCAGTTTAGACAATGCCCAGTTTAGATGTTTATCCATCCGTGGGGACGTATAATACATTGAAATTTCCCTAAAACACGAAAATTTGTTTTTAATTTTATATAAATTTACAATATGTGTAAATTCTTTTATTGTATGTGGTTACAATAAAAGAACTATGCCTAACAATCCCAATAAATTCATGATTTCAATCATAATTAGGAAAATCGAAAGTATTTCTACCTAGATGAACAACAAAAACCACTTTCATTGAATAATATGTTTACTTTCATTTTATTAAAATTGTCTCGTGATTAATATAGTACTAAAAAACTAATTACATAGTAATAGGAATTAATTTAACAAAGTAAGTAGTTAAAATCTGTAAAACTATTACTTTTTTCTCTGTTTTAAAGCTCTGGTGATAATTACTCTGCTTAGCTCGATCTCGAGATGCCAGATAATGAAGTTACATATTAAAAAAAAAGCAATTAAAAATAAACTATAACCAGGATTGAATTTATAAAGATGACAGAGCCAGCAACACCTAAATCACGGATCAACGTCGGATATTGGCGTCTGACCTCGGTAAATATTAAACTGAGCCAATGATAAGAGTTAATGAAAGTCTAATCCCGGCTAATCACCGGGGTTGAAGGGAGGGGGTGAATCATTCATAGGACCCTTGTCTGCCTTCAGGTTAAAATTACCACAGCTCAAAGTTCCTTTACTCATTAACGAACCGATACTTGCTAATTTATAGGCAATTTCACGACAATTACCCCTCATTCTATCAATGTTTGCCATCTACTTGTGTAGGCACTCACAAAGGTTACAAAACACACATACGCCCATCTGCATAATAGAAATTTTGTGTATTACCTTATTCGAAATAGGGCTACTATTCGTTAAGATTTAATTTGTTAGGATATTTAATTCGTAGAATTTTTAGCCTGGTTTAGTATTATTTTATTTAAATCGCATTTCACAACTATAGTAACTGAGAAGCGTATCTGTTATTTTTCAGAATTTATGGACTACAAAGTGGTATAGGAGTACCATTACCTTAAAAATCCTCGTTTACATTTTCCCATAAATATTCTAATTTCTGCATACATGTACCCAACTTTAATTCTATTTTATACTTAAATGTTAATATACTAAAAACTTTATACGTGCATGTATTGACTAGGATCATGTAGTGATTCCGCCGTTAAGTATGGTAAGTCTTTGTGAGTTCTTAGGTAACATTTGGTTAGTATATTAGTGGATCTTAGAAGATTTTCCTTAAGCGAAATCAGCTATTAAGGTCGTACTCATGACGCAATTTTCAAAAATTGTCTTCAAAAGTCCATGGATTCTACCCAGGAGATGACGAAAATGAGGTCCGTTCAAAACTATATATATATATATATATATATATATATATATATATATATATATATATATATATATCTGATAACACTCTAGCGGCCGCAATTTTTGGTTGATCGTTACCAAACTCGATATTTAAAAGTTTTATGTAAAAATAAAGATCATGTTCGTTAATGGCTGAAATCGGACCTCTGGGAGGGGGGTTTAGAGGAGAAAAGTTTCGAAAATTCAAAATAACTCCGTTACTATAAGTCAGATTGAAAAATTGTATAGGATTAATCTTATTGCAAATTATATTTGCTATAAATATTGCTTTATACATTTATTCTTTATCTTGAATATTACCCGAGATAATTGCATTTTTATTAAGAGTGTTTGGATAATAGAAGAGATGAGATCGGGTCTAGTCGTGAGTTTCCGCCAAAAGTTAGTTTGGCCGTTTCCGTAACTGTTCGGCTCTCGCGACATTTCTCTATTGTATAACTTCACGTGGGAAATCAGCTTAGTTTCCGCAGCCCCTGCGTGACATACGTTTTATAGTACTGGCAGTAGCGTTCGCCATGGCCTGTAAGTAAGTGTCTAAGTCTTAGTCTTGTTATACCTAAATGTATGTTATTAACTAAAGCAACTAATACATCCGAATAATGTATACATATTTACGAGTATATAACCCATAAAGACAAAATTCAAACTATTTTGCTTTTTGTTTTATTCATAGAACACATAATATTAAATTTGTGTTACAATGCATGATTAGTGTGTTCGCAACATAAATGTAATTACCCTAATGGTAATACTATTGATCTTTTAATGTATAAAAGTTTTTGGGTTCACACATATTGACCCCATATATATTAGTGATTCTGTTTTACAGATTCATAAAAGTGGGGTTCCTCAGTAACTGATTTCTGCCACATAAACACGCAGGAAGACCGTTTCATTTATATTACTATCGGACCCGACAGACGTTGTCCTGCATGATATTTCTAGCAATTAGGATATTAAATTTAATAATATCATGTTTAAAACAAAAGCTACTTTTAATAACACAAAAAAACAACTTTTGTTTTTTGAACATTTGCCTAAAAACAAATAGAAAATAAAATTTCGCAATTTTTTTATTCTGGCCTCCCTTATAACCCCCACTCCCGTTCGAACCTAAAAAAACTAGTATAGCTTATATCATGGAAGAATTAATGCTAATTTACATATAGAGTTTTGTTAAGTTCGGTTCAATCGTTAGTGCCTAATAAAATTGTTGACCCCCACTTTAATTTTATAGTATATATCTTGTTTATACTTTGTTATACGACAAAAATGAATATAACAAAAGTTACTCTAAATATCAAAATAAACAACTTTTATGACGTGCATATTTGCCGAAAAACCAATAGGGAACGAAATATCGCTATTTTTAATTTTAGGCCTCCCTTACAACCCCCACTCCTGCTCCATCTGCCAGGCTGATTTGTAAATCTAAACCATTCAGGGCGTCACCCAAACGCATACAAAAAAAATCATTCAAATCGGTCCAGCCGTTTAGGAGTTCAGTGACATACACACGTACAGTAGAATTATATGTATAAAGATAGATAAAAGTTAGGTATTAGCATATCTCGGGTTCTTCAACATATGTTTCCGAAGTTGGTTGAAGGCCATCATTGCTGATGAAGATGATTGGTACTGATGATGGAGATTTGGAGCTGATGAAGTAGGTTAGGGTTCCCTCATTTCCGCAAAGCTTGCAGGCTATTATTCCACCACACTGCAATGCACTACGGAATTGAAGGAAAACCAAACCATTCCCGCCTTATAAAGTTGAGTTGAATCACTTAAATAAAACGGATACGCTATCTGAACACTACAAACATATATAAAAACTTATATCTAGATAGGTTTCTAGTATTTAAAAGAATGATTGAATTTCTCACCAAAAATGTACAGTTTGCAGAATAAAGTATGCCACTAAATATTTGTTTAATCTAATTAAATTCACAATTTATATAATAATATAATATAAACATATATGATTAATTATTATAAAACATACAAATATGTCTCATAAAATTAAAAGGTTATTAAGTGAATGCCCAGTAGTATTACTTTGTCCTAGATAGTTAGATAGTGAGATTAACGCCGAAATTTCTCAACATTACAGAACCACATTTTAGGAATACAACAATCTCAACAAAGCAAAAGGATTTCGAAATTGCAGTT
This sequence comes from Riptortus pedestris, assembly GCA_019009955.1. Taxonomy (NCBI): domain Eukaryota; kingdom Metazoa; phylum Arthropoda; class Insecta; order Hemiptera; family Alydidae; genus Riptortus; species Riptortus pedestris. The sequence goes on along the minus strand of CM032229.1, from coordinate 107,867,635 downwards.
AGTCGGCAGTCCATTCATCGACACTACACTGAAGCATTTATTTTAGAGATTACACTCATAATATATCTAAAAGTATATACAATGTATATTCTGCAAATAATTTTACTAACTATATTACGCTGAATCACGTAAATTTACTATAATGACATACAGATTTAACAGTAATTATATTTCCAATAACTTACTATATTGTCAATACGTCATCTTATATTTATTATTACCTCATTCAAAACTTTCAAGAAACGCGAGGAGAGAAGACCCACTTGCTTAACTTGTAACATTAACTTGACGATGTCATATACAGACAGAATGCCGTAAATAAAAACATGAGGACTCCCCAATGACTTGACAAGAACTGTTGACGGAAGGCAGCCCATGCATTAGCAATAAATTCTCATAACTACATAACATTTTATATACAAATAAATTCTGTGGTGTGCAACTAGATTTCACAGCCACCCACAAAGGAGATACTACTATGATCATTAGCAAAATTACTATTTTCAACCATTTAATTCGTATTAATCATTCGCAATTATGTTCATCGCCCATTTTTTAAATTTAGTACTATTTATTTACAAATGTTTATTCATAACATTTACATGTGTTATTTGACATTTTGTCAAAATGGGGAGCAGAGACGAAAACTATGATGATGGTATATCGCTCGTATACGAGACCCATTTTAGACTATGGAAGTAGAGTCTTCTCGGGAGCCAAACCATCATACTTGAAAATTCTTGAGGTCATCCAAAGCACAGGTCTAAGATTAGCAACAGGTGCCTTTCGAGCAACTCCAAGCATAAGCTTGTGTGCAGAAACTGGAGAACTTCCATTATATCATCGACATTCGTATAATATCATGAAATACAGCATAACAACACTTTCCAGACAATCATGCCGTTACATAGAATACATCAACAAAACCCAACATGACCGACTATATTGATAATCCCAATTTGCATAAACCCTATCACTTCAGACTGTTTCAAACGCTACTTACTTACAACATTACATTACCGAACATTTATCCAATACAACACAAAACAGCACCTTGGCTAATACATATACCAAAAACTAACTTCGCCCTTACAAAATTAAAGAAATCAAACCCACTTTCTTCCTTACACTATAAACACGAGTACCGGAATATAATTACAGAAAACAGGACAGGACTTCTCATATATACAGATGGCTCGAAATATGCAGGAAAATGTGGATCAGCCACCATAGTGGGGAACGATGTACTAACGTGTAGACTACCGGACGTATCAAACAACTTCACTGCAGAACTACTGTTTTCCTCTACATTACGTAACGTATTCTAGACGCAAACAGACCTACTATGTACATCCAGATTAATTCGTTCCTCTACCTCCCAGCTTCACTAGAAGAAAATAGTAAAAATGAGGTTGGATAATTTACAAATAGCGTAATTAGCGTGGCGAGTGGTGGGGGAGGCTACCTCCCTCCGGCCACGCCCCTGCGTCTATTGTCTCTGGTTTATATACAGTCCCCGGATCCGCTTTTAGGAGATTTCCCTTGAGGGAAATCAGCTATTGAGGTCGTACTCATGACACGATTTTCGAAAAACTTCTTCAAATGTCCATCGATCCTACCCAGAAGATGACGAAAATGAGGTCCGTTCAAAATGATATATATATATATATATATATATATATATATATATATATATAAATATATATATGTCTGTTGTCGCTCTATCGGTCGCAATTTTTGTTTGATCGTTACAAAACTCGATATTTAAACGTTTTATGTAAAAAGACATATCAAGTTCGTTAATGGATGAAATCGGACTAATGGGAGGGAGTTTAGAGGGAGGGGATTTTCGAAATTTTTCCGTTACTATACGTTTTGATTTCCTCTCGGCCTTCATACCACGAAACACTGTAGTTCAACTCCAGAAGAGAATCAGCATGGGCAACAGATGTTTATTAAAATAATTAAGTAAGCTCGTCTATTTTTGACAATTCACTTATCCGATATCCACCGTCCACTGTAATGTCAGGTACATGGTTCTTCCAAGAACTCCAATACCCTGTTGTTCGTGACTAATGTATTTTAATGAATGCTTGTCGAAGCCGGGAATGAATAGGGGATGGGATGAATGTAGAGCAGCTGCTTTATAATGGAAGGCTATGCAGCAACAAGGCCTATAAGGGAGGGAGTAGTGCTAGCTAGAGTCAGGCTAGGGATTATCGACTCTGCTACTGCTGGCCAGGGACATCTCCCAGAGATTAGGAGTCGGTTGGCCGCGATCCAGCGGTGCCTCTAACATCGATCTCCCGCCTGCCCCTATCTTACTGTCCTTCCCTTTGGTCCCTATACAAACAGACATTCTACTATAAACACAACTTTATGCAGCCGGACCTTGTAAAAAGTCCGTCAAGCAGGGGCTGCGTAAACTAAGCAAATTTCCCGCGTGAAGTCTAACAACAGATAAATCTACATACCGGTAACACAACACCACCGTGAATATTAAGTGAATAAATACAAACGATAATAAGAAAGCTCCCGACGGAAAGCATCTGAAATGTAAACAAACAGTTCTGCCAACGTCTTATCGGAAAGATTAACAATTACTGTAATATATCTGAATATAACGTATTAATTTGATTGAAAACTATTTACTATATATAGTACTGCAATTTATAATGCATCAGAATAATTTTTATCTCAATCAATCAAATATAAGTAGTCCAAAAACTTGAGAAGGGGGGGGGGGTCCGGAACATATTTGCATGTATCTCGTATAATAAATGTGTCTCGAAAACAATAATTGTCATTTCAGCTTTGTGGTTTATTACATAACCGAGTATTGTTTATGTAACATGAGTAGAAGTGGGGGTTTACTGGAGGCTGAAAAATCCAAATTTCTCGGTTACTATTCAAGATAGGGAATAAATGTATATAACAATATGTTTAGTACATTTAATTTTCTATAAGACTGATTCTATACGTTGTTACGATCCGACGTATATTAACGGAGATATTTCGAATTTTCAAAATTCTCCCCCTCTAAACCCCCCCCCTAATGTTATAATGAATATAACTTAAAATTTACGGACATTGTACACTCAAAAGATAATAATATGCTCCGTTTATTCAATTATTGTATATTTATATTTTTCGTTTCATTGTTCAGCTCTGAAGAAGGGAACCAACGGTTGCCCGAAACTGTCAGCAAATAAAAATCCTCTATAAGAAGATTTGAGATAACTTCATTAGCCGAAACCTTACTATCTTCTACTACTTTGTATTCCTTAAGTTTATGTTGAAACCTTCCTGTTAACAGCCCTGAGGAAGTAAAAATAAAATTCCCGAAGTATTGGCATAGACTAAAGCTTCTTTCAAAAACACAAGCCTCAACAAAAAATCACAACATCTATAATAATAACCTATATATATATATATATATATATATATATATATATATATATATATATACCTCTTCTTATAATGTTTGAAATGGTAGTCACACTAGGTAAAATAAGAAAATATTTCTTAGATTAAACATTTTATTTATTTTCATCCCCAACTCGCTCCGGACAGTGTAGCTCCTTTTTCTCTAAAATATTTGGGACTGTGCATAAATACAGTTGTGAATGTCTTTATTTTTTTTTATCGCTCGTTAATATAGGGTGATAACCGAGAAACGCATGTTTTTCAAATAACGAGTACTCAGGCAATTCAGAGCAAAAAATGTATTTATGAGTGGAAAAACAGTGAACACAATATGCAATTTCAGAATAAAATTACTTACAATGCGAAGTCCGAGAGCAGACGCCCGCTTCGGAATTGAGCGGCTAGGACTCTGAACTGTTGCAAGGCGCACTCTTTCAACTTTCAGGGGTCCTTTCGGTCTAGGAGGTTTCGCCTTAAGCAAAGATCCAGTTGTGTTAACATTATGTATCCAACGCAATCTGGTATCGTGTTACGATCAGGGATTGCACCAAGCAGTGCAATGATAAAATGTACACGAATGTCTCACTGAGTCTGAGTGACTGATTCACCATTTGCGTTGAACCCTCGCATGACATGGAGTACCCATTTCGAAGTGTGGCTACAATGTAGGAGGCACCTAGCCGTGAGGCCTTAATCCAACCTACACCAATCCAACGCTTCATGGTGACTGAGGATTCGCTACGATGGTCAGCAGCGATCCTATGGAAGGGACAGTCTCCTACTACCCAGCTCCCACACGAGAGAAACACATGTACCAGTTTACCTGGCCTGTATGTCCTCGTGCTTTGAACACACGACCACTACGTCTATGACCGGCAGTGAAGGCAAGCCTCCACTCCGGACACCACCCAGCCCGTAGTTCACATTAAGTAAGCCGCAAGAACTTACCCCATTAAGGCAGGAGTGATCCCCTGCCCGGAACAGCAAAGCCGACTAAGGACCTACTGTTCCTACGGTTCCTCTACCCAGCAGCTACACAGCGGGGGCTTACTGCTGCCACTTGGGAGGGCCGGCCCCGTGCCGGAGACCCTCGCATGACATTGAGTACCCATTTCGAGGAGTGGCTACAATGTAGGAGGCACCTAGCCGTGAGGCCTTAATCCATCCTACACCAATCCAACACCTCATGGTGACTGAGGATTCGCTACGATGGTCAGAAGCGAATCCTATGGAAGGGACAGTCTCCTACTACCCAGCTCCCACACGAGAGAACAGCTCCCACACATGTACCAGTTTACCTGGCCTATATGTCCTCGTGCTTTGAACACACGACCACTACGTCTATAACACCACCCAGCCCGTAGTTCACATTGAGTAAGCCGCTAGAACTTACCCCATTAAGGCAGGAGTGATCCCCTGCCCGGAACAGCAAAGCCGACTAAGGACCTACTGTTCCTACGGTTCCCCTACCCAGCAGCTACACAGAGGGGGCTTACTGCTGCCACTGGGAAGGGCAGGCCCCGTGCCGGCCCCGTGCCACCCTCGCTAATACGTCCCAACTAGCCTTAGTAAAATAAAGTGGTAGTACAACTGAAACTGCACACTCCCCCCTCCACAGCGCAACAACTTCCTGACAACTGTCATCGGACGACATTCCTTGAATACTATGCAAGACAAAAACATGCGTTTCCCAGTAATCTCCCTGTACACAAATTTAATTTCAATTCTCTTAAAAAGAATTAATCGTTAAATATCTTTAAAAATATTTGACGATTAATCCTTTTTAAGAGAATTGAAATTAAATTTGTGTACAGGGAGATTACTGGGAAAAGCATGTCTTGCATAGTATACAAGGAATGTCGTTCGGCGACGGCCGGAAGTTGTTGTGCTGTGGAGGGGGGAGTGTGCAGTTTCAGTTGTACTACCACTTTATGTTACTAAGGCTAGTTGGGACGTATTATCTGTAAGTTGAATCATTTTTCCAGAAAAAGAGGAAAATAAGGACTATGTTGAATCCTTAAAAAAATTTCTACTTTTGACTCTAGTGAGATTGAGGACAACACCTTAACTCAAATGGCTAACCTGGTCCCCCAAATATAATTAAAAATATATCAATATTTCTTGCATTTGAAACTGTTGAATAATTAAGGAGGCTTGACTTGCCAATGTTTATTGTTTTATGTAAATGTAAACATTCGCTAGCCACCCTGCTTAATTATTCATCTGTAGTAATTCAACCACTGAAGATATATTATATATTTAATAGACTTGAAATTAAATATGTGTATGTATAAATGACTGATAACGAAACATTTAACATTGCTAAATATGGATCTTGTACTATAAAAAAACAATTTTTAAAATAGAATACGCTGTATTTACATATTTACATTTCCATATTTGTTAAAAAGAAATAAAATAAATAGTATAAAGCATATATTCATATATATATATATATATATATATATATGAATATATGCTTTATACTATTTATTTTATTTCTTTTTAACAAATATGCAAATGTAAATATGTACAATATAAATATATATATATATATATATATATATATACACACACACACACACACACACACACACACACACACACACACACACACAGACACACACACACACAAGCTCTTTTTATTATTATTATTTATTAACGTCCACTTTTTGCTTAATTGGGAATATTAGCTCTTTTAATAAATAACAAACATTTTAGTAAATTAATATATTTATATTTTATTTATATAAAATATTTTGCAGAACCCTTTCTTACAAGACGACTGCATTTCCAAAAAAAAATGAATGAGAAGCTGTGATCACTATCACTATCAGGCTTCAAATTTACCACTGTTAAGACTTTTTTACCAGATTTCCCTTAAGGGAAATGAGCTATTGAGGTCGTACTCACGACGCGATTTTCGAATCATTTCTTCAAATGTCCATCGATCCTACCCAGGAAATGACGAAAATAAGGTCTTTTCAAAATTATATATATATATGTCTATTAACGCTCTAGTGGTCGCAATTTTGTTTGATCGTTACCAAACTCGATATTGAAACGTTTTATGGAAAACGACATCAAGTTCTGTAATGGCTGAAATCGGGCCAGTGGGAGGAGGGGTTTAGAGGGGGGATTTTCGAATATTCTAAATATCTCCGTTACTAGACGTTGGATCAAAACATTTTATAGAACCAATCTTATTGTAAATTAATTGTAATAAAACTATTGTTATGTACATTTATTCTCTATCTTGAATATTAACCGAGATATTTGGATTTTTCAGTTTTGAGCCTTCAGCAAACCCTCACTTCTACTCATGTTACATAAGCAATATTCTGTAATAAATCACATTATTCGAAGCTTTTTTTTTCTTTTTTTTTCTCCTCATAGTAACCCTGTGAGGAGTTATTTATTCGAATACATGTTCCATTGCCACATGGCATATTACATGTATTATTATGTTTAAATACATCATTATTTTACAATAAATATTTGTTTATCAACTGTCATTCAAATATTCAAGAAATAAAATAAAAAGTAAAAAATGAAATAAAAAAAATAAATAAATAAATAAAAATACAAATAAAATACAATATTAAGATAAGTATGGTAATTAGAAACAGAATTAATAAATGAAATGAAAGTAAATAAATAAATACAATAGGAACAAAAGCATATCAATTAAAATTAAACTTAAACTCAACGATGTTTAATTTGCGAGTCTATGTAAAGTAAATATATTGAATTATAAATTCCATTCCTCACAATCAACTTCACATTCTAACGAATTTTTGCTACATCCATATCTATACTTTTGATAAAATTTATAAATTCTTTATTATATTTGTTAAATATAATATGAGGTGGTTCTGGCCAATTACCTCCTTTTAAAATTATGTTCATTATTAAATTTGATCTATTTTGACTAAATGTTGTGCAGTCATAAAGTATATGTAAAAACGTTTGTGTTGTCTCGCACGTACATTTGTCATTGTCTTGAATTTTAAATCTTGTTAAATAATGTCCTGTCTGTCCATGTTCTGTTAGAAATTGTGTGCATTTGTGATGGTGACTCTTAATTGTGTAGTAGTTTTTGTGAGTTATATTTGGTATGTCTTGATGTAAACTGTAAGATTTGCTACATGTCGTCCATTCTCTGTTCCACTTTTGTATTGTGTCGGTACGTAAGTCTTTTTTAATGTATGAGAGTGGCACGAGGGCAAATTCTGGGTTTATGTTGGTATCCTGGGCTGCTTCCTTTGCTAACGTGTCGGCTTGTTCGTTTCCAATATTTCCTGAGTGGGCTTTTAGTGGGCTTTTTATTATTCGAAGCTTGAATACCATAAATTGTTTTCAAGAGACTTTTATTGTACAAGATAAATGCAAAAATGTTAAGGTGACCCTCCCCCTTCCTAAGTTTTTATTATCGTGTGTCTTTATTCACTTGATGTTGACGGGGCTATTGTGTTACCAGTATGTAGATTTATCTATTGTTAAACATCACGAGGGAAATCTGCTAAGTCTACGCAGCCCCTGCGTGACGGACGTTTTAAAGAATCAGACAACCTCGTCAGTTGTCTTCGTCGGTTCCTTTTAATTCTATATGGAGGCCACTCAGTACAGTGTACGACACAAAAAAAAAATAAAATTCTGTAAACATTTGAGAAAAAGGAACTTTCGCTAAGGAGCTACATCGCTCGAAACGCGTTAAGAGAAAACAATTAGTCGTTTTAAACGAATACAATTTGTTGTTAATGATCCAGTATACCTCCTACACATTCAAACTATATATATATATATATATATATATATATATATATATATATATATATAGTGTTGCAAAAATTAAATACATGAATAATCCTTCTGAGAGAGAGTCGCGTATTTGGGAAGTGCGATATAGATCAAAGAAGCCGACAGAATGACCTAGCTCCTACCAGTACATTCCAGCCAGACGTCGAAGTGTCCAGACAATTCCCCGTCAATGTATGCTGACGACCTATATAAAGAACGACCAGCCGCAAGCGAGTCAGTTTTTATTCTCACCTGTCTTGATGTTCACATCAGTGCTACAGTGCGACTTAGTGCAGTGCGGTAAAGTGTTTTCATAAGAAGAACAGTGTTCTGCCGTGACTGTAACAGTTAGTGCCGTGTTTAAGACGGTGCAGTGCCGTGAAGTAAAGGATAGTGGAGTGCCGCGAAGTAAAGGACAACTAACTAAACTAAACTATATTTTAATATTCAAAAATCCTCATACATTATTTTTACTCATAAAAAATCACCTCCACCTTTTCATATACATATACAAGGACAAAACATAAAAAACGTAAATTCAATTAAATATCTAGGTGTATTCTTTGACAGTAAACTTAATTGGAATACTCATATAGACAAACTACAAGAACAATTATTGAAACTCATCAACACATTATATATAGCAGCAAGAAACACCTGGGGACTGAAATCAGATGCATTACACATATTATATAAAGGCGATATCCTTCCTTCCCTCATGTATGGAATAAACATTTGGCACACTGGACTTAACAAACAACACAATTAGAGAAATTACAACGAGTACAAAAACTGATGGCAATCAAAATTATAAAGGGCATTAAAACAGATTCGTATGATGCAGCCTGCGTTCTTGCTAAAATAGTCCCCATCGATTTATTAGCACATACTTTTGTTGATCACTATAACCTTCTTAAAAAGTCTTAATTCAAACGATATTCTAGCGGAATTTGTTGAATCAGAATTGGAATACAAAAGATGGTATCACCCCGGCAAATTTCCAAATATATTAATACATCAAGGAAATAAAACTTTTAGAACGGAAATATATACAGATGGGAGTAAAGATGGGGAAAATGTAGGCTGCGCATGTGTAATATTCATTAATCAGGAATTGACAAAGATACATAAATTTAGACTGGGACACAACTGCACAAACATTCAAGCAGAACAATACGCTATACTGAAAACTTTACAAAAAATACAAATTGAACATACACAACATAATAAACTTTGTATATACACTGACAGTAAAGTAACAATACAAAAACTACAGAACCGTACAACCTACGACCCGTTAACAACACAAATCAGAGAACTCATAGCAGAATTAAATCATATTAACATATATTTTTCAATTCTTACTACCAACGATTTAACATAAAAGACAACAATACTTGCCCCTGTGATTACTCAACTCCACAAACAAGTCAACACTTAATATACGATTGCAGACTACTGACTGACGAACGACAAAAACTAAAACAAGACATTGAACAAAAAAAAGGCAAATTTCCAATAGAAGAAGACAAGTTATTTTTAAAATATAATAATGCTTTTAAAATATTTGCAGAACATGCTTTTGATACTATTAATCGGTTGAATACTTATTATAGCTGATACAACTACAATACTTAAATTATTTATAGGATAATCATTATTTCTTTTCTCTTTTTCTTTTTAAGATTAATAATTCTCTCTTTATATGTTTTTACTTTACTTTTAACGTTGTTATTGTTAATTCTTTATATATATATATATATATATATATATATATATATATATATATATATATGTCATACTTTTAAATTATTTATGTATTAATGTTAATTAATTGTAACACACTACAAATGCATGTGATATGCTAACTTGCATGGGACATGCAGAAACTAATAAACGGCCTTCTTATAGGGTTACTATAGGAAGGAAACAATTAAAAATAAAAAATATATATATATATATATATATATATATATATTATACATGACTTTTGTAAGCACAAAATACTTAATTTTTTCTCTTATACGCGTTATATAATTGGCTACCTATCTGGGATATAATATATCCCATATATTATGGGGTATAATATATCCCCATATATTATGGATATAATATATCCCACATATATGTAGAATTCCCCGAATCCTAGTCCACCTCATCTCCTTATCCAAAAAATTATAGAGCACATAAATCATAATAATATTTTACTGCATACTCTTATCCAACAGCAACAGTAGAAAGTTCAAAAAGTTACATAGCTCCAATCCCATCTACTATTAAGCATAGTAATTTGTAAACATGAAGGATACACTTTATATAAATTACAGTAAATGTAAATGCTTAGTAAGCTCAAGAACACAAACATCAAGAAGTGGAAATGTTAATAAATAGCTGAACAACAGAGCACGGCTTCCTGCGACTTAAATTCTCCTCTTCTCTCTTATACCATTTTCTTTAAGTTTTACTCAACGTGGCTTAGACCAAATTATACATTTCCAAGGACTCCATATACATTAGTATATTTTAGCAATAACTCTTCTGAAGTGAATAATATGCAACGTCAGTTAAACAAAATTGGGTTTAGAGATATATGAACCATAATAATCCTTATGAACTGATTAACACTATGGCAATTTAAAATATGCCAGAAAATATATCATTCTAAAAGCTTTTATAAAATAAAGTTAACTCAGTTACGGTGCTACAGTCCTTAAAGTACCTGGGCCAATGCCTTAACCATTTTGGACCATTCCTTGTGATTCTCTGACAGGTCACTCCAATTAAAAGTGTCTTCATATCATTAAGTCATTGATAGGGTTATCTTTTTTCCTAATTCCTCTTGCTGAACCATATAATATCTTATTATGGGTGAAATCTGATGGGTTCCATCTTTTAAGATGTCCAAAACACTAAAATCAGCTTCTTTTTCATTTTTACAAATAATATTGTGTCCATCATTCAATAGAATTACTTCGACATTGCACCTGATGAGTCGCATTTGCAGCTCCTTGAAAACTCCAATTTTTATTCTACGGAGAGTTGAAACTTCAAAAGCTATCTCTAGGTCATAGAAGCATCTGGTCCCTGCAAACGTTCTAGCTCTAATCTTAATTTCTATAACACCATACCTCCTATTAACTTGAATGATGGAAAACTAGAATCCGAACAAAACAGCCGAATTCTCGGCCTCCATGACTTATGAAGAAGATATTACTTATTTAGGTTAAATATTTATATGTACATATATTCGATAGTTTTTTAAGACTAGGCAAATTTCAATAAAAAGGATAATTCTTCCTAGTGGTTTTTCCTTCCACTCATCTACCTTTAGAGTTGAGGTTTCTCTTCCGAATCCTTTGTGTCATAAAATAGTTGTCCGAAAAGAACTTCACTTAGTACGTCATTTCACCTAAACAATGGTCGACACCCAAAATATTTTGCAATGTATTATTACGCAAAACTTTCTGCACTTTCTTACGATCCCTTCCAATAAATAAAAGAGCACAAAGTCTTTAGCACTTCTGCCACTGGAAGAGTATGAATATTGCTCATCCTACATCATCAAGCAGCCCCACGACTACATTAAATAAATGTTTTTGTTCCCATTATTAATCATATTCATTGGGAGGCAAATATGCTTATATATATATATATATATATATATATATATATATATATATATATATACATACACACACATACATATACATACACGCAAATCCTTTGGCTTTCAGCATTTTTGAACAATTTTACCGACTAAACTCTGGTAACACGCACATTACTTACTCCTTTATGGTTACCCAGGCATTCAAACATTAAGAGAAGTACAGACATCGACAGATTAGCAAAAGGTGCTGTAGGGAGTAGGAGTGGGGGTTTACTGAAACCCCAACTCCTACTAGTGGGAGTAAAACTATAAAATCGAAATGTCTCGGTTAATACTCATTATACGGAAAATATGTATAGAGCAATATTTGTAGTAAATTTAACTTTTAATAAGATTGTTTCTATAAAAATTTTCGACACAGTAACAGAGATATTTCGAATTTTCAAAATTCTCCCCCTTTCAACACCCATCCCCTGGTTCGATTTCAATTATTAAAGATCTTGATCATTCTTTTTACATAAAACAAATATAAATATCGAGGTTGGTAACGACTAAACAATAACTGCGACCACTAGAGCAGTAACAGACAAATATATATATATATATATATATATATATATATATATATATATATATATATATATATACACATACAGTTTTGAAAGGACCTCATTTTTGTCATCTTCTTGCTACGATCGATGGACATTTGAAGAAAAATTTCGAAAATAGCGTCATGAGTACAACCTCAATAGCTGATTTTCCTTAAGGGAAATCTGCTAATAACATAGTCCCCATAGTCCTAAGGCATTACCTTCTTCATGGCAAGCTATTATATACGAACTAAGTACCTCAAGTATGGTACAAACCGAGAGGCTATGAACGAATAAAGAATAAATAATATTCTTCACGGGAAATAAATCAAATCAATGTAAGTGCTACACTAAATGAACTAATTCGCTGCTATGGTATTAGTAGCAACAATGGGCTCTGTCATTAATACAAACAATAACTCCATTAAGTTGCGCCGATTACTTAATTAACTGTGGCAATCCATTTAAATTTGCCCACTTCATATAATTTGTATTTCTCTCTCTAAAATTCAATTTCATTTAATTCAATTCACATGAAAACTTTTCAGAATAAAGAGTTTGTTTATTTTCAGACAAAATTCTCCATTGATATAATGTATGTTTTCTAATTACCTTAGCCTAAAAATGTACAGATACGGCTTATTTTCTAGCCATATTTATATTTGTGCATAGGTATTGGTACATTTGGATTTATATTAAGTATCCCAATGTCAAAAAAAAAGTCCGTCACGCAGGGGCTGCGTAAATTAAGCAGATTTCCCTCGTGAAATTTAACAGTAGATAAATCTACATACTGGTAACACAATAGCAACGTCAGCACCAAGTGAATAAATGCAAATGATAATAAGAAACCTCCATACGGGAAGCACTTGAAACGTAAACAAACCGGTGTGCCAACTTCTCACAGGAAAGAAAAACAATTACTGAAATATATCAGAATATAAGATATTAATTTTATTGAGAACTATTTACTATATCTAAAACTGCAATTTATAATGGATCAGAATAATGTTTATGTCAATCAATCAAATTTTTAGTAGTCCTAGAACATAAGAAGGGGGGGGGGTTGTCACCATAACATAGTTGCATTTATCTCGTATTATAAAGTTCTCTTGAAAACAATTTATGGTATTTAAGCTTCGAATAATGTGGTTTATTACATAACAGAGTATTGTTTATGTAACATGAGTAGAAGTGGGGATTTTCTGAAGGCTGAAAACTGAAAAATGCCAATATCTCGGTTAATATTCAGGATAGAGAAGAAATCTATGCAATATTTACAGTAAATTAAATTTGCTATAAGATTGGTTCTGCAAAATATTTCGATCCGATCCCCTGCCCCTGATCCGATTTCAGACGTAAACGAACTTGATCTTTCTTTTTACATAGAACGACTAAATATCGAGTTTGGTAACGGTTACACATTAATTGCGACCTCCAGAGCGTTAACAGATATATATATATATATATATATATATATATATATATATATATATATATATACAGTTTTGAACAGACCTCATTTTCGTTATTTCCTAGGTAGGACTGATGGGTACTTGAGGAAAGTTATCGAAAATCACGTCATGTGTACGACCTCAATAGCAGATGTCGTTTAAGGGAAGTCTCCTAAAAAATACAGTTGCATTCACGAAGTCATTCAACCCCTTAGACAGAAGACAATTTGATCCAGTACTGCACTTTCGTATACAGTCAGATATCAGAACCACTGGCGAGGTATTAATAAAGTGTTTGTACCCAGTGCAATTGCTTGAGTACCTGGCGTAGGTGCTAAAGTAAACATTATTTTGTTATTATTATTATTCAACGCCACTATGTCAAATGAAATAAGTGTGTTAAAGATGCGTTGTTGGTATGAGTGATGATTGTATAGATGATCTCACATTGAGTTGTGGGAATGGATGGCTGGTGAGTTCTTTCCAGCTGCTTGCTAATGGAGGGGATACACTCAACACCTAACACCTCCCTTCTCTCCAAACACATCCCCTATCCACCGTCGGGGTCTTACATTACAAAGTAAACCACACTCCCTATAAATATTGCCAGCATCTCTTCCAGTGGGGCTATTTCTTTATTTCCTACTACTATAAATTAGTTTAATAAAGAAAAGAAAACTGTGCTGCGTTAACTAAGCAGATTTACCATGAACACATATATAAAAAAGTCCGTCACGCAGGGGCTGCGTAAGCTAAGCAGATTTCCCACGTGATGTTTTACAATAGTGAAATTTCACGAGTGCCGAGCAGTTAAGGAAACGGCCGAACTAGCTTTTGGCGGGAAAGTCATTTGTCCGTTAGCCGCCCAGATTTAATAAAAATGCAAATATCTCGGTTAATATTCAAAATAGAGAATAAATGTATATAACAATATTTATAGTAAATTTAATTTGCAATAAGATTGATTTTGTACAATTTTTCAATCCGACGTATAGTTATGGAGATATTTCGAATTTTCGAAAACCCTCCGCCCTAAACTCCCCCTCCCACTCGTCCGATTTCAGCCGTTAACGAACTTGATCTTTCTTTTTACATAAAACGACTAAATATCGAGCTTGGTAACGATCAAACCAAAATTACGACCGCTAGAGTAGAGAGCGGTAACAGACAAATATATAGATAGACAGATTGATATGTATATATACTGGTAAATATATATATATATATATATATATATATATATATATATATACAGTTTTGAACAGCCTCATTTTCGTCATCTACTAGGAAGGATCGATGGACATTTGAAGAAAAATCTCGAAAATTCCGCCATGAGTACAACCTCAATAGCTGATTTCCCTTCAGGGAAATCTGCTAAAAACAGATAACGTTCAATGAGAGCTATATTTGATATTTAAGCTTAAAATAAAATATTTCATTACATAACGGGGTTTATGTGACTTGAGTAGGAGTGGGGGTTTACTGACGGTTAGAAACTAAAAAAAGCAAATATGTCGGTTAATATTGAAGTTAAAGAATAAATGTATAAAACACACTTAGAGAACATTACATTTTCAATAAAAGAAATTCTATACAACTTTTCTATCCGAATCATAATAACGGAGATATTTTGAATTTTCAAAATTTCCCCTCTCACTGATCCGATATCAGCCGTTAATGAACTTAGTCTTTTTTTTTTTTTTTTTTTTTTTTTACAAAAAAACGATTAATTTTCGAGGTAGGTAAAGATAAGACAAAAATTGTGACTGCTAGAGCGGTAACAGACAAATACATAGATAGATAAATATATATATACTGTCATATTTCCTGTCTCCTGTGCATTGTGCATAGATTTGAATTACTAAGGAAAAAATATTACTTGCTTCATACATGTTCCTGAAAAAATGAATAAAACAAAAGTTACTCTAAATAACAAAGTAAACAACTTTTGTTATGTGCACGTTTGTCGAAAACAATATCATGGAAGAATTATTGCTAATTCACATACCAAGTTTTGTTAAGTTCGGTTCAATCGTTAGTGCCCACTAAAATTGTTAGCTCCCGGTAAAGTTTAAGGCATATCTCGTTTATACAATGTTATAAGACAGAAGTGTATATATCAAAAGTTACTTCAAATAACAAAATAAACTACTTTTGTCATGTGCATATTTCCAGAAAAACGAATAGAAAACGAAATACCGCTATTTTTAAATTCAGGTCACCTTTACAACCCCCACTCCTGCCCGTCCCTAGAAATGTTGGTATGGCTTATTATAATGAAGGCGTTAGTGCTAATACACATACCGAGTTTTATTTAGTTCGGTTGAGTTTTTTGAGCCAAATAAAATTGTTCACGATATAGGTTTTAGCGTATATCTCGTCTATAATTAGGTATACGAAAAATTGTTTATAACAAAAGTAACTTTAAATAACAAAATAAACAACTTTTGTTATGTTCATATTTGCCGAAAAATCAATAGGAAACGAAATATCGCTATTTTTAATTTCAGGCTTCCCTTATAACCCCCACTCCTGTTCGTCTCAGAGAATATTAGTATAGCCTAAAGTCTAAGTTGGGTTAGTAGTAATATACTAAGTTTCATATAATTCGGTCAAGCCGTTTATGCGTAAAAAGGCAACAAACAAACAAACGAATAAACAAACAAAAAGACACGAAAGAAACAAAATGCGGTTATGGTGTCTATGACATGTGAAACGGAAAGTTATCCGGAGGTTACAATTTTATGTATATATATATATATATATATATATATATATATATATATATATATATATATATATATATATATATAATTTTGAACGGACCTCATTTTCGTCATCTACTAAGTACGATCGATGGACATTTGAAGACATTTTTTGAATATCGCGTCATGAGTACGACCTCAATAGCTGATTTCCCTTAAGGGAAATCTGCTAAAATTGAATCCCTTGAGAAATCCTGGGGTATTTTCTGAAACGTAATTGTTGATTTGGACAATTTTCCTATAAGGTATATTTGTGTTGAAAGAAATAATGTCGAAATTGTTGAAATGTTGTATTTCTATATTTATTATTATTTAGGAACACTCGTGACTAGGCAATATTGCTCAAAATACAACAAAAACAAAATAATGAAAATGAACAACTAAACAATTGTGATTTAGTGAATTTTTCGTTTCCTTCACCTCCGCAGAAGAGAGAGTTTCAAAAGCTCATATTTCAAAGGCGGAAGTCAGACTGGTCGAAAAAAAACATGACAATAAACTGCGATAAATCAAATAAATTACTGAGCGTTTGAATACTGCAGGTAGAAAAAAAACGAAAAGGAGGTTGTTATTGCCCATGCCTGAATTGGACTCACAAAATTAACACATAGCTATTTATTGAATGGCTTATTCCCACCAACCTAGGATTGTTGTAATGCCCAGCTTAGTGTCTCACATCTTCTCCTTAATTGTAAAAAATACGATCATCCAAAAAGAGCTTGGAGCTTCAAACCGAACTTAAGAGAACTCCTTGGAGACGATGAAGAATACATAAAAAGACTTTTTGCATTTTTAACTGAAACTTGGTTGTTCCAAGAAATATAGATCCATGTCCATTAAATGGCTTAAAATTGATTGTCGAATCTGTACTGTTATGTTAAGAAGCAGTTTTCACGTGTTCGTGTCACAAATATATATATATATATATATATATATATATATATATATATATATATATATATATATATATGCACACATATATATTTGTCTGTTAACGCTCTCGGACGCAAATTTTACTTGATCTTTACCAAACTCGATATTTAAACGTTTTATGTAAAAATGAAGATCATGTTCGTTAATAGCTCAAATCAGACGAATGGGAGAGGGGGGGAGGGTTTAGAGGGGACGATTTTCGAAAATTCGAAATATCTCCGTTACTATTCTTCGGATCGAAAAATTGTATAGAATTAATCTATCTTATTGCAAATTTAATGTGCTATAAATATTTTTATACACATTTATTCTCATCTTGAATATTAACAGAGATATTTGCATTTTTCAGCCTACAGTAAACCCCCACTTCTACTAGTGTTATATAAACAACGGTCTGTTATATAATAAACCACATTATTCGAAGCTTAAATACCAAATATTGCAGAGACCTTTATTATACGAGATACATGCAAATACGAGTATGTTCTTGTGACCAAGAACGCGGCCACCCGTCTTAAGTTCTTGGACTACTAAAATTTGATTGATTGAGATAAAAATTATTCTGATTCGGTATAAATTACAGTACTAGATATAGTACATAGTTTTCAATAAAATTCTTATGTTATATTCTGATATGTTTCAATCATTGTTCTTCTTTCCGTTGAGCCGTTGGCAGACCTGGTACATTTGAGACGCTTCCCGCCGGCAGGGAAAAGATTTCTTATTGAAGTTTGTATTTATTCACTTAATATCCATGGTGGTGTTGTGTGTAGCAGTATGCAAGTTTATCTATTATTAATCCTCACGAGAGAAATCTGCTTAGTTTACGCAGCCCCTGCGAGACTGACTTTTTTTAATTTAAGCCGAATCTTGTATTATTCCTTCACGAGACTAAGTTTCTGTACCTATTCGGCGTGCTTTCAGAACTATCAGACCTAATCTTATCCTGACTCACACTAATTCAATAGTGGTATTATTATTATTTGTTTTTGTATTTTTCTTATTCATGTATATACCAATTCTGGTTGATTATCTGCTTGAACCATCTGCAATCCAGAATAAGTTCACAAAATATTCTTCTCTAATTCCATTCCTCATCCCTTTTGAATTGTCTTTTGCTCCATGCAGTTTTGAATTTCAATTTGTCTAGTAACAGCCTCATTTATTTACACCACATTTAATTTTAAACACAACGAGCACAACATAATTTGAAATGTCCTCTAAAAATAACTATTATTTTTTTTTAATTTTCTAAGTAATTCTCAGGATAATTCTCGACAATTCAGCTATTGAGGTTAATACTCAAGACGCGATTTTCAGCAAATTTCCATCGATCCTACCTAAGGGAAGAAATTAATGAGGTCCCCTCAAAATCATATACGTATATATATATATATATATATGTGTGTGTGTGTGTGTGTGTAAATTACTTTTTAAAGTTAAAAATATGATACATAATTAACCCTAGTATTACCGACCTCTCCCAGGTCGCATGGATTACCAAGGGGGGGGGGGCTCCTCGAGCCCACAACCTTAAAAACCTTTTATTTTGGTTCTATAATTTTTTTAAAAAATTTATTTCTATTGGATTATGTTTAATGAACGTTTCTTATGACACCTGTGAAAAAAAAATTAAAAAAAAAATTAAATACAAAAATAAAAATAAATTAAAAAAAAAAGTTCGGATGGGGAAAAAAGGATGACTTTAAATTAAATGTTATTTTATTCTACTGGAGGAACATATCTAAACATTGTTAGAATGAAAAGTTATCTATATCTAAGTTATTATAACATTATAATAGAATAATAATTTAAGAAAATATAATTATCAGATTCGTAATGCAATTATCGGTGCTTTTGCACAATAATTTTTTTTCCGAGTGTTTATCCAGGATGCAGCATGGACTAACTGTTCCCCTAGTTGGGAACAACATAGAAAATCTTCTCTTTTCTAAAAAAGTACCTATCAGGAGCAATAATTATAACCATCTCAGTAATATATTTTTATTTAAAAAAAAATTGTATGGGGAGAATATATATATTTTTTTTTTTGAGAAAAAAAAACTTGAGAAGGTTTGTGTATGTTAAAATTACATCAAAGTAATTATTATTTGAACAATATAATTAATAACACTTGAATTACTAGTTAAAAGTAGTATTAAATATCAGTGGGCTCGAGGAGCCCCCCCCCCTTGGTACTTAAGTGTATAACTACCCCTTGCATTACCAAGGGGGGGCTCCTCGAGCCCATACGTCAAAAAAAATTTTTTTTCTCAACATAGAAATTTTTTTATTTAATTTTATTGTTATGCCCTCACTCTAGGATGTTTTTCTGAGGAATACATAAAATATCAAAAATATCCCATTAAAATTGGGTGATAGGGAACAAAAACAAAAAGTTGTGGGCTCGAGGAGCCCCGCCCCTTGGTAGTTCTAGGGTTAATAGTGAGATGAGATCGCCAGTTTGCCACGCCAACAGGTAGGAAATCTTCTTAGTTTGCGCAGCCTCCATGACAGACATTTTCTTTTGGTTACCTTCAGGTTTTATTCTTCCCATATTTATTAATCAACGAAATCTTCCATTTTTGGTAGCATAATTTAATTTTGTAAGCTCAAATGTCCATAATGATGTTTGAGCATTTCCAGGATTTGCAGTTATACATACATGACCACTGGACGAAGCAGGGTTTGGTAGTAATTGAGTTTGTATCCCATGGAGAGAATTTGGGTCTGAGGTCTGGAAGCAGTAGAGGAAGACCTTGAAGTTGGGAAGATACATCAAAGTCTGTTTATAGTTGAGAGAGGCTATCGCTATTTAGCCAGACTCGGTTTTCGCATTAAAGCTAACGAGGAAATGGAAAAATAGCCACTGAAATGAACAAGGAAGTAGAAATAGAGAGAAGGGGGTAAGAAGACATAGAGAGCGGAGATAAATGTAAGTGAGCTGGCCATTTGGTGAGTGTTATCGAGCGAACTATAAATCGAGGAGACTGACACTAACATCTCGAGCAGAGGTCCATCCCTGCCTCTACTAACCCATTAGCCTTCTCTACTTCAGACCTCCGTCTCACCTCATACAAACATAATTCAACACTTCATTTCAAAAAGTGCAACGCACCGAAATTGTTTAAATATTAGAATTATACGTTGTTAGGGAGTAAAACAAAATGCTTTGCCATCATTACTCAAAGTGTAAACAAAAAAAAAAGATTGAGGAAGTTTTTAAACTGAATATAGGCGATATAAAAGAGTATTAATATAAGCAGTAATAGTTTTTTCTCTTCAGTAACAAAATCGAATTATTCTCCTTTTCTTTTCTTAAACTTCAAAGCGTCCTTATCTGGGAAGTCTTTATAAAATAACGTCCATCCTAATCTCACGCTTTAAATTAAAATATGCTTTCCAGTCCTTAACCATTTCTTGCCGCAAATTTTAAGTAATAAAAATAATAATAATAAAAGTATTACAAAGGTATTGTACTGTCCGCCGTAACAAGTAGAACATTCTTTACATTAATGAGGAAAATAATTCAGCTTATATTATTAATATTTCGGTACCAAATGATGAGAATGTTCTAAAAGAAATTTCCCAGAATTCGGAAAAATATCAAGTCAGCTGCTTGGAATCAATTAGAGTTACTGCCATTGTTATTTCTGCAACATCTGTATTATTAGATACAGCCAGAATAATAAGGAAATACCGAAATATTCAATGAAGTAAACCTTTTTACCGGCTGGATAAGAATTCCTCTAGAAAAAATATTTCCAGGAAGCAGAGAATAAAACCCCTTATACTAATAATACAATCATTATAGATGATGATGACAAGACACACTGTTTTTTTGGCAAGAGTATTCTTCAGTACTATATTATATTTTTTTTTATAGGTAAATTGTATTTACATTAAGGAGGTCATCGAGCAATAGGAGTACTAGACGGGAGGAAGTTTTTCTTGCCAGACTCAGGATCGGCCACACATACCTGACACATAGACACTTAATGACAAGGACTAATAACCCTATATGCAAATACTGCAACAAACACCTTACGATAAAACACTGACCACACTGACAGACTGCATCCAACGAGAAAACCTTCACATACCCCACGATATGACAGAACTACTAACTGACAGCAGCCAATATATTCCACAAATACTAACATATCTAAAACACATCAACATTTACAAAAACATATAATACAAAATAGAATAGGTCTACAGCATACCTAAAAAGATTTAAAAGGGTTAACTTTTATTATATTCTTTGGACAAAGCACGGAAATGAGGAAGAATCAGATATTAAAGAAATATTTTCCAAAATATAAAAGTTCAAAAAAAGGTAAGCACATAATGGAGTAAAGATATCATCCTAATAATGCAAATCACTATCGCTATGGGGTACAAAACTAAATAAATAAAATAATAATAATATAAATGTACTAGTATATAAGAATAACACAATTTTTTTATTAAAACCATTTTAAATTATTGTCCTTATTACTAGACTAATGTATATTTATGATTGTTTATCTATATTTGTTTATGTCTTATGTTTATTAATTGTCTTTATTACTAGTTTTTAATGATTATTTGTTGTATTTAATTTTTTATTTGATATTTCAGTTTTTGTTATTTTTCTATAATTTTGTTTTAATTTTACATTGTGAAACTTTAAGCCAAATCGCCAAAATGCGGGCGCTCCTGTATAAATAAATAATAAAATAAAAGTATTTCTGTCATACTAATAATAATACCAGCGGGAATATTCGGGAATATTTTTGTAAATATATACTAATAAATTTGTTTTAATATATACTAATAAAACCAACCAATGTGAAGCTTTGTTTTTGTGTTCCCCATTTAAATAACACGTGAACAATTGGAGTGATTATATGCATACGTCCTTGAGGGAGATTATGGTCCATAAAGATGATATATTCAAAACTCCAGGTATATGAAACCAACTGGATTGGAAAGTCCTCCGTGTGCGTGAGAGACAGAGAATGAGAGAGTGAGTGAGAGAGAGAGAGAGAGAGAGATGAGAGAGAGATGAGACAGAG